>CM029014.1:157519976-157910648 GCA_016801055.1 Panax notoginseng
GAATGGTCTTGGTTATTTGTAAAAGTCAAGTGAGCCTTTTCTCTTTCTTAAATCTATATAAGATTTGATTCAATGCATTTTGCTAGCTATGTTGGCACAAGAGATAATAGGCACATGCTATGGCTATGGTTGCTCACCAACTACACTAGGACACCATTTACAAGTTAAGTCAAATAATACAATAAGGGCATTTTGGTTATTTGATTTTTATTTTAATGGCAACATGGTCTTTTGCTACAACTCTTAGGGTTTATGTTTTAACCCTTAAGGTTTAGGGTTTAACCCTTTAGGTTTTAAAAATAAATTCTAGAATTTTTAATTTAAGTTTTCAAAAATAAAAATTAATGTTTCTAAATTATAATTAGAATTCTATAATTATATTAAAATTTCCTAATCATAATTTCAATAATGCTAATTAGGATTAATAATTCCTAATTAAAATTATTAATTTAGCAACTAGGGTCAAAATGGTACATTAGGGTTTATAACCTAAGAATTAGGGTTTTAAATAGAAAAATAATCTTTCTAATTTAGAAATTAGATTTCCTAATTAGATTAGGGTTTCCTAATTACTTATAACTTGAAAATTAGGATTAATGTTTCCTAATTAACATTAAAATTATTAAATTAACAATTTGGTTTTCCCTAGCTAATTATAAATTAGGGTTTTTAATCCAGAAATTAGGATTTTGTAAATATCAATTAGGGTTATCCCTAATTAAATATAATTAATAACATTTAAACCTTATACTAGCATTTGAATTCCCAAATTAGGGTTTTAAATTTCCAAATTATTATCATTTATCAAGATTTTTCAATTATTAATATCATAATGAAATGAATTAAATACCACATAATTCCTTTATTATTAATATTTATTTAATACCAAATATTAATGAACTTCATGTCATAATATTATAATATATTTATAATATATCAAAGTATTTTTAATACCTTAAAATCATATTTATATGATTTTTAAGCACTTAAATCAATCATCCGATAATTACTTTTAATATTAAAATATTAATATTTTCATGGTAAAATATCAAAAGTTATATATTATAACTTAAAATATTTTTGTAACACTTAAATTATTTTTATATGATTTATAAATCATTAATCCTATTTTTCCATAATTTATTTAATATATTTATTAAATAAATTAATTATCATTAATATTAATTATTTAATAAAATTTCTCACAAAATATTAAAAGTCATTAAAAATAACTTAAAATATTTTCTTATACCATACTATAATTTTGCATGATTTTTCATGTATTAAAATCATTTTTAAATAATTTATTTAATATTTTAATTAAATAAATTAAATATCATTTATATTCCAAAAATATTAAATATTTATAAAATATACTCAAAATAATTAAAAAATAATTTTCAGACTTTAAAATAAATTTTAGTAATTTGTTATGTATTTTTAATAATTAAAAACTATTTATTTCAATTTATTAATTAAAATAAATAATTTTCAAAAATTAATAACTAATAAATGGCCCTATAGCGACAGAACCGTCGCTATAGGTTTTCTTGAGCAAGAACCCAGAAACTCATAGGCAGTTGCAAGTGGGTCAGTTTGAGTGGTTACAACTTTTTGATCCGAAAGTTTCTGGGCTTGTAATTACTTTGATGTTGCATACCGACTGTAATACTACAAATCTAAGCAAAGTTAATGACCAAAACATATAATCACAGAAAGATCTATGCTACCAAAATGTCTGACAACGCTGTTCTTCATTTTTGGGTTTTCCAGAAAATGAAGAACAGTTGATGGTACTATATTCAGATCCTTACAGTTTGTATTCTAGGCTTTAGAATTTTGTTCTGAAGGTTCATACGTGTAGCAAACATGTCAAAGAACAATCATATAACATAAAAGCAGTCTAATAAAAACACATATAAGATATCAAGGCCGGTCAAACTTGGCCACAAAAACTGTTCTTGAGCATTTCTGGAAAACCTAGAAATGTTCATAGGCAGACGGTCAACCCAGGTTTGACCTGGTATAACTTTGATTCCGTTAAGTATTTGGATGATCTAAGAGCTTATATGTGTAGTCCATATGACAGACTACAACATCAATACAACAGCTTGCCCAACAATTAAACCAAAGCAAGATCTAGGGTCTCAAAAATCACTGTCAGACCATTCTGGGTTTCTGGGCTGCCCAGAAACCAGTTGGTCAATGTCGGTCAACATACTTTGAACTCCTATATCTTTCAATATACACATGATCTGACCCTGATTTCAGTTTTAGATCATAGTAGACATGACAAAGAACATATATATAACTTAAAACACACTAAACAACTAACAAATGAAGATCTAGAGGCCTTGACATTAGGCTGTCAGGCCTTATTTTTCCACTTTTCCAAATTTAAGAAATCTTCCATTTCGAGCACTTTGATGTTATGGATATGGGATTTAACAACCCAGATCACTAAATGACATCTTATTACACAACATTAAACAACAAATCATAACATCTAACATCAAATCTAAGGATTTCTAGAATTTAGGGTTTATACCACTTTGATGCTTGAGCTTTGATTCTGATCATTGATCCTGATATGTGAGAACTAAGTTATGGTATTATCTTATATTATCACACCCTTTAACTCTTAAATCCGAAAATCTAGAGAGAGAATGGTCTTGGTTATTTGTAAAAGTCAAGTGAGCCTTTTCTCTTTCTTAAATCTATATAAGATTTGATTCAATGCATTTTGCTAGCTATGTTGGCTGATACAAGAGATAATAGGCACATGCTATGGCTAGGGTTGCTCACCAACTACACTAGGACAACATTTGCAAGATAAGTCAAATAATGCAATAAGGGCACTTTGGTCATTTGATTTTTATTTTAATGGCAACATGGTCTTTTGCTACAACCCTTAGGGTTTAGGTTTTAACCCTTACGGTTTAGGGTTTAACCTTTTAGGTTTTAAAAATAAATTCTAGAATTTTTAATTTTGGTTTTCAAAAATAAAAATTAATATTTCTAAATTATAATTAGGATTCTAAAATTATATTAAAATTTCCTAATCATAATTTCAATCACGCTAATTAGGATTAATAATTCCTAATTAAAATTGCTAATTTAGCAATTAGGGTAAAAATGGTACATTAGGGTTTATAACCCAAGAATTAGGGTTTTAAATAGAAAATTAATATTTCTAATTTAGAATTTAGATTTCCTAATTAGATTAGGGTTTCCTAATTACTTATACACTACTACAAAATAGTAAATAGACAACGCAGAAAAAACGTTGTAGTTTCATTCAGCAAAACGTCGTGGTTAAGGGTGCCATCTATTTGACACCCTTACATAACGTTTTTAAAACGTTGTAGTTAAGCACATTAGACAACGTTTTTTTAAGAAAAAAACGTTGTAGATTTATTTTTAATAAATTAGCATATGCTTGAAAACGTTGTAGAAAGTATGATTCCACAACGTTTTCTGGCTAAAAATGTTGTAGTTTAATGTATCAGACAACGTTTAGGCACATTTACACAACGTTTTTAAAATGTTGTAAAAAAAAATTAAGGAAAAAAAAAGTTGTGGTTCACCTACATTACTAATGCACCTGCAATATACTAATGCCATGATATATAGTTATAAGGTCTAAATTCTCATTTAAATTTAAAGCCGAAATGTATCAACCATTAAAAATAATCCCAATAATACCATTCGTTTACAATTTTAAATTACTATATCCATAAAATATATACCAAACTATCTATATATACATCTCAAATTCAATTTTCAATCCACAAAATAAACCACAAAATAAATCAAACTATCCATAAAATTAAGCTATTACCTAAGTATGTGCAAAAAAGCCTAGGTTCTCCCAAAATACACCAGTAACTTTTGCTCTAGCACTAGCAATGGATGGCAGTAACTTTTGCTCTAGCACTAACCATGGATAGCAGTCGAGAACCCAGTGTTGATGCAGAACGATATCCAGCTGACATAATTCACATGATGGACAATAAAACATTGATTAGGACTCTTATTAGTCAAAAATATGTCAAAGAACTCAAAAAAGAGCAGATAAGTAAAACAAAAGTGTAGCAAATTAAAAATAGCTTCTATTCCATCAATGCCAATTTGATCAGTCACTATTTTTTGTTGATAGGTACACCAATTTCATCACTCGGTAATATGACTAGAATTTTAATGGCAATGGCAGCACAATGGTTAGAAAACAAGTTCTAATGTGTCCAACACATGAATCAAAAGTCAAAAAATCCAAGCATCTACATTCTTCTTCTTTTTGTAATATAGGAGGGAAAATAGATTCCAACTGTTGGGGCGTGATATTTCTTCCATTGGGCCTGACCATTTGGGCCCATCCGTTTAATTAGCCTAGTGGACCTTTATCACTAAGTCTTATAGTCATTGGGCCTAACATTTGTATTACCTTTATTGTATCCCATTAATAATGGGGTGGGTCGAGTGGCCGGCCCATAAGATCTTTTAAATATCTAAGACTTTGACCGGTAATGATGAAAAGGAGGAGGGCAGTTGACCAAGCACCTGCAGATCATTAATGTGGATGGGATCTTATCCGGCCGGCGGCAGGAACAGTGGGAAAAAGGTGACAACCTGCATGCACACGGCTAAGACCAGAGAGAAGTAGGGGGCTGTGTCAGATCGTGGTTGGTGGCACAAAAAACCGAGTATGAGAGTATAACCAAGGAAGGGGGTCTCCTAACGAAAGGTACGCATACACTTTCTATCTGAAAACACACTAGACACTTTTACACCCTCCATTGTTAAACCTTGAACACCTGTATTGACTCTCACGCCGGAGCTATCCCCCGACGGTCCAGCCGTCAAGCTTTTGGTGTTGATCGTGTTTTCTGTGCAGGATTAGGGCGTCTTACGTGATTGGGACGTCATCAAAGATCTTGGCGTTAACATTGGCGCTAGAAGGAGGGGCAGTTCTAGTGTTTCAGAGCTTTCAATCACAAACATTTATTTGTTCCACGCTCTCAGGATGGGGAAGAGCAGAGCAGACACGCCTGAAGGACAACCGATGACTGTTGGTGACTCACCGCCACGAGTTTCTGTTAGAGATCGTTTGAGGCCCACACTAAGTGCTCATGCTAGCACAGCCTCCAAGCGGTCACATGGAGACTCTCGTCCAAGAGCCGTGGGCAAAGCTAAGAGAAAGTTAATCTTCACGACGGATAAGGAATCCGGCCGCGGCCGGAAACAGCTAGACCACGACGAGAAGACCTCCCGATTGGCTAAGATGGCGAAAGAGGCCGATAGGGCCATGGAGTCACTCATGAAGCAGAGGCAGGATATAGCCGAGCAGATGTCCCGGATGGAGGAGTTGAGGGATGAAGCATCGAGTTACGTCCAGTCTGAAAGGCGTGTGCATCGCAGCGGGAAGGAGCCGGTTCAGTCAGAACGTGGGTTTCAAAGCCAACATCGGGAGAGAGAAAGATCGAGGAGCCCTACTCCTCGAAGATCGAAGGAAGCACTCCGTCGTGACGTCCCTACAGGGCAGACCCGAAGTGGTAGGAAAGGCCGATCCAGAGAACGAACTCCAGAGAGCATGGAGAGGGCACTCATTGTCACACACTCCCACCACAGTCGTCGGACCCAGAGGCGAAGCAGATCCGGGGGCCGTACACCCGAAAGTCGGGTACTTCGCTCAGAAGACCGTCGTCGCGAAAGTCCTTCGGAGGTTGGGGGTATTATGATCAACGGCCGACCTACTCCGAGAAAGAGAGAGTCGTCGGAGAAGGGAGTGTCGTCGCAGCCGGAAGGAGTAGAATACCTCGTAAAAGAACTGAAGGCACTCCAGAAGCAGTTGGCCGAGGTCCAGCAGGTGAAGAATACTCCGGGAAAGAAAGCATCCCCGTTTTCCTCGGACATTCTTAAGGAGAAGGCGGACACCTCTAAGAAGTTGCCTCACATGGAAAGTTACGATGGTTCGGGAGATCCTTACGACCATAGCCAAGCATTTGACCGGTTGATGGACTACTACGATTTCGCTGACGCTGCTAAGTGCCATATGTTTGTTACGACGTTGAGAAAGGACGCGAGGCAGTGGATGGGAAATTTACCGGCAGATTCAATTTCCTCATGGTCCGAACTCTGCGATAAGTTCCATGCTCGTTTTGGAAGTAACCGAAGGAGAGGGAAGCCCACGGGCTCTTTGGCACAGGTCAGGCAGTACACCGATGAGTCTTTGGGTCAGTATGTGAAGAGGTTCCGAGAAGCCGTTGGCCAGGTGTCAGATTTGAACGATCTCCAAGCCGTGGGTTTGTTTCAGAACGGTCTGGACCTAGTAAAGTCGGAGAAGCTGGTGAAGAAGTTGATGTTCAATCACCCGAAGAGCCTGGCAGAGGCATTCGACAAGGCAGAAGGTTATATCGTTGTGGAAGAGGCTATGAGTAGCTTGAAGCGTTCCTCTACGGAACAGATGAAGGAGGCAGATGCCCCTAGAACCCGGGATGATCCGAAGAAGACTGGGGGGTACAATGATAGATCGGAGAGTCGTTCCAAGAAGTTCAACAACTCGTGGCGACAAGGAGATGCTCGTCCGCCCGCTTCGACCCCGAAGGTGAATAAGGTTTATACCAAACTGAACACGGACAGATCGGTGATTCTAGATCAAATCCAGAACAAGCCGTTCTTTGAGCCACCGAGGGACAACTATAGGACCGGGCAGGGCAACCCTCGAAAATATTGTAACTATCATCAAGCCGCAGGCCATGGCACCAATGAGTGTTGTAATCTTAAGGATTTTGTGGAAAGAAAGATCCAGAGCGGTCTGTTAGTCCAATATGTGGCCGAAAAGAGTCACCAAGGTGCCGACCGCACCGTTCAGTCAGTTCAAACGGATCCTCCTGTGCAGCCCGTCCCGAACCCGCCACCAAGGCATGTCATCGACGTAATAACAGGAGGAACGTCGGGGAAATTGGTAGGAAGAAAGAGAAGGGGGTATCTGGATTCGGTTATGTCCATATCAGGTGCCTCTCCAAAGATGGATAGACCATTTCCCGGAACTATTATATCTTTTACAGACACGGACTATCCTTTGGAGCCCATTGATACATATGAAGGAGCATTAGTGATCACCGCGCAAGTGGGCTCGGTAGACATGAAGCGTATGATGATAGATAACGGGTCTTCAGTGGATATTCTGTACGCCCACGCATATCAAAGAATGCATCTTGAAGGGCGAAAGATGGAAGTTGGGCAGGAGGCTCCTCTATATGGTTTCAGCAACGATCCGGTCAAAGTTGCAGGCACTATCGAACTCCCAGTGGTCTTCGGCACAGCCCCTCAGCAGGCGGAAATAATGTGTAAATTCTATGTTGTGCATGTAGATTCGGCTTACAACGCTATACTGGGAAGACCTACCCTGACGGCTCTCCAAGCCGTGACTTCCATCCCCCATTTCAAGATTAAGTTCCCCACAGCGCACGGAGTCGGAGAGGTGGCTGGGGATTTGGATCTAGCCCGACGCTGTTATCGGAATGCGTGCATCTCTTCCGGAGTAGGGGTTAGCAAACAGAAACAAACCATGGCAATCGAGATTGAGCCCTTCACTGAAAGCAGTTCCGAGCCATTGGTAACACCTGCGGGGGAGACGGAGGAGATCGAGTTGGTCCTCGGGAAAGCGGACAAGACAGTAAAAATTGGTTTGGGTCTACCAGAGCCTCTTCGGACAAATCTTATGGAACTCCTTCGCAGCTATGCGGACATTTTTGCATGGGAACCAAAGGACATGCCTGGGATTAGCAGAAGGGTTGCTGAGCACCGATTGGAGGTAGATCCCTCGAAGAAGCCTGTTCGGCAAAAGAGGCGGATATTCGCACCCGAGCGACAGAAGATAATTGACGAAGAGATCGCCAAGCTGTTGGCTGCTGATTTTATTTTTGAGATCGACTACCCACAGTGGATGGCCAATGTAGTATTGGTGCAGAAGCAGAACCAAAAATGGCGCGTTTGCATTGATTACACCGACCTAAATAAAGCTTGTCCGAAGGACTTTTATCCTTTACCCCATATTGATCAACTTATTGATGCAACTTCAGGTTATGCTCTACTAAGCTTTATGGATGCTTTTTCAGGTTATCATCAAATATCTATGTGTAGGGAAGATATCCCGAAGACAGCTTTCATTACACACCGTTCGGTATACGCCTATAAGAAGATGACCTTTGGCCTTATAAATGCTGGAGCAACCTACCAAAGAATGATGAATTTTATCTTCCACAAGCAGCTGGGAAAGAATATGGAGGTTTATGTGGACGACATGATCGTTAAAAGCGGGCAGGTTCAGAAACATTTGGATGATCTGGAGGAATGTTTCCAGACTGTCCGACAGCACAAATTGAGGCTTAATCCCGCAAAATGTACCTTCGGCCTCGGTGCGGGAAAGTTCTTGGGGTATCTGGTCAGTCAGAGGGGCATCGAAGCTAATCCGGAGAAAATTCAAGCAGTCCTTGACATGAAGACTCCTCAATCATTTAAAGACGTCCAACGCCTGACCGGTAGAATTGCAGCTCTGAGGAGGTTCATGTCTAAATCCGCAGAGAGGTGTCTACCATTCTTCGACACACTGAAGGGGCCGAAGAACGCTAAAACTTTCCAATGGACCTCGCCCTGTGAAGAAGCCTTCCAACGCATAAAGACCTATCTGTCCTCTGCTCCCCTATTGGTAAAACCCACTCCGAAAGAAACCTTATATCTATACCTTGCAGCAAGTCCCTTAGCCGTTGGAGCGGTGTTGATTCGGGAGATCAGCGGAAAGCAGCACCCGGTCTATTACGTCAGTCACGTCCTACGAGACGCCGAAACCAGGTATCCAAATATTGAAAAGATTGCCTTTGCTTTAGTAATTGCTAGCCGAAAGCTTTGGCAATACTTTCAGGGTAGGCTCTTGATCGTCTACACAGATCAACCACTGAAAAAGGTAATGGGCAAGCCGGAGGTTTCGGGGAGATTGGCAGCATGGACCATGGAATTGTCCCAGTTTTTCCTCGAATACCATCCCCGAACCGCTATCAAGGGACAAGCTTTGGCCGACTTTGTGGTAGAATGTTCCTTTATCGAGGCAGATGCCGAGTCGCCGGAAACGAGGACATCTGATCGAACTGTTACACTTCTTCAGCACGGTCAGAATGCATGGACACTGTATGTAGATGGGTCTTCCACAGTAAATGTCAGTGGAGCAGGGATTATTCTGACCAGTCCGGAAGGGTTCAAGGTACAACAAGCCATTAGATTCGGGTTTAAGGCGACTAACAACGAGGCCGAGTATGAAGCCGTTCTAGCTGAGGTTCGGCTGGCGAAGAGCCTAGAAGTCCAGAAATTGAGTATCTATAGTGACTCTCAGTTGGTCGTCAAGCAGTTATCAGGAGAATATGAAGCTCGGGGGACGAGGATGATCAGGTACTTGGCAGAGTTGAAAGACAGACTCTGATACTTTGCTTTTCACGAATTTCAAGGCATAGAGCGTAACGATAATTCTATTGCCGATGCCTTATCAAAGTTGGCCACTACAGATGCTGTCGTTTTCAACGGGTCAGTCTATCTGGAGGTCTTACAGCAGCCTAGTGTTCAACATGACTCAGTGATGTGTATCGAGCGACCTGACTGCTGGATGACTCCCTACATCAATTATTTGGCAGACGGCGTCCTTCCTTCGGATCAGATGTTAGCAAAAAAGGTCAAATACAAAAGTGCCAACTTCGTTCTCATTGACGGGGATCTTTATCGGAGAGCATTTTCGTCACCATTATTGAAATGTCTGGTCCCGTCCGAAGCAGAGTACGCCCTTCGGGAAGTTCATGAGGGTATCTGCGGTGATCACATGGCGGCTAAGTCGCTGGCATACAAAGTTCTTCGGCAGGGGTACTACTGGCCAACGATCTTCAAGGAGGCTACGGAATACGTGAAAAAATGTGATAAATGTCAGCTCAACAGTCCGATCCCGCATCAGCCACCGGAAGAGCTATACTCGATTCTATCTCCTATACCCTTCGCTGTCTGGGGGGTTGATATACTGGGTCCGTTACCGAAGGCTAAGGGGCAGGTCAGCTTCGTCATCGTCGCCATTGATTATATGACCAAATGGGTCGAGGCGAAACCACTTCGGCTGATAACGGAACAGGAGTGTCTGAAATTTATAAAAGAATTCGTAGTGTTTCGCTTCGGGATCCCTCAAGTGGTGATATCAGACAACGGACGTCAGTTTGTGGGATCAAAATTTGAAGGCTTTCTGAAGGAACTGGGGGTTCAGCACAGGAAGACGTCAGTGGCTCATCCGCAATCGAACGGGCAGGTCGAAGTGACTAACAGAACACTCTTAAACGGGATCAAGCGCAGATTGGACGAAGCCAAAGGAAGATGGCCGGAAGAGCTGCTCAGCGTATTGTGGGCTTATAGGACTACGCCGAGGACAACAACAGGGGACTCGCCTTTCAGACTGGCCTACGGCACTGATGCCTTAGTCCCAGTTGAGATTGGATCTCCAAGCCTTCGAGTTAGTCAGTTCAGTGAGATCTACAATGACGAGGGATTAAAGGCCAACTTGGACCTGCTAGAGGAAGTCAGAGAAATGGCTATGATCAAGTTAGCAGCCTACCAAAGAAGAGTCGCCAAGCACTACAACAAAGGGGTAAAGCTCCGAAGATTTGGGGTGGGAGACCTCGTTCTCAGAGAGGCCGAAGCATCTACACCGCAGAACACTGGGAAGTTGATGCCGAACTGGGAAGGACCGTATGAAGTGGCCGAAGTACCAAAGCCCGGGACATATCGACTGAAGGCCTTGGATGGATCCGAAATTCAGAACACATGGCACGCAGGCAGGCTCCGAAAGTACTTTCAATAGAAACCAAGTCAGTCCACTGGGAGTCTGTACATAACCGTTCATCATCAATAAAAAGTCACTTTTTTCACAACTGATCTTCGCATCTGTCCTAATGTCACAGTGGAGTAAGGAGGTATGGTAGGACTCGCTGGCCATTCGATGGCAGCCAATCTATTTGATACCCCGTGTGGTAGTCAAATCCTGGATCCTATATTGTTTTTTACCAAGGGTGGTAAAATCAATGGTCACCGAACTAAGGAGGTATGGTAGGACTCGCTGGCCATTCGATGGCAGCCAATCTATTTGATACCCCGTGTGGTAGTCAAATCCTGGATCCTATATTGTTTTTTACCAAGGGTGGTAAAATCAATGGTCACCGAAGTAAGGAGGAATGGTAGGACTCGCTGGCCATTCGATGGCAGCCAATCTATTTGATACCCCGTGTGGTAGTCAAATCCTGGATCCTATATTGTTTTTTACCAAGGGTGGTAAAATCAATGGTCACCGAAGTAAGGAGGAATAGTAGGACTCGCTGGCCATTCGATGGCAGCCAATCTATTTGATACCCCGTGTGGTAGTCAAATCCTGGATCCTATATTGTTTTTTACCAAGGGTGGTAAAATCAATGGCCACCAAAGCTAAAGGGTTCGGACAGACTTGTCGACCATTCGATGATAACCGCACCGTCCGGTGATCCTAAGAACCTTATCAGGCCCTTCGGGGTAGACAAGCATCGTCATTCAGACTTCGTCCGATCCCTCGCGACATCTACCTCACACTTCGGTAACGAATAAGTATTCCTTTACTTTATTATTATTGCCTAAATCTTTCTAAGTGTTGAGTTCGGAAGGCCATGTTATTTAGCTTCGTCTTACCTGTTATACGACTTGCTTAGTTGCTAATTAACAGTTTAAAGTTAGGCCCACGGAGGAGCTTGTATATTTTTCAAATTAAATCCATATTGAAGTGTTGGTAAACAGTGAAAAAACCGAAGTCATAAAGGACGGTACTGATAACACTGATATTTTATTTACACAATGATGTTTACAAAGCGATAGAAGCTTTACAAAAATCCTACAGCTAAGGGAAAGAAAACCATCTTCAGTGATCGGCTTCGTCTTCCGAAGAGTCCAGGATAGTCGGTTCAACCTTGGCAGCGACAAGTCTTGCCTTGTCTTTGCTTCGGCATTCGTCGTACCCATCCGAGAACATCTGGATGATCTCCTCGTTCAACTCAGCAGATTTTCGGTATTCTTGTTGGATTTCCCTCCGGAGATCTCCGGTTAGAGGAGGACCCAAGTCTCTCAGAGCCCGAAGTTTGCGGAGCTCCTCTTCGAGTTTTGCCCGCTCCTTCAGATGTCTCAGATCCCTGGCCTCAAGGTCGTGTACTTGTATAGCCAAGCTCTTATTGGTCTTCACCATTGTCTCGTTCTTCCCAACAAGAACCTCATTCCGACGAACCAGGTCTATGTTCGTAGTAACGGTCAGCTGATGGGTGGCCTCGGATGTCTCCAACTGTTCTTTCAACTTATTTAAGTCCTTCTGAAGGCCTTCTTTATTGAAGATAGTGATACCATGAGCCCTTCTCTCCCTCTCCAGAGCAGAAGCCATAGTAGCCATCTCTCGCCTGGCCGCATCTTCTTCGGCTTCAGACTCTCTGTATCGGGGAAGAAGTCTCCCGAAGACAGCATTTGCCTGCGGACATTTAAAGTGAATTAGTAGAAGAAACAGATGATTCCTAAATATTTCGATTGAACCAACTCACCTTAGCCTGGTAACTCATGCCCTCTTCGATCAAATCCCTGATCGAACTGTTTCCGAACCGATGGTCATCGGTCTCCCGAACAAAGGAGTCGAACAGCTAAAAAGGAAAGTTCTCGTTAAAATCAGGCCATACAGTGGGAGAAGACGCAGCTTCTCGCCGGAAGGTAGAGGAAGAGGGTCTCGACGGAGAAGACACTGATGGTTCAGGGGGCGGTGCTGGTTGATCCTCGGAGGACTGCTTCCTTTTACGAGACAGAAGAGGAGACTCATTCAGGTTTTCGAGCTCATCTTCTGAAACGTGGATCTCCACAGGGATGACGGGGGGAGGCTCAACCGCGGCAGAACGAGGAACTCGAAGCTCATCGGCAGACAGAGGAGTCACGTGAGTCCTCCTTTTCTTAATCCGGAGAGCCTGCATTCGCTCGGTCGCAGGCAAGTCAATCAGACTCGCTATAGAAGTTGATTGAGTTCCTTGAGGATTTGACCGAACTTTCCAAACCGCCCTCTTCTTCTGTCGAGGTCGGCTGGGCTCCTCAGCAGGTTCTGGTCCGCGGAAGACCTCTGCATCCTGGGCCTCCGAGGCCGGAAGTTCTTCTTGGGGAACTTCAGTGGAAGGGGATGAAGGCTTGCCAGAAAGGTACCTATCCAAGTCCCTCCGATCGGTCGAAGTCGGCTTGATGAGAGACAACTTGTGGTCATACAACCAGGCTTGTTTGCCCAAGAGGCCGAAGCTCCACTCCTTCAGGGGTATCTTCTCTATGATGCGCGTCATTTCTCTTATGCGCTCCTCGGATATGTCTCCGAAGTCTGCAGAGACGCGATCAGAAATGGTCCAGTCAGGAACAGAAGAGATTTCGGGCCCGTTGACGAAGAACCATTTGTTATGCCATCCTCGGTTGCTCGAAGGAGTGTCCATTAGAGACCGCTTCTCGATCCTGGCATTGGGCTTGGGGGCTATCTTACTTAGCACCTTGAAGCCTTTCTCCCGTGATTTCCCCACAGAGAAGAGGGTGAAGAAGGAATCCACAGCAGGAGGAACTCCTATCTCGTAGCAGAAGGCTATATAAGCCAGTATGTGGATGTACGAGTTCGGCACCAGTTGGGCGAACCCCACTCCAACAAACCCTAAGAGGGTGATCAAAAAGGCGTGAAGAGGGAACCTCACCCCCTTCTCCAGAAAGGTTGCCGGAACGGCGATCCAGCCATCGGGACGCTGATACATCCTTTCGTGAGGAGCCGCTATCCGTACCCTGTGGGTATCCGGTATCTGATAGCGAGCTCTGATGTTGCAGAGCTCAGTCTCATTGACAGTGGAAGGAGTGTTGGCATGAGGAAAGTCTTCCTCGTTCTGGAAAAAATCAGATGGGTTGGGGAGTGGTTCCATGGACGGAGCTTCCTTACTCGCGGCATTGATTTGGGGGTTTGAGCCCAGGACCTCTTTGTCAGGATTGGAGTGAGGGGTCACGGTGGAGATGGGGGCGACACGAAGGGGAGAACTGGTATCGGGGTTCTGGGATGCCATTGTTGAGAACTTACAGAGAAAAGGAAGAAATTTGAGGAGGAGAAGACAATAAGCTCTTATGAATTCGAAATGGCAGGGAACCCTCCAAAGAGAATGGGCAGCGGCTTTTATAGCAAGTGATTTTTTCAAAATTTGCACGAGAACCGAGGGCGGCGCATTAATTGGGGATAATGATGAGGGAGAGGAAAGGGTAACGTCTGATTTTGGCTTTGGTGGGTTATCCAAGGTAAGCTGGCGCTCAGTAGGTTTTCCCCTCTTGTGGACTCGCGCTATTTATAGTCAGTCTTCCACTAAACATCCTGTTTAATAAAAGACTAGGGGGCAATGTTGGGGCGTGATATTTCTTCCATTGGGCCTGACCATTTGGGCCCATCCGTTTAATTAGCCTAGTGGACCTTTATCACTAAGTCTTATAGTCATTGGGCCTAACATTTGTATTACCTTTATTGTATCCCATTAATAATGGGCTGGGTCGAGTGGCCGGCCCATAAGATCTTTTAAATATCTAAGACTTTGACCGGTAATGATGAAAAGGAGGAGGGCAGTTGACCAAGCACCTGCAGATCATTAATGTGGATGGGATCTTATCCGGCCGGCGGCAGGAACAGTGGGAAAAAGGTGACAACCTGCATGCACACGGCTAAGACCAGAGAGAAGTAGGGGGCTGTGTCAGATCGTGGTTGGTGGCACAAAAAACCGAGTATGAGAGTATAACCAAGGAAGGGGGTCTCCTAACGAAAGGTACGCATACACTTTCTATCTGAAAACACACTAGACACTTTTACACCCTCCATTGTTAAACCTTGAACACCTGTATTGACTCTCACGCCGAAGCTATCCCCCGACGGTCCAGCCGTCAAGCTTTTGGTGTTGATCGTGTTTTCTGTGCAGGATTAGGGCGTCTTACGTGATTGGGACGTCATCAAAGATCTTGGCGTTAACACCAACCAAGACTTGTTGAAGAACTAAAGACTAGTGTTCTAGTGCAGAAAGTCATACTGTACAGTGGTATTCCACCAAAAAACAAGAAAATGAAAGCAAAATTAAAGAATCATATAAGCATGAAACTAAATTCTTATTAGTTGGTACAAGGATCAATTTTAATATGTGCTCAATGCCTGAGCTTCCTTAATTACTTCTTCTTTATGGACTTTGAAATTGAAGTGAGAATACAAACCTTAATTACTTCTTGTGATGCAATTCCACCAATGAAGGCAGCAACAGTGTGGAGCTCTGCAGCACCATATCTGCACATCTCATTGATAAGGTCCTCTGTTAAAGTTGAGCCATTACAACCCAAGTCGCTGAGTAAGCTAACAGCTGTAGTTTTCAATCGAGATATGTCCTCATCCATCTCACTAAAGAACGAAAATATAGTTTAGGATTTCAGGTCACCAGCAAACTATTGAAGTGAAATTACAGTGGATGATAGTTAAACAAGTGTTACCCATTAAATTGCCCGGGAAAACTGTTATAGTTTGCAGCAAATCGGTCAACAGCTCAAAACAGAATATAGAACCCCACGGCAATACTGTCACATATACAAAAACCAACAATAAGAACTACTTGCTATAGAAATTAATATGTATTCCATAAGCAAGCAAACATTTTCAATGTCCCTAAAGCGATTTTCCCAAGCTCAAAAGAGCTGCTAAAGTGAAAAGGGATAAAATTTGGCTAAACTAAACAAGCTACAGCCTACATGTTCAAACCTCAATAAAGTAAAAGAAGCTTACTTCCAGTGGATTCTGTTCTTGAGTTTCTTTTCGATAAGGCCAATTTCTTCAAGGACATTAGTATTAAGATATGGCAGTTTGAGCAGGTTCTTCACTATCAAACTGAACAAAACCATAGCCTTTAGATTGGCAAGAAGGATCAGTAGCTATCTTGCAAGAAAGGATGCTACCCAAATAAAATACAAAACCATAGCCTTTAGTTTGGCCAGAAGGATCAGTAGCTATCTTGAAAGAAAGGATGCTATCTTGTCAATTGACTTGTCTAAATTCTGCACAAATATAATAGAAGACAAATGTAAAGTTAAGTTACAAAATTAATTGTATCTAGTAGGCAAATAAACCCAAATAAAATACACTCTTGCTAATCTTGTTAATCTTGCTTAATAAGTAGTTAATCTACCAACTGGGTCATTGATCACTATTCTTTTATGTCTTACTGCTCATTTGTGTATATAAAGAGAATTGGAAAGCATCAAATACAAAATCTATACTTGTAATTTGCTAATCTGTTCTGATTATACTGATCATTTTCCATACCCTCAAACTGTTATCTACAACAAGATCATAGTGATAAAAATCTAACACCAAAATCAGTGGTCATAATCTTTCGATTAAGCAGCAAAGTGATAGTGTTCAATCTCTCACAAAGAGTTCAGAGACGAGCCACAATGGTGTGTGATATATGCTCATGCAGTTGGCGAGAAACTTCTTTTAAGGAATTGTAGGTACCTATCAAGTATATCTGATCATCACAGAAGATTTGGGAAGGTCAGAGGCAACCTTGCACTGCACCGAAACATGCATAACAGGTGACACAGAAAACTTCATAGCTTTAATTGGATGGGCATCAACTTCTTTCTCATTCGTCAGAGTAGCATTTTTAGTGATGAACTGATCCAAGCCAACCAAGGCAACTGTATTTCCGCACATCCTAACAAATACATTAGAACAAATGCATCTAGTAAACTTTATTATGCTAAACAGGGATAACAACTAGACATTCAGAAAGGTTAATTATACCATAGCCAGAAACAACAATGCACATCAATAATAAAAAATCAAAATAAATAAAACTAATCAAATGAGAAGTTTCAAGGCTATTTTCCTTATACTTTGTCAAAATGGACCACCTCTTTTTTGACATTTACATTAAGTGAACATAGTATGTTCATCAGCAAATTAAACAGCATCAGAAATCCAGTTGAGTCAACTAGCTAAACCCATTTTCATTCAACTGTATAATGAGTAGAAACGTGCACCTAGACAGCATACTGACAAATACTCTACTCCATGCCCACTAAGAAAAAGAGACATGATGGATACAACTTCATGACGATAACTCCATCCAAATATACAAATATAAGAACCATTATAGGACTATTATATTAGAAAAAAATGGTAAGAACTGAAATCCAACAAACAACCATATGTTCGCAAAAAAGTACAGGAGCTACCTTTTCGACACCAAATATACGCTTTTCAACAAACAACCATGGAAGAATGGAATATCATAACATGAGGCTAATGTTCCAGTTTAATAAAACATCAATAACAACCTTTATTAAAATAAGCTAATTAACGAGAGCTCACCTTGAATATGCAGTAAAAGGGTTTCAATACAACCTGACCATGTAAAAACTAACCAATCAAGCATCTATAAGATACTTACTGACACGGTTGTCAAGCTCACGATGTTTCTTTTTCTCATGTTGTGCAATGTTAAGAATATCCTCCTACAAAGCATGATTAGAAAACTTGTGATGTTAGAAAGATATACATTCACAATAAGGTATATCTTTGCTCAACAACAAAAATAAAAGGTATTTTCAGTTAGTTGGCTTACACATTGTCTATGAAGTTGAGCTGCTTCATCCTCAAAGTGTCTTTGCTCGCTCTGAAGCAATTTCAAACTACTATCTAAAAGAGAAATTTCTTCTTCCAACTTGTTTTTCATAGATCTCAGATTCTCAACAACATCCATATCTGTAGAAAAGCAATAGTATGAGACAAAAAGACTTATAAGATAATGAACTTTTTAGCAAAGATTTATAGGTACAAATTGCATAAAAGGAGACGCGAGTGATTCATTGATTCCACAATTGCTGAAACATGACCACCATATCTGGATTTAGACCAACGATAGTGATTTTTTGGGGTCCAAAGATCCATAATTCCCAGTCTCTGAACCTTATTGGCTTTCTCATCAGTTTCCTTGGAGCCAATATACTAGAGAACGCTCACAAAAATTAGACAAAAAGAATTATATATATATATATATATATATATATATATATATATATATATATATATATGTAGTTGAAGCTTGGGCTTAATGGTTCAAATAGTTGAAGATTGGGCTCAATGGTTCAAATAGTGCACCTGACATGCACCAATCACCAAAAAAATAGCTGTTGCTTATCTAACAGAAAATCCTGTTGACTATCTCACACAAATAAATTCAAAAACATATGGATGCATATAACTTTTCAGATCTTCTCTGCTTGTATGGAAGTTCATGGAAATGAACCCTTACCAAATTATAATGCTAAACCATTTTCAAGCTTGCGCATGTCCTAAAAACAATACTCAGAACAGTGAACTATTGAATTTCTGCTGAAATGTTATACAATGCCATACAGAAATCCAAGCACGTATTATCGAGGGTCTTCTTGAAGTCGATCTGATGGAAGCAATAGCAAAAAATCCCGAAAATGTCCATAAGAAATAGATTCTTCATCCTCTGCATTCAGAAATCGCATCATGGCAACAACATTGTCTTCATTTGCCGGGAGTCATGAATGTAGGTTGACTTAGGGTCCCAAGAATAGAGACTGGAAGAAGGGACTGACAGTTGATTCCAAATTGGATTGCCCTTCGTGATGGCTTCATAAGTGCTTTTGAACATCTCAGGTAGCACACTTGATGGAACAACCGGTAACACATTACTTACAAATTATTAGTTTTTCAAGTAAAATAATAATAAAGAAAGTTAGTTATACAAAGAAATTTTAAAGCTACCTCTACAATTTCTTCATTACTGTTAACGCCAAGATCTTCTCCCACGTCCCAATCACGTAAGACGCTCTGATCCTGCACAGTTCAACAGGTCAACACCAAAAGCTTGACGGCCTGACCGTCGGGGGATAGCTCCGGCGTGAGAGTCAGTACAGGCGATCACAAGGTTAACAATGGAGGAAAAATGATGAATAGTGTCTGAGTGTGTATCAAAATGATAATGTTGTGTGTAGTGTTATGTTACCTCTTTTCCTTTTGTTATCTTTTTCCCATACGTTCCCCAGACTCGGTTTACTGTGCCACCCACTACCCCCTGACACATCCTCCCATCTCCGGTCCTCTCAGCCGAAAGTGTGCAGCTTATTTTCCTACCCGCTACCACTGTTATCTCCCGCCGGCAATCGGAGTCCCATCCTCATTAATGCCATGCAGACAGGTGGCAGACGTAACAGTCAACTACTGCTTTTTGTGATGATTATCGGCCAAAGATAAGATAAGTAATATCTTACGTAATGGATCAACCCCGTGACTAAGTCCAATATTATAGTCAAGTATCGAGGCCCAAGTTGTTTGACCCACTATGGTAAAGGTGATATAATTCAGAAGATAAGCCCATCCGGCCTGGCCCAGTAGGAAAAGTATTCTGGCCCAACATTGCCCCCCAGTCTTTTATTAAACAGGATGTTTGGTGGAAGACTGACTGTAAATAGCGCGAGTCCACAGGACGAAAGGGCCCATTAAGCGCCGGCCCACCTTGGATAACCCACCAAAGCCAAAATCGGACGTTACCCTTTCCTCTCCCACATCATTATCCCCAATTAATGTGCCGCCCTCGGCTCTCGTGCAAATTTTGAAAAAATCACTCGCTATAAAAGCCGCTGCACATTCTCCTTGGAGGGTTCCCTGCTATTTCGAATTTATACGAGCCTATTGTCTTTTCCTCCTCAAATTTCTTCATTTTATCTGCAAATTCTCAACAATGGCATCCCAGAACCCCGATACAAGCTCTCCCCTTCGTGTCACCCCCATCTCCACCATGACCCCTCACTCAAATCCTGACAAAGAGGTTCCGGGCTCAAACCCCCAAATCGGTGCCGTGAGTAAGGAAGCTCCGCCCATGGAATCACTTCCCAACCCCTCTGATTTTTTCCAAAACGAGGAAGACTTTCCTCATGCCAACACCCCCTCCACCGTCAATGAAGCTGAGCTCTGCAACATTAGAGCTCGCTATCAAATACCGGATACCCACAGGGTACGGATAGCGGCCCCTCACGAAAGGATGTACCAACGTCCCGACGGCTGGATCGCCGTTCCGGCAACTTTTCTGGAGAAGGGGGTGAGGTTCCCCCTTCACGCCTTCCTGATCACCCTCCTAGGGTTTGTTGGGGTGGGGTTCGCCCAATTGGTGCCGAACTCGTACATCCATATACTGGCTTACATAGCCTTCTGCTACGAGATAGGAGTTCCTCCTGCTGTGGATTCCTTCTTTACCCTCTTCTCAGTGGGGAAATCTCGGGAGAAAGGCTTCAAGGTGCTAAGTAAGATAGCCCCTAAGCCCAATGCCAGAATCGAGAAGCGGTCTCTAATGGACACTCCCTCGAGCAACCGAGGATGGCATAATAAATGGTTCTTCGTCAACGGGCCCGAAGTCTCCTCTGTCCCTGACTGGACCACTTCTGATCGCGTCTCTGCAGACTTCGGAGATATATCCGAGGAGCGTATAAGAGAAATGACGCGCATCATAGAGAAGATACCCCAGAAGGAGTGGAGCTTCGGCCTCTTGGGCAAACAAGCCTGGTTGTATGACCACAAATTGTCTCTCATTAAGCCGACTTCGATCGATCGGAAGGACTTGGATAGGTACCTTTCTGGCAAGCCTTCATCCCCTTCCACCGAAGTTCCTCAAGAAGAGTTTCCAGCCTTGGAGGCCCAGGATGCAGAGGTCTTCCGCAGATCAGAGCCTGCTGAGGAGCCTAGCCGACCTCGACAGAAGAAGAGGGCGGTTCGAAAAGTCCGGTCAAATCCTCAAGGAACTCAATCAACTTCTACAGCGAGTTTGATTGACTTGCCTGCGTCCGAGCGAATGCAAGCTCTCCGGATTAAGAAGAGGAAGACCAACGTAACTCCTCTGTCTGCCGATGAGCTTCGAGTTCCTCGTTCTGCTGCAGTTGAGCCTCCCCCCGTCATTCCTGTGGAGATCCACGTTTCAGAAGATGAGCTCGAAAACCTGAACGAGTCTCCTCTTCTGTCTCGTAAAAGGAAGCAGCCTTCCGAGGATCAACCAGCACCGCCCTCCGAACCATCAGTGCCTTCTCCGCCGAGACCCTCTTCCTCCGCCTCCCGGCGAGAAGCTGCATCTTCTCCTACTGTATGGCCGGATTTTAACGAGAACTTCCCCTTTCAGCTGTTCGACTCCTTTGTTCGGGAGACCGATGACCATCGGTTCGGAAACAGCTCGATCAGGGATTTGATCGAAGAGGGAATGAGTTACCAGGCTAAGGTGAGTTGGTCCAATTAAAATATTTAGGAATCATCTGTTTCTTCCACTAACTCATTTTAAATGTCTGCAGGCAAATGCTGTCTTCGGGAGACTTCTTCCCCGATATAGAGAGTCTGAAGCCGAAGAAGATGCGGCCAGGCGAGAGATGGCTACTATGACTTCTACTCTGGAGAGGGAGAGAAGGGCTCATGGTATCACTATCTTCAATAAAGAATGCCTTCAGAAGGACTTAAATAAGTTGAAAGAACAGCTGGAGACATCCGAGGCCACCCACCAGCTGACCGTTACTACGAACATAGACCTGGTTCGTCGGAACGAGGTTCTTGTTGGGAAGAACGAGACGATGGTGAAGACCAATAAGAGCTTGGCTATACAAGTACACGACCTTGAGGCCAGGGATCTGAGACATCTGAAGGAGCGGGCAAAACTCGAAGAGGAGCTCCGCGAACTTCGGGCTCTGAGAGACTTGGGTCCTCCTCTAACCGGAGATCTTCGGAGGGAAATTCAACAAGAGTACCAGGAGTCTGCCGAGTTGAACGAGGAGGTCATCCAAATGTTCTCGGATGGGTATGACGAATGCCGAAGCAAAGACAAGGCAAGACTCGTCGCTGCCAAGGTTGACCCGACCATCCTGGACTCTTCGGAAGGCGAAGCCGACCCGTGAAGATGATTCTCTTTTCCCTTAGCTGTTAGGATTTCTGTAAAGCCTCTATTTTGTAAACAGCATTATGTAAATAAAATATCAGCATTATTCCTTATGACTTCGGTGTATTTACTGTTTACCAACACTTCAAGCTCCTTTGCGGATTTAACTTAAACTGTTAATTAACAACTAGGCAAGTCGTATAACAGATAAGATGAAATCAAAGAACGGGGTATTCCGAACTCAACACTTAGAAAAATTTATGTAATAATAACAAAGTAAAAGAATACTTATTCGTTACCAAAATGTGAGGTATATGCCGTGATGGGTCGGACGAAGTCTGAATGACGACGCTTGCCTACCAAGAAGGGCCTGACAAGGTCTTTAGGACCGATGACGTTCGCCTACCACGAAGGGCCTGACGAAGTCATAAGGACCACCTGCCGATGAGGCTACCATCGAATGGCCAGCGAGTCCACCCAAACCTCCTTACACCGATGACGTTCGCCTACCACGAAGGGCCTGACGAAGCCATAAGGACCACCTGCCGATGAGGCTACCATCGAATGGTCAGCGAGTCCACCCAAACCTCCTTACACCGATGACGTTCGCCTACCACGAAGGGCCTGACGAAGCCATAAGGACCACCTGCCGGTGAGGCTACCATCGAATGGTCAGCGAGTCCACCCAAACCTCCTTACACCGATGACGTTCGCCTACCACGAAGGGCCTGACGAAGCCATAAGGACCACCTGCCGATGAGGCTACCATCGAATGGTCAGCGAGTCCACCCAAACCTCCTTACACCGATGACGTTCGCCTACCACGAAGGGCCTGACGAAGCCATAAGGACCACCTGCCGATGAGGCTACCATCGAATGGTCAGCGAGTCCACCCAAACCTCCTTACACCGATGACGTTCGCCTACCACGAAGGGCCTGACGAAGCCATAAGGACCACCTGCCGGTGAGGCTACCATCGAATGGTCAGCGAGTCCACCCAAACCTCCTTACACCGATGACGTTTGATTTTACCACCCTTGGTAAAAAATAATATGGGATCCAGGATTTGACTACCACGCGGGGTATCAAATAAATTGGCTGCCATCGAATGGCCAGCGAGTCCTACCATACCCCCTTACTCCATTGTGACCTTAGGATAAATGCGAAGATCAGTTGTGAAAAAAGTGACTTTTTATTGATGATGAACGGTTATGTACAGACTCCCAGTGGACTGACTTAGTTTCTATTGAAAGTACTTTCGGAGCCTGCCTGCGTGCCACGTGTTCTTAACTTCGGATCCATCCAAAGCTTTCAGTCGATACGTCCCGGGCTTTGGTACTTCGGCCACTTCATACGGTCCTTCCCAGTTCGGCATCAACTTCCCGGTGTTCTGAGGTGTAGATGCTTCGGCCTCTCTGAGAACGAGGTCTCCCACCTCAAATCTTCGGAGCTTTACCCCTTTGTTGTAGTGCTTGGCAACTCTCCTTTGGTAGGCTGCAAGTTTAATCAAAGCCACTTCTCTGACTTCTTCCAACAGGTCCAAGTTGGCCTTTAGTCCTTCGTCATTGTAGATCTCCCTGAATTGACTAACTCGAAGACTCGGAGATCCGATCTCAACTGGGACCAGGGCATCAGTGCCGTAGGCCAGTCTGAAAGGCGAGTCTCCTGTTGTTGTCCTCGGTGTAGTCCTGTAAGCCCACAATACGCTGAGCAGCTCCTCCGGCCATCTTCCTTTGGCTTCGTCCAGTCTGCGCTTGATCCCGTTTAGAAGTGTTCTGTTAGTCACCTCGACCTGCCCATTTGACTGTGGACGAGCCACTGAAGTCTTCCTGTGCTGGACTCCCAGTTCCTTCAAAAAGCCTTCAAATTTTGATCCCACAAACTGGCGTCCGTTGTCTGATATCACCACTTGAGGGATCCCGAAGCGAAACACTACGGATTCTTTCATAAATTTCAGACACTCCTGTTCCGTTATCAACCGAAGTGGTTTCGCCTCGACCCATTTGGTCATATAATCGATGGCGACGATGACGAAACTAACCTGCCCTTTAGCCTTCGGTAACGGACCCAATATATCAACCCCCCAGACAGCGAAGGGTATAGGAGATAGAATCGAATATAGCTCTTCCGGTGGCTGATGTGGGATCGGACTGTTGAGCTGGCACTTCTCGCATTTCTTGACGTATTCAGTTGCTTCCTTGAAGATCGTTGGCCAGTAGTATCCTTGCCGGAGAACTTTGTATGCCAGTGACTTGGCAGCCATATGGTCGCCGCAGATGCCCTCGTGAACCTCCCGAAGAGCATAATCAGCTTCGGATGGAGTCAAACACTTTAGCAGCGGAGACGAGAAGGCCCTTCGGAATAGATCCCCATCTATCAGAACGAAATTAGCACTCTTGTACTTGATTTTCTTGGCTAGCATCTGATCTGAAGGTAGAACGCCGTCTGCTAAATATTCCAGGTATGGGGTCAGCCAACAGTTGGTTCGATCAACACACATTACCGATTCATGATGAACACTAGGATGTTGCAGAATTTCCAAATATACTGATCCATCAAAAACATTAACATCCGTAGTGGCTAACTTGGAGAGTGCATCGGCGATGGAATTGCCATTACGTTCGACCCCCTGGAATTCGTAGAACTGGAAATACTGAAGCCGTTCTTTCAATTCTGCCAAGTACTTGATCATTCGATGACCTCGGGCTTCATATTCCCCGGAGACTTGTTTAACGACTAACTGAGAGTCGCTAAAGATAACTATTCTTTGCACTTCAAGACTCTTAGCTAGTCGTAAACCCGCCAACACTGCTTCGTACTCTGCCTCGTTGTTCGTTGCTTTAAACTGAAATCTGATGGCCTGTTGCACCTTGAATCCCTCCGGACTAGTCAGAATAATCCCTGCTCCGCTGACGTCTACGGTAGAGGACCCATCTGCATACAGCGTCCACGAACCCTGTTTCTGCTGAAGAGCCGCCACTATGCTGTCAGATCCTCCAGCTTCTGCTACATCCTCATCAGCTTCAGAAAACGAACACTCGACCACAAAATCAGCCAAGGCCTGCCCCTTGATGGCAGTTCGAGGATGATATTCAACGAAGAACTGAGATAGCTCCATCGTCCACGCAGCTAATCTCCCCGATACCTCAGGTTTGCCCATAATTTTCTTCAACGGCTGATCTGTGTATATTATTACCAATCTACCCTGGAAGTATTGCCTGAGCTTTCTACTAGCAGTTATTAAAGCAAAAGCAAACTTTTCAATATTTGGGTACCTTGTTTCGGCATCCCGAAGGACATGGCTTACATAATAAACCGGGTGCTGCTTACCCCCAACCTCGCGCACCAAAACTGCTCCTACTGCCAACGAACTAGCTGCTAAGTACAAATATAAGGGCTCAGCAGGAGCGGGCTTCACCAACAGAGGCGCCGAAGATAAGTAGGACTTGATGCTCTGGAAGGCGTCTTCGCATTCCGAAGTCCATCGGAACGTCTTGGCATTCTTCGGCCCTTTCAACGTGTCAAAAAACGGCAAACACCTTTCTGCCGATTTGGACATAAACCTCCTCAAAGCTGCAATCCTTCCAGTCAGACGCTGAACGTCTTTAAACGACTGAGGAGTCTTCATGTCCAAAATCGCTTTAATCTTCTCTGGATTGGCTTCAATTCCCCTTTGACTGACCAGGTAACCCAGAAATTTGCCAGCCCCTAACCCGAAGGTGCACTTGGTAGGATTCAGTCGCAAATTGTGGTGACGGACTGTCTGAAAGCATTCCTCCAGGTCATCCAGATGTTTGTGCACCAATATGCTTTTAACGATCATGTCATCCACATATACCTCCATATTTTTGCCCAACTGACGTCTGAAAACAAAGTTCATCATCCTCTGGTAAGTGGCTCCGGCGTTGATGAGGCCGAAGGTCATTTTCTTGTAGGCGTACACCGATCGATGCGTAATAAATGCCGTCTTCGGTATGTCCTCTTTACACATGGAGATTTGATGATAACCAGAGAATGCATCCATGAAGCTCAACAAGGCATACCCCGAAGTTGCATCGATGAGCTGGTCAATATGGGGTAATGGATAGAAGTCTTTCGGACAAGCCTTATTCAGATCCGTGTAGTCAATGCAGACCCGCCATTTCCCGTTCTGCTTCTGGACCAGTACCACGTTTGCCATCCATTGCGGATAATCGATCTCGAAGATGAAGTCAGCAGCCAGCAGCTTCGCAATTTCTTCATCGATGATCCTCTGGCGCTCGGGCGCGAAGATCCTCCTCTTTTGCCGAACCGGCTTCTTCGACGGATCTACCTCTAGCCGATGCTCAGCAATATCCCTGCTCACTCCCGGCATGTCCTGAGGCTCCCAGGCGAAGATGTCAACATAGCACTGTAGGAGTTCAATGAGGTTCTTTCTGAGAGGTTCTGGTAGACCTGAACCTATTTTCACTGTCTTGTTAGCTTTGCCCGGGATGAGTTCAATCTCCTCTGTCTCTTCGGCTGGCACGACCAATGGTTCTGAGCTGCTTTCCGTGAAAGGCTCAATCTCTATCGCCATGGCCTGTTTTTGCTTCGATACTCCTACTCCCGAAGTGATCACGACATTTCTATAACACCTTCTGGCCAGATCCATATCTCCTTTTACCTCCCCAACACCATGAGCCGTAGGAAATTTGATTTTGAAATGAGGGATAGAGGTTATAGCTTGTAAAGCAATCAAAGTGGGTCTCCCCAAAATAGCATTATAGGCAGAATCTACATTCACTATGTAAAATTTGCAAGTGATTTCTACCTGTTGGGGGGCTGTTCCGAAGATAACTGGCAGCTCAATGGTTCCAGCCACTTTGACCGGATCGTTACTGAAGCCGTATAAAGGGGCCTCCTGCCCGATCTCCATCTTCTGCCCATCAAGATGCATCCTCTGATAAGCATGAGCATATAGGATATCCACGGAAGACCCGTTGTCGATCATCATGCGTTTCATGTCCACCGAACCCACTTGTGCTGTCACGACCAATGATCCCTCATGTGGTTCGATGGTTTTCGAAGGGTAATCCTCATCGGTAAAGGCAATTACATTACCCGGGAAGGGTCTGTCAGGCTTCGGGTGAGTACCCGCCACCGACATTACCGAATCCAGATAGCCTCGGCGCTTCTTCCCAACAAGCTTACCTGAAGTGCCCCCAGTGATGACATCAATTACTTGCCTTGCGGGCTGTTCGGGAGCAGGGAACACTGGTTGAATTGGTTGGGCTGCCTGAACGGGTCCTTGATTCTGCTGCCGGCTCGCTCGGGCGGCCACATAATGAACTAACGTCCCGTCCTGCACCTTCCTCTCGATAAAATCTTTCAGGCTCGCACAGTCGTTCGTATCGTGACCCGAGGCTTGATGATAGTCACAATACTTGCGAGAATTCCCTTTCCCGGGCTTAAAGTTATCTCGAGGTGGCTCGAAAATAGGTTGATTCTTAATCTGCTCCAAGATAACAGCCCTGTCGGCGTTGAGCGCGGTATATGTCCTGTTTACTCTCTGAGAGGGGGCGGACAAGCGTTCTCCACCTTGCCTCCAATTGTTACTGTATTTCTTTGATTTGCCGTCGCGACGGCCTCTATCTCCTTCATTTCTACCCTGGTCACCCTCTGGTCTGTCCTGATCTGTCTCTTTAAATCGCTCTGAAGAGGGGCGTTTGAGGCTATTCATGGCCTCTTCTACCACAATATAGCCTTCTGCTTTGTCGAAGGCTTCGGCGAGACTCTTCGGGTGGTGAAACATCAACTTCTTCACCAACTTTTCCGATTTGACCAGATCTAATCCGTTCTGAAACAGTCCCACAGCCTGTAGATCGTTCAGCTCTGTTACTTGGCCGACTGCTTCACGGAATCGCTTCACATATTGGCCCAAAAGACTCATTCGAGAACTGCCGAACTTGAGCCAATGATCCAGTTGGTTTCCCTCTCCTTCTGTTGCTCCCGAAGCGGGCGTGGAACTGACTGCACATATCCGCCCAAGATGAGATCGAATCTGAAGGCAAAGTCCCCATCCACTGTCTGGCATCCTTTCGGAGTGTCGTGACAAAAGTATGACACTTAGCAGCATCGCTAAAGTCATAATAATCCATCAGTCGGTCGAACGCCTGACTGTGGTCGTAAGGATCCCCCGATCCGTCATAGCTTTCAATGTGAGGTAACCTCTTGGTGGGGTCAGCCTTTTCTCTCAGAATCTCCTCGGAAAAAGGGGATGCCTTCTTTCCCGAAGTCTCCTTCACTTTCTGCACCTCGGCAAGCTGCCTCCGAAGCTCCTTCACTTCCTTCACTAGATAATCCACGCCCTCGGGTTGGGACGATGCTTCTTTTTCCGGTGACCCTTCCTTCTTCTGGGTGGACCGGTGCTTTACAATAGAATCCCCAACTTTCGAGGGGGTTTTCTGAGGATGACGGTCCCCAGAGTGTCGTGCCCTCGGTGGATTTTCGGGCGTATGACCTCTCGATCTGCTTCGTCTCGGTGTCCGGCTGCTGCGGTGGGAGTGCGCAACAACGAGCGCCCCCTTAGTATTCTCCGGAGTATGTTCTCTGGATCGACCTCTTCGTTCGCTTCGACTCAGCTCCTTATAACCGACAGGGAGATGTGTCCTCTTCGATCTTTGAGGAGTAGGGCTCCTGGATCTTCTTCTTTCCCGAGGTCGATCCTGATTTTCACGCTCGGAACGAGCAGGCTCCTTTCCGCTCCGATGCCCCCGTTCTTCAGACTGGACATAGCTGGAGGCTTCGTCTCTTAATTCTGCCATTCGGGTCATCTGCTCAGCTATATCCCGCCGTTGCTTCACAAGCGCCTCCATTGCCCTATCAGCTTCATCTGCCATCTTAGCCAAGCGGGCAGCCTTTTCGTCTTGGTTGTCCCGGTATCGAGCGCTAGGCGAGGCGCCTTCTACTCGTTTCCGGCCATGACCGCCCCCTTTCTCTGCTGTAAAAATTAGATGCCGCTTGGCTTTGTTCACAGCTCTCGGACGAGAATCTCTATGCGATTGTTTGGACGCCGTGCTGGCATGAACACTTAATGTAGGCCCCAAACGGTCCTTCACAGATACTCGCGGTACCGATTCACTGGCAGCCCTCGGCTGTCCCTCAGGTGTAGGTGTTCTACTTTTCCCCATAAAATTCGACGTAGAACGACCACAATGTGTGATTGAAAAATACTCAGGACACTAGAAAAAAGCCCTCCTTCTAGCGCCAATGTTAACGCCAAGATCTTCTCCCACGTCCCAATCACGTAAGACGCTCTGATCCTGCACAGTTCAACAGGTCAACACCAAAAGCTTGACGGCCTGACCGTCGGGGGATAGCTCCGGCGTGAGAGTCAGTACAGGCGATCACAAGGTTAACAATGGAGGAAAAATGATGAATAGTGTCTGAGTGTGTATCAAAATGATAATGTTGTGTGTAGTGTTATGTTACCTCTTTTCCTTTTGTTATCTTTTTCCCATACGTTCCCCAGACCCGGTTTACTGTGCCACCCACTACCCCCTGACACATCCTCCCATCTCCGGTCCTCTCAGCCGAAAGTGTGCAGCTTATTTTCCTACCCGCTACCACTGTTATCTCCCGCCGGCAATCGGAGTCCCATCCTCATTAATGCCATGCAGACAGGTGGCAGACGTAACAGTCAACTACTGCTTTTTGTGATGATTATCGGCCAAAGATAAGATAAGTAATATCTTACGTAATGGATCAACCCCGTGACTAAGTCCAATATTATAGTCAAGTATCGAGGCCCAAGTTGTTTGACCCACTATGGTAAAGGTGATATAATTCAGAAGATAAGCCCATCCGGCCTGGCCCAATAGGAAAAATATTCTGGCCCAACAATTACTAAGCCAGTCATCCTTGAAGTGTACATAAATATGAACAATTCATACAAAAAAATAAAATATAAGCCTTGCAAAGTAATACTCTTCCTTAAATAAGAGAATATATGGCTAACATTGTGCCATATATGTGTGAAAAAGTAAGAGATTCAGTTAAGTGTAGAACTTCAGCATATAAAAATAAAGAGTAGTACCAGCTGTCTCTTCAACCTCAGCAGCCTTAACAATGTGAACTCCCACTATTACAAAACAGTAAATAGACAATACTTAAGTCACAACGTTTTTTATAAAAATATTGTGGTATTTTTTTTACAACGCTTTTAAAAAAATATTATAGCTATATATGCAAAAACGTTATCCATTTAAAAGTGCATTTTTTGAGTTTAAACTAGATGACGTTTTTTTTAAAACATTGTGTATCAAGAAAAACACGGAGCTTCAAATAAACACGGAAGTGAAAACTTTGAAATTAAAAAACTTCTCCTTGCCACAGCTCTCCATCTCCTTTTCGAACCATTTTTTCTTGCTTGAGTTCTGTTTTCAGTCTTACGGCGGCTGATTTCGTGGGCTAACCTGAAAATCTATTTTTCGATCTTTGTATACCAAGTTCAAGGGTGGCTAGATCGTGGGTTTTTTTTTGCTAAGATTAGTAAGGGAGTATAGTTTTTTGTGTATGCTGGATTTTGATGTTTTAATCTGATGTGGTGGTCTGCTTAGGACTTTCTGGGATTGGGTTAATGGATCTTGATGTTTTGTGCTGGTGTGCTTCGGATGTTGGAAGATGTCCATATTTGGATGGTTCAGATCTGGGTTTATATGTGCTTACTTCTTATAAATCAATTTTGTGTTGTTCATGTTGTCACATTCTCTTCTTCGTTAGTTCTATTTCAGTCCTCTTCTCTCATTCCTTGCATGCGGCCCATCCACTCTCTATTTGCTTAAGGGTTTGGATCTGATCTGGTTATCTTTGGGGATTTTTGGCTGATTTGTGCTCTCATTTTTGAGTTGTGGTTCGCTTTTGCTCTTTTGTTTGTTCTCAATTGGTTGGGTCTTATCAATTGATGATTTATCCGTGTTGATTCTGTTTTGCTGATTAATTATTTCATATTACAAAATCAATTTGGTATTGATGGTCTGCAATCAATTTTTCTTATGCTTATAGGTAATCTTTGTTTGATTGTTTGTTGTTCTCATTGTGCTTATGGTATCCCGTTTGCTTGTTAGAGGAGCAAACCATCATCTGTTTTCTGAGTTCTTGCCACCTCTGCAAGAAGCTTCATGGACTAGACATTTTCATGTGCAGGTATAAATTGTGCAATTTAGCTGAATTATTCTTTTTTTTAATAATTATTATTATTACAACTTATTTTGATTGATTGGTGTATTTTTTGGTCACTAACATGAGCTAATATTGGTAGGTCAGCTTTTGTTAGTAGTCACTTGAGGAAATATAATTCTGTTGGTCAAAAAATGTGCAGTTCTATAGACTAAACTTGTGTTGCAGTTTTGAGTCATCAACTCCTTCCTTTAATGTTGGTATTCATTAAGCCTATTTATTTCGAGACTTACTTTTTTAATAATTGTAAAATGATTGAAATGCTCAAAGGAGTGCTTCTGCCCTTTTCTGTAGACTGCATACATCTTATTGTTGCAGGAATTAGAGACAGTGACACAAGTTATAGTAATTCCAATTTTTATTTTTTTATTTTTGCAGGAATTAGCTTTCTTTTTTGATGCCCATCCAATTAAAGCTATGAAGTTTTCTGTGTCACCTGTTGTGCGAGTTGCGGTGCAGTGAAATACTAGTGTTGCGGTGCAGTGAAATACTGGTGTTGCATCTGGAGTTTGAGATCTCTTCTTTTTGTTAGTTAATGAGCACCAAATAAAGCATTTCTGAGTTATTACTTGGGATCTTCATAACTTAGATGATCTACAAGTCCATTTTTGTTCCTTTGGAATTTCAATATACTTTTCATTTTAAATTTTGCAGGTGCCTAATACAATTGAATTTACTGATTGGATTGGTCGTATGAAGCAAAAGCAAATTCGTGTAACTGGGTAGTCGAATGTTTATAATTTCACATTCAACTGATCATTTGGAGAGTAGTATGGGCGCTGCAACTGCCTTATACTCTGCCACTTGCTTATCCCAGGGAAAATATGGAAATGGCAATCCTTACCCTATCAACCTGAGGGCTATTGTTGGTCTAAGTGGATGGCTTCCTGGTTCAAGGTATGGTTGAACAGATTCCTTCTCCACACCCAAATCTTATGTTTATCTCTTGCATACAAATTATTATAATTGGCCTGCTTCTCTCCAAGTTAATACTGCCTTGATGAATTATAATGAGATAATTTAAGACAAACAAATTAAAGCTTCCACAAGTGATTCTGATGCATTATCTTGTACGATATTTGATTACAATGTGTGGGCTTGGTTGATCAAATCTTGAGATAAAGTGGCAGACCAAAATTCTGAATGAAACTATTTTTCTTTTGCATTTGTTTAGACAAGACATACATAACAATCAAACTCCTATAACATGGTTGCAGTCCATGTACACATTAGCATGCAGAAGGAAGGGAGGGACAAAAAGCAAGATAGACTAATCCTATAGTATGCAAAAAATATTCGATATCAAACTCATTTTACTAGATACATGTAAACTCTCCACACAACCTAAAAATAAAAATAAATCTTTCAACAATCAATCGAGCAGGATTAGAATTCTATCATTACTTGGCCTTTTGGTGGATTGATTAATCTTCTGATTCTGATGAACTATTTTTTTTGTGTGGGGTGGGGGGTGTTGTGTTAGTGCATCATATAGTTTGGGACAAAAGTTGTTGTAGAGTTTAAAGGTAACCAAGTATAGTACTTGCTGATTTTATGTTTTTTTCTAGACCCAACTGGGAAGGTGGTCAGTATGATGGTGATGAAAAAAGTCGACTGAACGTGCTTCAATTGCCCATGGAATTGGGAGCTGATTACATTGATGTGGAACTTCAGGTTTCTTTCCCCTTAAATTTTGTTTACACAGTTCAAAGACTGACATTCATTGCACACTTGCACCTTGTGGATTCTTTTGAATGGAAATAGTGTGTGACGTGTTGCACTTGTGTCATTGGTTTTGCAGTTGAAGAATGCATCATCCGAGAAAGAAGAGGCTGAATGGAAATATTATTACTCAATTTCTTTTATGCATCCAGTGCGGGAACTGAAAGAAAGGTATCAACAACAGGCTGAAGGCTTGGAGTACAAAACTACTCGAAGTGGCAATTTAGCAACTGTTGAAGTATACATTGATGGCATCCAGGTTGGGACTGCTCAAAATCAGTAAAAAAAAATGGCATAAAAATTAGCTTGAACTTTGAGTATTTCTCTTTCCTATTTCTACTTTGGTTAGGTGGCTATATTTTAGTTTGAACTTTGAGTATAACTGCAGTTTTGTTGCTACAGTATACGGCACTTCAGTGCTTATGGATAGTTTGGTATAGATTTTGTGGATGTAGTAATTTGAAACTGTAAACAAATGGTATTATTGGGATGTATTTTGAATGGTTGATACATTTTGGCTTTAAATTTAAATGATAATTTAGACCTTTTAGTTATATATCATGACATTAGTATATTGCAGGTGTATTGGTAATATAGGTGAATTATAACTTTTTTTCTTTTTTTTAATCTACAACATTTTAAAAACGTTGTGTAAATGTGCCTAAACGTTGTCTGATATACTAAACAACGTTTTGATTCAAAAAACGTTGTGGAATCATACCTACTACAACGTTTTTAAGCATCTACTAATTTTTGAAAAACAAATCTACAACGTTTTTTTCCTAAAAATCGTTGTGTATTGTGCTTAACTACAATATTTTTAAAACGTTGTGTAAGGGTGTCAAATAGACAACACCCTTAACCACGACGTTTTCCTGACTGAAATCACAACGTTTTTTCTGCATTGTCTATTTACTATTTTGTAGTAGTGTCCACCTTGAAAACCATTTTTGAAAGTTCCCAGGCCCCTTCCACCAGCAAGGATTTAGCTTTTAACAACCAACTGCACCATAAACAAAGTCAATATTATTCCTCGTCTACCCCTCCGATTGCCGCAACATAAAAATATATTTTATTATCAGGTTTACATAATTAATTGGGACATAATACTCCAAACATCTCAACCTAACACAAAAACTCATCCAGTTGAGGTAAATTTTAAAATAAAAACTATCTGCAACTACTAAAATGGATGCAAATATCCAATAAGGTGGTTAAATGATCTCATATTAATGCCTAAATTAGATTTGAGGAAAAGTTATACCTCATTTTCCTTTGGGAAAACATCCTGTATGGGCTTTCTGATTTCCTCAACGAAGGAAACAACAATACCTGGGGGAACATTTATTCCATGTTTTGCCATCAATTCAGCTCCCTGATTTCATAACAAACTAATTAAGAAACACTCCAGATCTCTTATATATTTTCAAAAATACACACACACACACACACACACACACACACATATATATATATATATATATATATATATATATATAGGCACGCGTATTGAGTATGGATATAGATTTAGAGAGAAGTAACCTGATATTCATGGATGTTGAGACGACAGAGCTGGTGTTGCTGCCATTTTTCGGCTACAGAGAGAGACTTAGAAGCGATTTTAGCAAACCTCTCACCATTTTTGGATCTTCCTTCAACAATCTAAATCAGACGAGAAAAAAGATCGAAACGATTTCTACCACCTTGGGAGTCACTATCGATCCTTCTTCCCTTTGAACTGGTTGACGACCGATACTGAACCCCTCTAGTTTTGGCCATTTGAACAGGAGAGAGAAAGTTAACCGGATTAATAAACCCTAGTTTTCGTGTAACTGTTTAGCAGTAGAGAGAAAGAAGAGTGAGATGGAATAAGAAAAGAGAAAAATAACTGTTTAGCCTCCGTGTTTAACCTCCGTGTTTTTAACGTCCGTGTTTTTAATATAGATATCATTTAAAAAAAAACGTTATCTATTTAAAATCAAAAAATGCCCTTTTTAAACAGATAACATTTTTTTTATATATATCTACAACGTTTTGTTAAAAAATGTTGTGAAAAAAAATACCACAAAGTTTTTTATAAAAACGTTGTGGTTTAAGTGTTGTTTATTTACTATTTTGTAGTAGTGATAACTTGAAAATTAGGATTAATGTTTCCTAATTAACATTAAAATTATTAAATTAACAATTAGGTTTTCCCTAATTATAAATTAGGATTTATAATCCAAAAATTAGGATTTTCTAAATATCCATTAGGGTTATCCCTAATTAAATATAATTAATAATGTTTAAACCTTATACTAGCATTTGAATTCCCAAATTAGGGTTTTAAATTTTTGAATTAGGGTTTCGAATTCTCGAAATCAAAATTAGGGTTTCCAGAACCGGTTGTCGACGTCGGGATGTTTAGATGTCCCTTTCCGTTACTTGTTCTTTGGTGTTTTCATTTTAGGTGAGATTTGTTTGAAAAAACAAGTGAAAAAGGTCCGACAAGTATAATATCGACGATGGACTGTTAAGAGTCGCCAGTTAGTTTTTTAAATGGTTGTACCAACACAACCGAGAAAAGGTTTGCACATTGACCCAGTGATGTGACACTGCTATACGGGTCGGTGAAACCGAGATTCATTTAGGGTCCGGGGACTTGGTTATGCGGGGGGAAGGTGTTAGGCACCCCCCGACAAACTATTATCTGAATGTGTGTGTGTGTGTGTATGTGAGTCAATGTGCTGTTATTTGAAAGTGGTACGAGGCCTCGTTCGCACCTATATACGCAGGGTTTGAATTTATGTAAAAATTTAATTTTAGCAAGATAAGGCAATGATGTTTTATAAAGGAGGTTTTTTTAAACCCTGTCCCTCAATAGTAATTGAGACCTTTTACACTCCCATTTTATTAAATGCGCGGCTTGGTTGATTTTATTTGACAGATGCGAAGCATCCGTACGAAAATAATTTACAAAATAATGCCGACATCCTCGTGGGTATGGAAACCATCTGAGAAAATTCAGACACCGCAGAATAATTTACAAGCTGCTTATAGCTGAAAATGTCCATCACGGGAACCGAATCTAGATCCAATGGGATGAATCTGTGATCACATGATTTCTAGGCTCACATGATACCGCAATTTATATGAAAGCAGTAAGCATGTATATATATAAAAGCCGTAAATATATATATACAGACATGATCACCAACCACGAAGTAGCTCCATGGGGGACCAGAAGTGTAAATAAAGCTGTTAAAAGCTATCAACCGCCACGGAGGAAACTCCAGGCGGGACGAAATGTACAGAAAGCTGTAAAAACGGTCAACTACCACGAAGTAAACTCCAGGTGTGACGAAATGTATATATATATATATATATATATATATATATATATATATATATATATATATATAAGCATGTAAACGCACCGAATGTTAAATCCAGGCTCATCGAACGGAGTTCGACCACAATATAAAAAGTATATATATATATATATATATATATATATATATATATATATTAAAGCAATAAACGCTTCAATATATATATGCCTCGGTTGAGCCTAGACTTCGGTCTGAAGCGTTTATTGCTTTAATATATATATATATATATATATATATATATATATATATATATATATATATATAGACTGAAATGAAACCACGGACAGAAGTCCGGGCAAAAGCAAGCAACACGACTCTCAACGTGTAGAAGGGTGTGTGCAAAAATGAAGAGAAAGACTCTAAAGTGTGTGAGAAGGCTTACAGTGGGCTGCCAAAGAAGACTTCTATATCTTTAGAGTGAGTAAACACAGACTTGTGTAGGTACAAAAGAGGGCTGTATATGAGCTCACAGGTGTTTAAAGTGGAAAAATACACTGTATGGCAAGTGTAGAGCGAATTCTGCAGGGTTTCCCCGTCTTTTTTCTCTTAAAAATCAGCACCCCAAGCCTCTTATTTATAGGCAAAAGGTGCCGCAGGTGTACCAGAGGCGGGTCAGGTCAGCCCGGTTGGGTCGGGTCGGGTCGTCTCGAAGTACGTGCACGCGGGCACTGTAATATCCACTCGGTTTTTTTAAAGTGAAATCCGGGCATCCGTTTGAGGTATACATGACCTATTTCGGATCGCCGTTGTCGAGAGTTTGTACGATGGTATGGGATTAGAGTTTTTATGAAGTCTTTGAAGATGGGACGGTGCCCTCCGGTCTTCAAGCTTCAACTTTCATCCATTACCTCGCACAATAGCAACTCGGGATTGGTTAGCCTTGTGGGCTGTTGTTACGTAGATGTGTTGAGATGACTTGGCGTGGCATCGTGTTGGTCAGATGACGATGTTGCCCCTTACCGGTGTTATTGTTGGGTTGGGTCAATAAAGTAGACGTTGCTCAGCTTCGCTGGGATTGGACTGCTGCAATTGGTTAAAAGTCCTCATTGTCATCTTTGAGGTGTGTCTGTCATCTCGATGTCATCGCCGGGCTGATACAGTGTATCTTGTTGTGAGCACTGAGATTGAAGCTGGTTGCACTTGTAACAAGCATTTTCGGGGTTAATGTCGAAATTACTTTCCTTAGGGCTATCACCAAGGTTGGAGGCTATTCCCATGTTTAGGGCTGAGACTGGATACCTCGGGGTTATCTCCGAGATTAATCGATCTTCTCTGGTGTGTGTTTCGGTATTGATCTGTATGCCTCGGGGTTCTCCAAGATTGGAACGATTACTCCCAGATTGTGATCTGGGGTTGATGCTGAACCTCCTGTAGTATCCGGTATGGCTGTGGATTGTCTTTCAGGGTTCTCTCATAAAAGACGAATCTGCCTTCCTACAATGTTAGTGTCAGTGGTATAGAAAATTTCGAGTGTCTACAGATGCCCCTCTTTATCATACTCAAGCATGGCGATGCATGGGTAGGATAAAGAATCCTAGACACTTGAAACGTAATAAGACGAACAAGGTACTATGGATAGCAACATGATGTAGATGTATGATGCATGTGTACGGGGTTGTAACCCAACTCGCTGAGGATAATTACTGGCTCCCTATTGCTTCAACCTGGGATTGGCAATGATGACCAGATTTGATGTATAATCTGAGTCTGTCAGGATGTTGATGTTGGAGTTATCATCAAATTCCTGGATAAGGACTGGATCCTACAGAGGTACCTCTTATGTGTAAGAGATCTGTGGGGATAAAGCTTGATCTATTTGAGGATGTGTATAACATATTCCATCATCCATCCTCCTTGATGACAATCTCCTGGTTTGTATCGTCAGGACATGTCAGGGTTCTGTTGGAGTTACTGCCAACAACAAATGCTGTCAGGGATGCCTGACCTTCACTGACGTGTATTTCACCGATATGTGAATCAACGGCTGAAAAATCCTGTGGGATATACTGTCAAGGTTGCTTGACTTCCGCTATCGTGTAGATCAACGGAACATTGCGTTGTGACCCACCCGCCGGGGAATATGGGTAATCGGGTGGTAAGAACCCCGAATGGCTCCAGAGCTCTGATAGGTCTAACCCTCTATCGGCTGGAATAATGTCAAGGCTGCTTGACCTTCGTTGATGTGTGTGTCAACGACTTGAATGTACGTGGTAATCCCCTGCCGTGAATTCACGTTGTAAACCCCCTCGGGAGATCTACTGGGGACGTATGCATTGATCAAACAATTGTGTATGCTCTGATGGGTTTACTGGCCATCGGCTGAGATAATGTCAAGGCTGCTTGACCTTCGTTGATTTGTGTGTCAACGGTTGAACACGCGTTGTAACCCCCGCCAGGGATCTACGTTGTAACCCCTATCTGGGACTCACGTTGTAACCCCCGTCGGGGACTCACGTTGTAACCCCCGTCGGGGACTCACGTTGTACCCCCGTCGGGGACTCATGTTGTAACCCCCGTCGGGGACCTAGGTTGACAAGGATGATGATCCTGAGAAAGCGGCATTAGACCTGCGTACGGTATTGTCGAGCTTAACTGAGATCATTTGAGATCACTGGTATAGTGTACCCTGTGTGTGGGCGAATACCAATGCGTGATGTACCGATTCAAAGTCTCATCAGAGAAGACCAGGATTGTATGCAGTTTTGCTCAATCGCGTGGTGTTTTTATTCTCGATTTGACCTTTTTAATTCGTAAGACCTCCTTTGCAACTCAAACTGGACTGAGCCGGAGATGTGACCCATATGGGGGTGCCACAGGTGTACCTGTTGCAGCATTCACAAGTCACTTTTAACTTGTTTTGCTTAGAGAAAACCGCGAGCCATCTTCCGATCTGCTAAGTTCGGGCTGCTTTCTGCAAATTCTGTCACCGTGCAAGTGTTCCACACTATCCTGGTAACGTATGCCTGTATTTTCTCTAGTTTTTGTCCGTTAGATTGTGAGTTATCGCACGAAATGCATCTAAACACATAGTAGTGGTTATGTATGCACAAATGACTTGATAAAAAATATTCAACATAGTAAATGTTAGTATTAAACCATGCTGAACATAATGATATAAAAAAATTTGACTTTTGAGACAGTCAAATTGGCACCTTTTTCTGCTATTTTTTGTCCTATTTGAGGTCCAATGAGCAAAAGGTAGAAAGGCAAAGTACTCCTAACATTTTTAATGCATATATTGTGTATATGACTTTGGGGCAGGTGTGCTACTGAATGGCCACCTAAACATGTCTGAGTGCATGTGGATAGTCCTATTTTCAAAGGGGGCTATGGCAAAAATTTTCAAAAGGTAGGCATTGGGTAGTCATGTATTTTAACTCTATTGTTTGTTAAAGTAAATGCATGCATGCATATAATCATAAATGCATTAGAGAAAGCTCCAGGTAAGGAAATACCACACCCTTTCTGAGGTGATTTGGAGACTTGTTGTCCAGATATTATGGATCCGGATCAGCCGAGCAGTTCCTATAGGACCACTTCTGGTGTACGGCGGAGGGCTTCTGAAGTACCTCATCCCCGTTCTGTCAGACAGCCTCGACGGTTGGTGGAGGCCGTGATACATCCTATCCAGGTAGGTGTTCTAGACGTTGAGGACGAGGAGGCGGATATTCCGATAGAGGATCTCGCTCCTGCTGCACCTGTCCCTCGTAGGGAGCTTCCGAGCATTCAGGTGGCGAACCCAGAGTTACTGGGTGATTTGGGCAGACATCCATCGATGTACTTACATGCTAACGAGGTATGGCGTTAGATTTTGCTTTTCCTTCTTTCCTATTGATGAGGATTAAAGGTTTCTGACGTAGATTTGCACTTCATGCAGGTTCCAGGTTTTACACAGTCTCGAGGGAACTGGTTTAACATCCACTCCATGTACTAGGCGCTTCATCTTGATTATAGAGCAGTAGTGCATGAGTGGGGATTTGGGGCATTCTTCTCCATCCTTCCCCGTCGTTATCCCTGGGGTTACCTCAGGGCATTGTCTGAGGGGTGGTTTCACCAGACTCAGTCACTCCACCTGCTGGATTGCGAGGTGATGATGACGCCAATGGATTGGTGATTTATCACCGACGTGGAGTTTAGAGGGGAGCCAGTGCCTTGCATGGCGAATATTACCCCTACTGCCGTCAGATCCTTGTTAGGAGTTCCGGTGGCGGCGCTCAAAGGTAGGACCGTCCGTTCAGGTCCTTTGAGCATGGATGCTGTGAGCGGGCTATTGAGTGAGCCCATGCCTGATGATGTCAGGATCAGGGATCGCGTTCTGCGGTGATTGTTCCTGATGATCATTCGAGGCTGCTTCATAGCAGATAACTCTTCCACGGTATCTTTTGCTTTGGTCAGCGCTACGCGTGACGTGGACCGTATTGAAGAGTACGATTGGGGCTCCTATACCTTTGCCTATTTCCTCCGGGGCATGCATATGCGCTCACAGGGTTTGACCGAGGCTTGGCTAGGATTTTACCCATTTCTGCTGGTGAGTATTTCTCTTATCTTTTCCCATTTATAGGTTAAGAGTGTTTACTGATAGCAGATGTCTTGCCATTGTGTTAGCAGTTTTGGGCTTATGAGAGGCTTCCCTGTTTGCGTCCCGTGAGTGTGTTAGGTTTAGATACCTATCCACGAGAACGAAGATGACATCATTCGATTCTGCCCGAGGTCCCTGTAGCAGAGGGATTCACTCATTGCCGTATGCAGCTGGAGTTGCTGTCGGCCGACACCATCACCTGGCTTCCCTATTCAGGGGAACACTTGACAGTGGGTTTTGAGGATGGATACCCGACTGGGGTCAAGTATTTGATTTCCACCAGGAGAGTTCCACTCTTCACAGTTGGCGGTTGGGAACTCTATCTAGGAGAGCGTGCTATCAGGAGCACCACAGGGGAGATTCGTATACCGATCTTACCTCATGTCAGGCGTCACTGGCCTGTATTGCAGTCACCCACCATTGATATCCCGTTGTTGGGTGTTGACGGATTTGCATTATCAGAGGGTCCATGTACTCAGGAGACATTCCAGCGTTGGTGGCTCCCTCGTATTATTGGAGCCCAGTCTCGCGCCACACAGTTTATGGGGGACATGGTTCCTGGATCCTTGATGATGACGGATTGGATAGCTTGTGTCCGAGATCCGACTCATGTGACCCAGATTGATAGCTTGACCCGTCAGTTGGACCAGGCACATATATTTATTCGGCACTTGGGCAGAGATCCAGCAGAGGTGGAGTCATTTATTCCTTCCAGCTCAGGCGCTGGCCCCTCAGACGACCCATTTGGTTTTGCCGGCGCAGATCCTCCTCTTTATAGGCCTGACATCCCTGTTGATAAAGATCCAGTGACTCAGGAGGAGTTACATCAGGTGGACAGGATTGATGATGTGGATATCGACACCATTGTCTTCTTCTGATGTATTCTCGTTATATCTTTTGATAGGCCTCTGTTAGATATTGGGTGGCTGTTCCCCATTCTCGCTATATCTTTTGATAGGCCTCTGTTAGTAGTAGGGCGTCTGTGTCCCATTTCCCTGTATTTGTAGCTGTACAGAGCTAATGTATTAGATGATGATATACTTAGGAATGTATGCACAGTCTTTTCCATTCCCTATATCATATTGTCATCCATTATCTGTTATGCATGTATCATGTTATGCATATGTATGTATGTCCAGAGATATTCAGCATTGACCCCTGGATGGTCTTATGACACGGCCCTCACAGATGTCTTCTTCGACAGTTAGCCGTATAGATCATACCCCACTGTCAGTGGTGGTATCGGGTATGAGATCGCGGTATGATAGTATGTCACCACTAGACAGGGTGATCGTAGATATATTACTGCAGCATACCATGACTCTTTTGGCATTTCAGGTTCCTGCAGGATTCGTAGATGGGATGCTAGAGCATTGGCGACCTGACATACAGGTATTCCGCTTTGGCACCCATGAGTTGACTCCTACTCTAGAGGAGTATGCACGTTTGACGATGCTGCCCTTGGACAGACCTTGCGTGCATATGGCTCTAGGAGACATGAGTAAACGATTCATGACTCTCACAGGATTGAGGCGCAGAGTAGTGCAGGATGAGCTGACATCTGGCCATGTGATCTCTCAGCGTTTTCTATACGACAGATTTGGCTCAGAGGACAGTTACTCACGACATTCCCGGGATTTCACCACATCGGAGGATCATTGGTGTCTAGCCAAAGTTGACGTACTGATGTTATGTGTACTATCATATGTGTACATGCCGCGGTATATGGATGAGATAGATATAGGCGTTATCATGGATGTGAGAGCTCTCAGGGAGGGTCATACCATTGTGCCTATGATCTTGGTAGAGACTCTGCGGTTAGCATCCTACTGCAGTACTTATCCATCAGGAGTGTTTACTGGGAGCTCAGTCATTCTGTATGTGTGGTTCATGTCACACTTAGGACCGATTGGTACCCTTAGACGGCATGGATATTGGTTTACCCATGATGTGGCCATGTCATATTGCTTTCAGCCATCAAAGTGTATAGATGCTCAGTCCTGGTCCGCATTTTTGGCAGACATCAGACACCCATTTAGCATATTGCTGTGCTCGGGGCTTAGCTCACCATACAACTTTATTACTCATGCTCTGGGCATGGATTTCCTCCCTCTGGCCGGCTTGAGGGGTGTGACTACTTATCACCCATTGGCCGTGATGTCGCAGTTTGACCAGTTTTAGGATTTTCATCCTTTCACAGGGGCGACAGGCCAGCGTTCAGATGCCCGATACCTCTCAGCCGAGGATCGATCTCGTGTATACGCTTGTTGGGACCATTGTGAGGGAGCTGCTTTTTCAGTGAGCAGTCCAGGTTATTCCGCAGAGTATTCCGCCTGGATGGAGACGGAGGTTTTATCGGCTGCAGCAGTATCTGCAGTACCGGATAGCGACGCAGAGGGTGTGGAGCCTGTGGAGGACATTGATACCCACTTCGAGGAGGAGCCCGCTGCTGGGTTGCCAGCATTTCTTCAGGATTCTCCTAGTACCAGTACTGTTGCGATTCAGCACTCGGCACAGTACTTAGAGCAGAGTCTTCAGCTGATGACCTTTGAGAGAGATCAGGTTCGATCTATGATGTCGACTGCTCTGGATGTGAGGGAGGCCGCTCTGTTGGAGAGAGATGAGGCCTTAGCTCGCAGGGATACCGCTATTGTTGAGCGGGATGAGGCCAGATTAGCCAGAGATGCAGTGATAGTTGAGCGGGATAGTGCCATATCTGCCCGAGATATAGTCGTCACAGACAGTACTGCAGCGAGGTCCCTTACCACTGACATGATCGCAGAGATGAACGCATATATTGATGAGCATATGATCATCATGCAGACGACTTCTGATTTATTGGGTCGTGTGGATACTCTTATATAGGAGACCACAGCTTTACCTCCTTCTTCTGAGAGGGATGCTATGTTGGGCTTGCTAGCTCCCGTGTATCCTGACTCATAGATTAGTTTGTACTTACCTGCACAGACTAGCTTAGCCATTTTGTCATGTACAGTTTACATCATGTATATCAAACATCATTATATATATGACAGGGAAATATATTTTTGGATCACTTCCCTTTTAGATACACCTTGCTATTTGTTTGATATTTTGCCTGCTGCTTCAGGGCTTGTGATCTTGATGTATTCTGAATTCCTCCTGGGTGGATGGACATTGAGTTATCTCTGGATTGTTCAGAATGGATCATCGATCTGTGTATCCCTGCCATCTTTTGGTGTCTTGGGACTGGTTTCTGTATGGAAATGTGGAGTGGAGTGTGGCTTTACTCTCTGAGATTGACCGCACCACAGATGGTCGCCAGTACTTCTATTCAGGAGAAGCCTAGTTAATTCCATCTCTTATGGATTGGCGTTACTCTTCAAGGTATGACCACAGCTTAGATGGTCGCCGAATCTCCTATTTGGGAGGAGAGGTTGGGTAATTCCATCCCTTTGGTCTGAAGCCGAATGAAACGTAGTGGATTGATGTTTGATCCCAGTACCAACTGACAAGGGTTTGTGTTTTGGTAGGGGGTGAGACCGCACCATGAATGGCTGCCTACGTACTCCTATTGAAGAGGAGATCAGGTCTGCGTAGTTCGAACCTAGTGTAAGAGGTTCAACGTTGTATGTGGCAGAAATGGTGTAGGAATATTTTTGTTGTTTTTTTTTGTGAGGAGAGAAGGGTAGAAATATTTTTGTTGTTTTTGTTTTATTGTGACCGGGCCATATGAAATGGTTGCCTACGCACTCCTATTGAAGAGGAGATCAGGTCGACGTAGTTCACCCCTCAGGGCGAGAAGAGAAAGCGTAATCCCATGTACAGGTCAGAGTGCGGGGATGAGAAAGTTTAATCCTAAATTGAGGATAAACTGCAGAGGAAAAGTTTGATCCCAGGTATGGGTAGCCAAACTGTAAACGTAAGAGGTTCGATCCACGGTGGGATGACCTAAGTTGTATGAGCGCAAAGGAAAGCCAGGCTGCTGGCTTGAAAAGTATGTTTCCCTGAGGGGCAAAGTGCAGAAAAGTTGTATGTGGTAAAGGGTTAAAAAATCGGAATGACTGGTGATCTGATGGTTTGACACCAAGGTGTTTGCGAGTTACTTCAGACATAGTACCGTTTCACGGCGTCTGAGTTGATGAGTTGTGGAAATTCATCACCGTCCATTTCTTGCAATCTGAGAGCGCCTCCCGTCAATACTTCTTTGACAATAAACGGGCCTTCCCAGTTAGGATCGAATTTTCCCTTAGATTGATCTTGGATGTCCAGGATTTTTTTTAAAACCAAGTCATATTGTTTAAATTGCCGTAGCCTGACTTTTTTGTTGTAGGATCGGGCGATCCTTTGCTGATATAACTGACCATGGAAGATAGCCGCGGTTCGCTTTTTGTCTATTAGAGACAATTGGTGATACCTGTCTTGTACCCATTGATCTTCGTCCAGCTGAGCGTCTATCAACACTTTGAGAGATTCCATCTCAACTTCTATGGGGAGAACTGCTTCCATCCCATAGGTTAGTGCATAGGGGGTTGTCCCAGTTGAAGTACGCATGGATGTTCTGTAGGCTAACAGAGTCAGCGACAATACATCAGGCCAATCTTTGTGATTGGCGGACATCTTTTGCATAATCTTCTTGATGTTCTCGTTAGTCGCTTCAACAACACCATTCATCTTCGGACGATAGATGACTGAGTTGAGATGTTTGATGTGGAATTTACTACACAATTCCTCCATCATCTTATTGTTGAGGTTTTTGGCATTGTCTGACACAATCACCTCTGGTTGCCCATAACGACAAATAACATTATTTCTGATGAAAGCAATGATGACTTCTTTAGTGACCCTGGGGAAGGAGGCTGCCTCTACCCACTTGGTGAAGTAGTCGATCATGGTGAATATAAACCGATGTCCATTACTGACTTTAGGTTCAATGGGTTCGATAACGTCCATTCCCCACATTGAGAAGGGCCAAGGTGAACTCATATTGTGGAGTTCCCGTGAAGGGACGTGTATAGCATTCCTATAAATCTGGCACTGATAGCATCTTTTGACGTGGTCATGGCAATCAGCTTTGAGAGATAGCCAATAATGTCCCGTTCTGAGGATTTTCTTGACAAGGAGGGGGCCACTCATGTGGGGGCCACAGACTCCGCCATGGATTTCATCCATGAGCCTTTGGGCTTGATCTTTGTCTAAACACCAGAGGAGGCCTAATCCTGCATCTCTTTTGTAGAGCGCATCTCCACTCAGGTAGAATTTCATTGCAAGTCGATGGATCCGCCTTTTCTCGGTCGGGCTCGCCTCAACGGGTGTAGATCCATCTCGTAGATATTCCTTGATATGCTGATACCAAGGTTGTGGGATGGGAGGTAGTTCATTCGATACTTCTCTAACATAATTCCCGTAGGCTGGGGCCTTATTCAGAGAAATTGTGATGCTTGGCAATTGCTCCTTATCTGATATATGAACCAAGGAGGCCAAAGTTGCTAATGCGTCCGCAAAGTCATTCCTATTACGAGGAACATGTAGAAAGGAGATTTCTTCGAACTCCAAAGCCATCTTTAAAACTTGTCGATGGTAAGGCAGCAAATGTAGTTCCTTGGTTTGATAGATTCCGATGGATTGTCGGATTACCAACTCTAAATCTCCAAGGACAGTTAACGTCTGATGCCCATTGAACATGCAAGTTTTAACCCCATGAGACAGCCTTCATACTCAGCCGTATTATTGGTGCTGTCAAACTATAATTTGACGGCGACGGGATACTGCTTCCCCGTATCAGATACTAGAACTGTTCCAGCTCCATAACCTTCCATATTAACAGCTCCATCAAAATACATCTTCCATGATTGGCGCGTATCGTACTGATGGTGTTGTCGTACTGTCATTACTCCTTCATCAGGGAAATATGTTTCTAAGGGTTTAAAATCCCCTGAAGGTGCGGCGGCCAGTTGATTCGCGATTCCTTGACCTTTGATGGACTTTTGAGTCACATATACGATGTCAAATTGTTGTAGGATCAACTGCCATCTGGATAGCCGACAATTCAGTATGGGTTTACTGAACACGTACTTGAGAGGATCCACGCGGGATATGAGATGGGTTGTATGACCATGGAGATAATGTTGTAACCTCATGGCAGCCCATGCTAAAGCACAACACGTCTTTTCGATCAGAGTGTACTTGTGTTCACTGCTGCTGAACCTTTTACTAAGGTAATAGATAGCTCGTTCTTGGCCTCTATCGTTCTTCTGCCCCAACATGCAGCCCATAGCATTGTCACTTACGGACAGGTACATAAACAGGGGAACATCATCCCTGGGTGGTACCAACACAGGAGCTTTGACTAGCTGTTTCATGATTGTAAGGAAGGCATTCTGACACTCATCATTCCATTTCATGGAGGAGTTCTTCCTTAATAGTTTGAAGATTGGTTCACAAGTTGCTGTGAGTTGGGAGATGAACCTGCTAATGAAGTTGATTCTTCCCAAAAATCCCCGGATTTCCTTTTCTGTCTGAGGAATGGGCATTTCCGTGATGGCTTGGATTTTGGTAGGATCCAGCTCAATCCCTTTGTGGCTGACTAGGAATCCTAGCAACTTACCTGATTTAATGCCAAAGGCGCATTTGGCTGGATTCAACTTCAAGTTGTACTTACGCAACCTGTTGAATAGCTTTCTGAGATGGTCTATATGGTGATCCTCCTTCCGGGACTTGACAATGATGTCATCCACATAGATCTCAATCTCTTTGTGCATCATGTCATGGAAGAGAGCTATCATTGCTCTCTGATAGGTAGCTCCGGCATTGATAAGGCAGAATGACAACCGTCTATAACAAAAAGTTCCACAAGGAGTGATGAAGGCAGTCTTCTCACGATCTTCCTCGGTAACCATGATTTGATGATACCCCGCAAAGCAATCAGCAAAGGAGTACATGTCGTATTGCGCAGTATTGTCAATGAGAATGTGGATAAATGGCACGGGAAAGCTGTCTTTTAGGCAAGCTTTATTCAAGTCCTGGTAATCCACGCAAACTCACACCTTCCCTCCAGGTTTAGGCACGGGCACGATATTGGATATCCACTCAGGATATGTAGACACCATGATGATGCCAGCCTGAAATTGTTTCACAATTTCCTCTTTCACCTTTAAACTCCACTCAGGTTTCAATCGCCTGAGTTTCTGTTTGACTGGCTTAAATCCCTCTTTAATGGGAAGGCGATGAAGGATAATGTCAGTGGACAAACCCACCATGTCTTCATGAGATCATGCAAACACATCCTGGAATTGGGTTAATAGTGTAACCATGTCATTCCGTTGGTTTGGAGTAAGGTCTGAACCAATCTGGATTAACTTAGGGCTTTCTAAGGTTCCGAGATTGAAAGAAGTGGTTTGATCAAGGTTGGGTTTAGGTGTATCTTTGACCTATTCTTAAATTTCTGGAGGCACCTCAATGTCATCCTGTGTATCCATCAAGGCTGAATTCATCTCTACATCAAAGGTATAATCCCTGTGTAGGAGAGACATCGTATCAGCAAGTACAGCACATCTAAATTCAGAATCCTGAAACAAAATATGATTTCACGTAGTATATATGAAACGTGTTTGATCATACACAGTGTTAGCATATACTGGCAAAATAAACTGCTAATACTGTACAGAAAAGTAAGCAGTTATTATATCTACAGGGCAGAAAGAACTTCTGCCCGCTTTACCCTTGACGACCAATGCAAGGAATGCTGTTCCAATTGGCAAGAGCAAAGTTTGGGTGAACCGCAGTGATGGAGGGACTATCATCATCCTCCCTGTCCCGAATGATGGCCATTATGTCTGGGCAATCATCGTCTGGGGTGTATCGGTTGGTATGTTCATCATGGACAATGATACGCATGCCCGACATTATTCGGACAACATTCTCCTTGATTCTCCGCTCCTCTTCTTCGATTGCGGGATCTGGAATAACGATTTTGTTTTCCTCCACCGGTTTCGTCTTAGGAAATAACATAGCCATGACATTGGCTGACACCTTTACAGGAGGTTGTGCGGACTCAGCACTTGAAGGCGAAGATAAATGCCACATAGTTGAAGCTGAAGGAACCTGTGGATGTTTATGAGGGTTCCTGTGACTAGAGCTGGCCGAATAGCCTAGTCCAGCTGTTCCAGTGTGCTTGGTTAAGTGAATAGGGTACTTGATACCCTGACAATCTTTACCCAACCCTTGTCCTGGTTAATGACCCAACGACATCATTTCTTGAGTGGCTGACATCACTTCGGCAGAAATCTGGGGTTCGGGCAGTGGTGCTCCAATAGCATGGTATTGGGTATTGCTTATTTCCAAAGCATGAAAACTGACTGGTTCAACGTCCGCATTAGCATTGATGACCGGTAAATCCCCATGTTGAGGACACTCTGGTTCAGCGTTGACCGTGACCAGGCTGTTGTTGACAATATATTTTAATTGTTGATGAAGGGTGGAGGGGACTGGCCCAGCCATGTGGATCCATGGTCGTCCCAAGAGTGGGTTGTATCCCGATTCTATCTTGAGCACATGGAAGGATACGCAGAATGTATGAGGACCAATCTCAATTGGCAGCTCAATTACTCCAACCGAATTCCGACGGGCTCCATCAAAAGCTTTGATGATAGTATGGCTACTCCGGATTCGATTGGGATTGATATTCATTTTCACCAAGGTAGCATATGGGCAGATATTTAGGGATGAGCCTCCATCTATCAGGACTCCAGCCACCATTTATTTGGAGGACAAGACTGCGATGTGCAACGGTTTGCAATGACCGGTCCTTTTGGGCGGAATTTCATCATCAGTGAAGGATATCACATTGTCGTTGAAAATGTGGTCAACCAGATGTTGAAATTTTTCCTCATCCACTGATGTTGGGAGATAGGCTTCTTCTAAAACCTTTAACATGATCTTCCGGTGATTCTCGGAAGTGAGGACCAAGTCCAAAATTGATATCTGTTGTGGAGCTTCTTTCAAGCTTAAAACCACCGTAGCTTCGTTATGACCCATAGTGCGGAGGAATTTTTCAATCTTCTCCGTGGGTATTTTTCCCTTTGATTTGACGACAGATTTCATCACCCGTTGGGGAAGGTACAGTGGATTTTCTTTCGACACTGCAGCAGTGGTATGTGAGGTGGATCCTTCACCTTCTCCATAATTCCATGAAACTTTATGCAAGCTAACAATAGGATATTGTGCTCTGCACGGCAAGTTGATTGGCTAGGGAGCGGCCACTTTCAAAGGATTATTGCTTCCTTTGAGTTGAATTATTGGCATGACGAGTGATTGATCAGCTTCAGTAGATATGACGGCTACCACACTCTTCCATTTAGTGGGACCTGCATTCTCACTGGCGCGCAGCACAGTGTCGTCATCTGTCAGACGCAGTACGCCACTGTCGATTAGGTTCTGAATAAGGTGGCGGAGTGCCCAGCATTCTTCTGTGCTGTGACCACGAGATTGGGAATGATATTGACATACTCCCTCAGAATTGTACCGTCCCAAACGGGGGTTGATTGGAGGTAGAAGGGAACTGATTCTTCCTTCATTGATTAACATATGAAGGATCTCCTCCATAGATTGACCCAAATAGGTGAATTCCCTTTTGTTGGCGAAATCCCGACGGGCCTTGGCATTTGCTCTCTTCGTCACTCTGTCTTCCAGCATTTCATTCTCTGAAAGTGAAGAGGGAATATTCATGACAATGGGCAGGAGACTGGCATGCTCCTGACTGATTAGTTGACGAGTCACTTGATGCTGATAAGTCGCCAGTTCCGCCAATTGCTCAATTTGTTTGCAGAGAGCTTTCATTTTTCGTTCCATTATGAACTAGAACTTGGCATAATCCCATCTGTTATCACCATCTTTGATGGTTTGGGAAGAATCACAACTAAAGTTGGAACTCTGTCCATTGCTCTAATTAATCATGTTGACATCTTCTTCTTTGTGTTGAGGAAGAGGGTTGTCTTGAACGTTAGGTTGATCTGGTTTAGTGACCACGATCTCACCGTTGTCTATCAGGTCTTGGATCTTGTGTTTCAAGGCCCAACAATCTTGAGTATCATGTCCAGGTGCCCCGACATGATAAGCACATTTTCGAGCAACATTAAAACCCTTTCCATTTGGGTTGGCTGGTGGAAGTAGATGTGTAATCTTCTTTTGTGTTGTCAGAAGATTACGGATATTCTCGAGGGCATCCCCTAAGGGTGTGAACACTCGAGGGCGTTTGGCTTCTCCACCTTTTGGTATTGAAGGGTTTACAGACTGTGATGGAAAGGGAGTATAGTTTCTCCTTTGAACAGGCATATTTTGACTGCCTTTTTGACCCTGTAGTATCAGGGAAACATCTTCCTCTTTCTTTTTAGGGACCCTCCTGGGGTTGTTCCCATAATTTCCAGACTGAATGTGATCAGCAACAACTTTAAGTGCAGCTAGGTCTTGAATCTTTCCAGATTTCAATCCCATCTCAGCCATCTCCCCATGTTTGACCATTTCAGAAAACGGTTTGTCGATGCCGGCTAAAACTCTCTCATAGAAGGGAGCTTCTTGTATGTCTATGAATGTCATGACCATTTCTGATTCGGTCATGGAAGGATTCACTTGGGCAGCCAGGCGTCTCCACCTCTGGGCATACTCTCTGAAAGACTCGTTGGACTGTTTCTTGATCTTGGTAATTTGATACCGATCAGGAGCCATTTGAGACTGAAAGCTGTATTGAGTGAGGAAGGCATGTGCTAGCTCTTCCCAGCTGTGAATTTTGGAGTTGTCTAATTTGGTGTACCATGAACGGGCTTCTCCAGTTAGACTCTTTTGGAATAATTGCATTTTGAGCTTTTCATCCTCTGCAAAAGATCCAAGTTCTCCAATAAACACCTTTAAATGTGTATAAGGATCTCCTAACCCATCATATTTTTCAAAGTCAGGAGTTTTAAATTTTTCTGGGTAGTGAACACTAGGAAAAATACATAGATCAACATATGAAACACTCTCGTGTGTTCCAATTCCTTTGATAGTGCGAAGGGTCTCTTCCATTTGGAGGACTTTCTTTTTGATGTCACCAGTGTCTGGGTCTTCAGTGGGATAGGTAGCATCATGAGTTTTGTTGGTAATATCCAACTGTAGTTCAGGTATGGTAACGACCTGGGCTCCTCCTTGTGTGGAGGATTCAGCATGTACGGACATTTTCTGACCCTGTGTAGACTGGTGTAATTCTTTGAGTAGAACAGCCAAATCTGTAATTTGTTTGCTTAATTCATCAAATTCTTTGCGAGAAACTGGATTAAGTTCAGTCTGGTCGGATGACGACATAATTGACTGTAGGCCTGTTGCCTTTTTGGACTTTGAACGGGTAGTAGGCCCGATTGACTCCCTACGAAAGACTTGTATAGTTTAGTCCTTAGGGAAGGTGAATATTAATATGCAACGTGATGAGTCCATTTTAGGAATTTTATCCTGCAAAAACGGATGTCAGCTGTTTGTAGCATGTATGTATATGTGTACACATTCCTTCATATTTCTCATTACATGGAGATAGATATGTCATGAAATTGTGTAATTTAAAATGAGAGCATGAAGAGACTTTCCTCCGTTTTAGGTTTATTAGAGGCTGACCTATCTTAGGTTACTCTCGCGGCTTTTTTGACATGAAGGTTTCCAAATCATCGCAATCTACTTGACGGGAAGTTTGTGACAACCTGGAATTCTGGATTGTCCAGAAATTAAGATTTAAAGAATTAGTTATTAATAAAATGAATTTTTATTAATACTATTATGTGCTATGTGTTTATTAATCGTTCTATAACCTAGAATGATTATAAGTCGAGAGGATTCTGGCTACGAGCTAGATTGAACGAGTAAGAATTTTCAAGACGAAAATAAAACTTTTTCGGGAAAAAAATATTTTCAGGGAAAAAGACGAAATAGGCACTATTCATCAGTTTCTGCTCGGAGTTTTATTTTGAAATTCCGAGAAGTTAACGATTACGTAAAATGATGAGACGTGATGGAATATTCAATAATATTTCAGTTATGGTAAAAATAAAGTTTTCGCCTGCGGACTCAAAACCTAAGGGTTTAGAAAAGTGAGTTCCGAGAATGTTATGATCGCGTATAATAATTAGGGTTATTATGCGTGAGAGATACGAGTATAATACTAGTTATTTTACGAGTATAGTATGAAGAGTAATACGACGTATAATACGAATATCGTACGACTGATATACGAAGAGATTACGAGAATACGAGAACAGAATGCGTAGAATACGATTAGTCTAAATGGACTTTAAGTTCATGGACTTTGTAGAATTCAATTGGACTTGGATTACGTCAAGCCCAATGATTTGTGAAGTTAAGCCCAAGTTAGGCCCAATAAGAATTAGGGTTAAGGCCCAAACCCAGAAAAGAAACCGCGGATCGAACCGATAGGTAAAACCATTGGGGAAACACATTGGATGACCCATGGGCATGTGGGCCTGCCACTTGGCCCCCAAGTAAGGGTGGTGGCCAAGTAAACTTGGTGGCTAAGGGATGGAGGAGGTGTGAATAGTAAGGAGGTGGGGGGCGAAATGACTAAATTGCCCTAAGCCTTGGTTTTCTATAAATAGAAAGCTAAACTTTCATTTTCAAGGATTTTGAAAATCCTAGACACTTGAGAGAGAGAGAGAGAGATCTCAGTTGGGAGAGGAGAAGAAAAATATTGAGCATGAATGCTCGGATCAAAAGTGATCGAGAAATAGAAAAGCTCGCAAATCGTCGGCTTTGTCTAACGGAAGAGGATTAAAGAAGAACGGTAATCCGAACCCTAGTTCTTCTAATTTTCTTTAAGTTTTTATGTTCAAAAACATAACTTAATGAACATAAGAAGTAGATGAAGTTAAGAATGATTTCATATGGTTGAAATCATGAGAAAATGAAAAAAATAAGAATTAGAAATTTATTTTATAAATTTCTTAAGGAAATATAAGATTCGTAAGGATTTTGAGCGATCCGAATGAATTTTGTGAATGAGTAGGTCAAATAAGTAAGGAATGATGTTCTCTAACATCAAATTCTAAGAAAAAGTAGAATCGTAATCCAAAATATCGATTAAAATGAAGAACGAACGAAGAACACGCGAAGAACACGAAGAACGTTGTTGATGGACAAATTTAAAACCATCGTAGTGTAATTGTTGTTGATGGACAAGTTTAAAACCATCGCGTATAAGTTAGATGCTTATTGCTTGGTTAGGAATGTTAGAAACGTTCATGAAGAACGGATTAAAATGGAGCTATAATGAAGTTATGACGAAATTTCGTAAAAGACGAACGAGAATTAGAAAGTTAGAGAATGAACTCGAATGTGTAGTGTTTCATAAAAATGTAAGAGAATGTATAAAATGTGAGTCGTAGACTCAAGAACGAATGAATTCTGAGTTCGGATGACCAAATTACGGACGAACGAACGAAGAACGTTAAAAACGTTAAAATAAACAAAGAGTGAAGATTAAGCTAATTGAATGGCATGTTAACGGATTCAAAATGAATTTTTGTCTGTGGGTAATCGAAATACGTAAGATAAGGAAGAGAATGGCTTTGGAACGACTTCGTTCCGAGTTATAACGAAGAAGTTATGAGATTTTGAAACCGACGTCTCAAGCTTGTAAAAGACTTAGAAAAAATTTTCTAAGTTTCATGCTCGGCGCCGCTGCGCGAGTCGTGCCTTAGAGGCCGGCGCCGCAGTGCGAGCTCGGCCATAATCTTCTGGAGAGTGGCGTCGTAGCGCGAGAGGAAAGGATGGACTTGGCACCGCAGCGCTAACTCGGGAAGAGAGGAGAGAGAAGTAGATCGCGACGCAGCGCGAGAGGAAAGAAAGGGCATGGCGCCGCAGCGCCAGTGCAGGGCAATACCCCGAAATGAGATTTTAACTGCTCAATTACTCGGGGCATGTGCAAGAAAGAAGTATGAACATATAGTTCACGTAATGTAACACTTAATCAAGTGTCTTAAACTTAATCAAGTGTCTTAAACCTTTAATAAAGGTTGAACGAAAAGATTAAATGAGATTAAAAGACAAAGAATGTAGATGTGGGTTACGGAGCCGATATCCTAGGACCGTAGTCGTAATGAACGAACGTGAGGGATTGCTATAATTGTGATTCCTTAGACGTTGAGTGTGACGCCCCCAAATTCGGGTTCTCAAACCTCAGGTTTGGTGCTCACAATCCATCATCATCATAAGCATTCTATAAACTATTGCGGAATAATAAACATACATTGTTCATTATAATAAACTCTTCCAACATTAACCCAAGGTCTATTAACCTTAACTTATACATACCTTAATTAAGTTACCATTATTAACACAAAAGGTTTACATTACCAATGTACATAATATAATATAATACATAAATATTCTTATTATCTATTCCTGTACTTTTCCTTTGCCTTTGTCCTTCTGGGACGTCTCTGGCATAGCTGAAATAAATGTCATGATATAGCAAGAGTAAGCAACAAATTTGCTTAGCAAGTTTAAATACAAGGAAGATATATCATGATTAGCAAGGAATTTTATCGCTCAATGTTCAACAGTAGAAATCAATTGCGAAAGAACATGAATTAAGTTTTGATAAATGAATATTCGAATAATTGAATAACATATGCTGAGTGGTCATAATGACCATGAACATATACTAAGGTTGTCAGTATTTAAACTGGTCCTTTTAATAAGTTTTGGTAATCAAGGGGATCAGCCTTTCATACCCGGTGTATTATGCATAAACACTTAATGTACGAGCAATGATTGTTTTTCAATCATGCTTTAATCAAATTGTTCTTTTTCTCAGTCTTGAATCATTACCAAATCAATTGGTAAAGAACAGCTTTTAACAACATATTTGATTTAACAAATTTAAACATACTTGATCTAGCTGATACAATAAGCATAGATCCATATCTTAAACAGTTCATGATTAAAAGAACTTTAACTAATTCACAGTTCAATAATAATAGAACATGAATTTAATTGCACCTAGTGCGAGTATCAATAATCAATATGGATGTGAATAATAACAATAATTATTCACTAAATGCATTGAAAAGAATAACTCAAGTTTGAGTTAGAGAACTTGCCTCAATCGCGGTTTACTGCTAAGTAATTTACTTTAACTTCTTTTGAGAAAAGACCTATAATTGATCTTTTGATTAGTCATAACATAACTCACTTATAATCTTATCATCTTATATTAAAATGTATAGTAGGTATTAGACGTTACACTAAGTCTTAATGTTATTGTTATACTTTGATAGTCTTTTAATCATATCATAACTTATACTTATAAGTTATCCCTTTTATATGTCATCTTAATAAGCTAGATAACATGTCAGTAAACTGAAATATCATTTCAGTAAAACCAAAATATATTTCAGTATCCTGAAATCATCATTTCAGCAGACCAAAATCAGCTACAGTAAACTGAAATTATTTCAGTAACCCTGAATCCATTTCAGTATCCTGACTTCTCAATTCCATCTATTACAAACATAATATAGCTCATTCCCTACCAAATTCAATGACTACGATTAAAATAAAGTAATTTCTCTTATTTTAATCTCCCATTTAATATTATTAATTAAATAATAATATTTCAAACTAATGTTATTAACTTTTAATAAAATTTAAGTCTAATATTACCCATAATATTTTAATCTAATATCATTAGTCATATAAAGATATTTTTAAATCATTTATTGAATTAATAAACAATTTATTTAATTACTTTTTCTTTCACTAATTAACTCATTTAAATCTTTTTAAAACACAATACACAAAATCACTCCTCACCATTGACCGAAATCCACATCACAAATTTTCCTCAACCATATTTAAGGATCTCAAGTCATGAAACCATATTTTTCACATTTTTGACATCATATAATTAATTAAATTCATTTAAGCATATAACATCAATAATATGAAAAATAGCAAAACAACTCAAAAACCATTTCTTTTCTGGATAGTAGCTACATATAATCCTCTCATGAAAATAAATTTTTCTAGAAATTTTTAAAATTAATTTACTATATTTAAATAATCCATACTGTCCAAATATTGTCCGATTTTTCATAAATCGAAATTAACTCCAAAAATTCTAAAATTTTCAGGGTAAGCTCCTATTATATACATATACTTCCAGTAAATATTTCATAATTTTGGGACCACTACACAGAGAGTTATTCGATAAAAGTTTTAAAAGTAGTCCCCGACCGTAAAATGCATAACTCTCAAACCGTATGGCCAAAAATTCTCAAATTTTTACAGGAGCCACCTAACCTTTGATATTACCTCCCCAAAGTTTCCTTGAAATTTTAAAGCAAATTAAGGGGATAAAACTGCCCTCGTGGCAGACTGGCCAGAAAACTATTTAAAGCTTTTTTTTTTCCACTACATGGACTGTTTTGAACAAATCTCATACCACAACTGTTAAACACATGATCTTCATGTTCTACCACTTGGGTTAACTAGCTAACACATATATCTAGCACTACTCTTCAACGGATCATGAAAAGAAGGTCTAAATTTATCATACCATTTATTCAAAGGAAGCGAAAGCTAGGGTTTTCTAGATTTCTAGAAACCTAGTTTCATTTCTCTCCTTTTGAACCACTTTTAAATACTTGAATAAGTTAGATTCATACATGAATCTACAAAAAACATATAAATAAATGGGTTCTAACTTCCAAATCACAAAACCCTTTCCTCCAATCAAATCCATAAAAAGAAAAAGAAAAGGAAAGAAAAGAAAAGAAAGTCTAGAATTTAATTTTTGTACCTTGATTTCTTAGCTTCCTTCCTTCTATACCCGAAGTAGGTTATGAATTTTTTTTGTGCATGAGCTTAGACTCTCTTCCCTTCTCCTTCTTCTTCCCAAGAATTCTTCTCTCTCTTTCTAGTAATTTCTTTTTTTCTCTCTATATTTTTTTCTTTAGTAGCTAAAATGAGAGAAAAATATGGAAGTTCTAGATTTTTGCTAGCATAATTCAAATGATTAGAGTACACCTCATCATCCCTTACCTACTCCCTCATCATGGAAAGGCTAGCTTGCAAGCAACACTTAATGTGTTGTCCAAATAAAAAGTGGCCAACTAAAAAGTTGTTTACCTAATAAAGTAAAACCCATCATTACATTCCACTCCCTTTTCCCACTTTCTCATTTTCGGCCACATGCCCTCTTATTCACCAATTTTGTTGTTATTAGCTAGCTTAATTAATTACTATAATAACCTTTCCAAGTGGCTTAACAATTGGGCTTGCAATTAAATGATTAATGGGCTTGCACTTTATTATCATGCTTACTAAAAATTTTGAATTTGGGCTTCCCCATTAATTCAATTGGGCCATTACTATCATTATCTTATACATAACCTCTTGGGCTAATTTAATAACCTAATTGCCCTTCAATTAATTTTATCTACAAGTCCCACTCATATATATATATATATATATATATATATATATATATATATATATATATATATATATATAATTGGGCTTATTTAATAACCTATTTTTCTTTCATTAAAAACTCTTGAGCTTATGCTCATTATTATTAATATTCCCATATTATTATTCATTAATAATATTAATTCACTCACATAACCCAATTAGACTTGTCTTATTCAAGTTTATTGAGGATTTAATTAGGGTTTAACATCTTACATCTATTCTCTAGATTAATAATATACTTAGGTAAGTTCACTAACTTATTTAACTTCTTAGTGAGACTTCCTTTAAATATTATAGCATATTATTCACATAAACACTTAATCATCTATAATATATTACAGATTATTTAATATATTTATTTACAATGAACCACAGAAATTCTTGGTTATTACATTGATTGATGAAGGTAATGAATAACATTCCAATGTTATGGCATGGCATTGTAAGATGAACATAAAGCGTATAGACGCTGTGAACGCAACGTTGTTGTGATGAACGATCGATCTTAGCATACAACGAACGGTATGACTTTGACATTAAGAAAGAATAATGAACATGGGGTTCATGGAATGGATAACAATCAAAAGCGATTAAAAACCTTTAGTAAAGGTTGAATGAGAGATTAAGAGACGAGCAACGTAAACGTTGAATGCGTAAACAATCTTCTTAAATCGTATTCGCGTTTGATGAACGTTCTAAGTATACCCTAGTTGTATGACTTAGACGTTGATGAAAGTAGTAAGTAAGATACGAATGGTATCAAGAAAGTCGAACATAAGTAGGATGCAAATGATAGAATGAAAGGTAAGCGTTGAATACTTTAACCAATGAAGGGTGAGTGTACACGAATATTAAACAGGTAGAACCTACACCCTGTGTATGGTTTGACCGTAAGATAATGAAGACTAAGATTTAGCCATGAACGGTGAAGAAAATGAATGGAAGATAACAACGTATAACGTTAAGAAGCCGAGTTAGTAGTTTTAACTTGGATAATGTTCCGAGTCGAGTGAACCGGATGTGGTAAGATAAGAATAAGGGATTGTAAAATGTTTAATGCTATGACCTTATAGTATTGACGTTGAATGATTGCTCTGAGTATACAAAAGACTGTATGACTTAGACGATAAAGAATGAATCCTGAGGTATGACATTTAGTTGCCAAAAACCCATAAGGAATAAGAATTTGACTTAACGAACATTATAGTTTAATAGTTCGGATAAGTTAGATGAATTTAAGTTATGGTACAATCGTAACCTTTGATGGTTGTCATATGGACTACTAGCAAATACACGATGTGTGCTGAGTCCTAGGAGAATTATAAGAAGAAGATAAGAATGTAAATTATCAAAAATGATAAATGTATGAATAAGACATCTCAGTATGTCATAAAGCCGTAATCTGGTAATGAAAGTTAGTCGCGTAAGCTTAAATTACAAGAACGTGAACCTTAAGAAGTAAAGTTAAGTAAACCAATTCGTAAGTTAAGTATATGACTAATTGGTGTACGTGTTATTTTCTTATGTGCTACATAGGAATGGGAATGAGTAGTTCAGCGTAAGCTGTAGCTGTGCGTAAGGCAAGTTTCCTAACTTCATTCATATTTTAAATGAATGCTAGTTTCTAAAACTTCTCAGATGTTGAACTTGAGAAGTTCTGTCTATGTACGAATGTATGAGGCCTTGTGCCACAATGTGAGCACTTCGGTGTTTCTATGAAATGAACTGTTTTGTGATCGAACTGTTTAATACAAGTATGCTCGGTTTATTCATGAACCGATATTGTTAAGTATGTGCTGATGATTCTAGCTAGACAGAATGTGTATGAAATAGGAAGAAGAATGAAAGTATTTCAAAGTGAAAGTGCGTATGGTTTTAAGATGATAGGAATCGAGACTATTCCTATTATTCAAGCTGCTTCATAATCTTTGTTCGGTTATCGAAGTTCTGAAGAATGTTTAAACTCTTGAACTTGTTTGTTCAACTGTTATGACTTACTGGGCAATTGAATGCTCACACTTACTTTAAATGAAAAACATTTTCAGCGTACGATGTTAGAAAGAACTTAAGGATCCCGTATAGATCAAGCTGACAGTATCCAGATGAAGTGCCATTCAGAATGTGAATGAGCGAGAAGATCAAGTGAAGACTTGTAATGCAGAAAGAAGAAAATTAAACTATAGACTAGTTTAATGAACTGTATGTATCCTTGGTGGCGGATAAAAGTCACTCTTGTAAGATGAAAGGAATAATGTAATTATCATTATTTGTAATGAGAAAGGTTATTTCAAGAACATGGGAATTAAGAATGTATGTTGTTATATTTTAATATATAATGACGTATGTTGGATGAATGATGTACTCGTGACGTACGGAATCTGGGTGTGAAGATAGACCGGATTTTGGGGCATTAAAAAGTTAATTCGGTCTTTCAACTGGAGCGAATTTGGGTGGTGCCTTTCATGAGCCTCGGAGAATCAGGCTTCTCACGAGTCCAGTAATCAAACACCGACGGGATAGCCTCCTGGTGGAGGAACCACACAACATACATTCACATACATCGCGTCTCACCGTATGAAATGATGACATGTGCAAAGCACTAATATCATGAACAGTTTATAGTGCGAGGCACTAACATCACAGGCAGTTTATAGTGCGAGGCACTAACATCACAGGCAGTTTATAGTGCGAGGCACTAAATAAACAAGACATGCATTCGTACACATTCATCCAATGTAAATGCAACATCCACATACAAGTAGATAACAGTTTTGAAAAGATTGAAATAGCGGCTTAAGTCCTCTTACTGGAGTCCCCAGCAGAGTCGCCACCTATCGACGTCGGGATTTTTAGATGTCCCTTTCCGTTACTTGTTCTTTGGTGTTCTCATTTTAGGTGAGATTTGTTTGAAAAAATAAGTGAAAAAGGTCTGACATGTATAATATCGACGATGGACTGTTAAGAGTCGCCAGTTGGTTTTTTAAATGGTTGTACCAACACAACCGAGAAAAGGTTTGCACATTGACCCAGTGATGTGACACTACTATACGGGTCGGTGAAACCGAGATTCATTTAGGGTCCGGGGACTTGGTTATGCGGGGGGAAGGTGTTAGGCACCCCCCGACATCCGTGTTACCACGGTGACCGCCTCTTTTCAAGAAACTATTATCTGAATATGTGTGTGTGTGTGTATGTGAGTCAATGTGTTGTTATTTGAAAGTGGTACGAGGCATCATTCGCACCTATATACGCAGGGTTTGAATTTATGTAAAAATTCAATTTTAGCAAGATATGGCAATGATGTTTTATAAAGGAGGTTTTTTCAAACCCTGTCACCCAATAGTAATGGAGACATTTTACACTCCCATTTTATTAAATGCACGGTTTGGTTGATTTTATTTGACAGATGCGAAGCATCCGTACGAAAATAATTTACAAAATAATGCCGACTTCCTCATGGGTATGGAAACCATCTGAGGAAATTCAGACATCGCAGAATAATTTACAAGCTGCTTACAGCTGAAAATGTCCATCACGGGAACCGAATCTAGATCCAATGGGATGAATCTGTGATCACATGAGTCCTAGGCTCACATGATACCGTAATTTGTATGAAAGCAGTAAGCAGGTATATATATAAAAGCCGTAAATATATATATACAGACATGATCACCAACCACGAAGTAGCTCCATGGGGGACCAGAAATGTAAATAAAGCTGTTAAAAGCTATCAACCGCCACGGAGGAAACTCCAGGCGGGATGAAATGTACAGAAAGCTGTAAAAACGGTCAACCACCACGAAGTAAACTCCAAGTGGGACGAAATATATATATATATATATATATATATATATATATATATATATATATATATATATATATATATATATATATATATATAAAAGCATGTAAACGCACCGGATATAAAATCCAGGCTCACCGAACAGAGTTCGATAGCAGTTCATTTATATAAGTATATATATATAAAAGCGAGTAAACGCACCGGATGTAAAATCCAGGCTCATCGAACGGAGTTCGACCACAGTATATATATATATATATATATATATATATATATATATATATATATATATATATATATATAAGAAAGCAATTAAACGCAGCAAATCAAAGTTTAGGCTCATCGAACAAAGTCCGACACACAGTTAATATATATAAGTATATATATATTAAAGCAATAAACGCACCAAACCGAAGTTTAGGCTCGTCGAACAAAGTCCGACACACAGTTATATATATATATATATATATATATATATATATATATATTTACATATATATTGACTAACATTACCGAGTTATGACATTACCGAGTTACATATATAGGCTCAACCGAGTCATAACTCGGTAATGTTAGTCAATATATATGTATATATATATATATATATATATATATATATATATATATATATAGACTGAAATGAAACCATAGATCGAAGTCCGGGCAAAAGCAAGCAACACGACTCTCAACGTGTAGAAGGGTGTGTGCAAAAATGAAGAGAAAGACTCTAAAGTGTGTGAGAAGGCTTATAGTGGGCTACCAAAGAAGACTTCTATATCTTTAGAGTGAGTAAACACAGACTTGTGTAGATATAAAAGAGGGCTGTATATGAGCTCACAGGTGTTTAAAGTGGAAAAATACACTGTATAGCAAGTGTAGAGTGAATTCTGCAGGGTTTCCCCGTCTTTTTTTTCTTAAAAATCAGCACCCCAAGCCTCTTATTTATAGGCAAAAGGTGCCGCAGGTGTACCTGCGGCTCAGCTGCAGGTGTACCAGAGGCGGGTTGGGTCGGCCCAGTTTGGTCGGATCGGGTCGTCTCGAAGTACGTGCACGCGGGCACTGTAATGTCCACTCAGTTTTTTTTGAAGTGCAATTCGGGCATCCGCTTGAGGTATACAGGACGTATTTCGAACCGCCGTTGTCGAGAGTTTGTACGATGGTATGGGATTAGAGTTTGTACGAAGTCTTTGAAGATAGGACGGTGCCCTCCGGTCTTCAAGCTTCAACTTTCATCCGTTATCCCGCACAATAACAACTCGGGAATGGTTAGCCTTGTGGGCCGTTGTTGCGTAGATGTGTTGAGACGACTTGGCGTGGCATCGTGTTGGTCAGATGATGATGTTGCCCCTTTCCGGTGTTATTGCCGGGTTGGGTCGATAAAGTAAACATTGCTTAACTTCGCTGGGATTGGACTGCTGCAATTGGTTGAAAGTCCTCATTGTTATCTTTGAGGTGTGTCTGTCTTCCCGATGTCATCGTCGGGCTGATACAGTGTATCTCGTTGTGAGCGCCGAGATTGAAGCTGGTTGCACTTGTAACAAGCATTTCCGGGGTTAATGCCGAAATTTCTTTCCTTGGGGCTATCACCAAGGTTGGAGGCTATTCCCATGTTTAGGGCTGAGACTGGATACCTCGGGGTTATCTCCGAGATTAATCGGTCTTCTCCGGTGTGTGTTTCGGTATTGATCTGCATCGGGGTTCTCCAAGATTGGAACGATTACTCCCAGATTGCGATCTAGGGTTGATGCTGAACCTCCGGTAGTATCCGGTATGGTTGTGGATTGTCTTTCAGGGTTCTCTCATAAAAGATGAATCTGCCTTCCTGCAATGTTAGTGTCAGTAGTACAGAAAATTTTGAGTGTCTACACCGGTTTTAGGATTTCTTATCCATTGCTAGGGTTTTCTAACTGAACGTTGATGTTCTTAATATATACCTAGGGTTTGACACTGATAAAATTTATCTGGTCAAACCTTGACCGTTAACCACATTCTGAACACATAAATGACCATATACACAGAACATGTTCACGTATACACTTAATCCTGAATAATTCACCAAAATCATGCACAGAATTTTGAAATCCTCAAAATTCCTTCCCAAAAATATCAAACGCATACACTTATTTTCTGTCTAGGTTCTAATATTGAACCTTAAATCAATCAATTATGATTTTAAAAATTTTCTAAATTCCCGGGTTGTCAAAAATATGATTGGCTTGTGTATATATCACTTTCAATCTCCCACTTGCACTAAAGTCAATTGGTATAGTATCTAATACCATCTTCTCTAAGTGACAATCAAATTGTTGTTGGTTTGATCTCTTCCTTAATCTTCACCACTTCGCTGAAAATATTTTTATTTTAAGCAAGTGTGAGCATTTAATTACCTAGCAAGTTATAATAATTGAATAACAACAAATTCAAGAATCAAATATTCTTTCTTAGAAAACCTCAATAACTAAACAATAGTTATGAAGCAACTCGAATAAATAGGAATAACTCAGATTCTTCTATTATTTTAAAACATCAATAACATTTTCATTAAATGGTCTTAAAGACGTTTGCCTTTTCTTTCATATTTCTTAGGTTTAACACCAACATTGTCTTCTTCCTTATTATGACACAATATGTGTCTTCTTCCTTGTTATGACTCAATCTGTGTCTTCTTTACTTTAACTTTTGTATTTTACATTGTTAACTTTGTATATAATGCGAGGAAGCAATCGAATTACATAAATATAGCGGAAGAGTGATAAAATCGGATTTAAAAATTTTATACAAACCATCACCATGATCTTTCCTTGTGCTCAATTATCAATTATACGAAAGAGATAGAGGATCAGAATTATGCCCTTATAGAACTGTGCTTCTTTAGGTGCGAGTTCAAATACAAATCCTTCGCATTCTTCTTGAATTCATCGGTTATATTCTCTCCTTTGATTAACGTTAGCCACCCAAGTGTTTAGCCTCTAGAGGTGATCCACCGAGGAATAATAAGTATTCAAGAAGATGAGTGTTGGCAAAACCCTAGTTTTCTATCTTTATAGAATTTGTAAGTACTCTCCCAACAATTAGAAAAACACGTTGTGTAACCCTTACACATAATAAGACTTCTTTTACTTATAGATATAGGCAACCCTCTTAAACCATTTAGGAATAAGATTTTATTTTAATTAAACTCATAATCCAATTAGGAACTTATAACAGTACTTTTATTAATTAATTCTCAAGCCCTTTTAGGAATTAAATAATAATAATAATAATAATAATAATAATAATCATAATAAGACTCCTCTTATTAATTTATATTTAATATTTTTAAAATATTAAATAATAAATATTTAGCTATTTAATTTATTCTATCACCATATATTAAATTAAATATATTAAACTTATTATTACGATTATGTCATTTACTTCTTAAATAAGCATTTTTCTTTTGCAGTGTGACCCTTTAGATTCTCCATATTAAACCCGTTGTGAATAAATCAATTAAAAAAATTCTAATCTTATTTAAATAAATAAATTAAACTATTTAATTCATTAAAATAAATAATATTTATTCTACAATAAGGGTAAGCCCCCTTAGCGATCAACGACTTTTCAAATAATATAGATTTTAATATTAATCATAAAAGAACCTTGAAGTGAATAGTTACCGTACAATTCAATTATTTTACCATACAATGTCCCAATTAAATGTAAGACATGAAATTATTGTCAAGTCTTATTTTATTTAATTATATGTATTTCGATTCTCAAATGCACAACTTTAAATAATGCAAATTAGAAACTACTTTCTAATTTAATTTGTATTGGCCAAGGACTACTGAGTTGTCATTTATCAAATCACATAGGACATTCTCTTCTTTTACTAGAAGTAGCAGATTTTATGTTGACCATTCACCTATTTCTATGTACTTATTATACCTAAGCATATACTTTGATATACCCTACGGGTCTTAAGGAACATGTCAAAGTATAACTCATCAAACACAAGATACTATGATGATCTCAAGTTTAAGGATCACTTGTACTACTATCACTTAAGGAATTCCTATTGACAGACAAGTAAAACTCCACTAGGTATTCTTTTAGCTAGTCACATTCAATGAACTTACTCTCCATTAAGAACATACATACTTGTTTTAGTGTCTCAAGACAAATGATTATGAAATCAATCATCCTCTTCATAAGAGCACAAAAAGTATGTATCAGTCTATCTAGATTCACTAATCTCTTTTTTAGTAATCCAACAATTAGGAACGATTTTGGTTTTAAGCTTTCTAATAATTTAGATCTCATTAGCATGATCATCATCATGATTCTAACATCATTGCTCAAAACTATGGGTTTATCACATATAAAATAACATCACTATGTAGATAAAGTAAAATATCTTTAATAAATTAATTAATTTATTAATAAATTAATAAGATTACAAAGTATATGCTACACCATATCAAATATGATTGGCTTGTGTGCATATTACTTTCAATTTTCCACTAGCACTAAAACCACTCATCATGGTATCTAATGCCCATCTTCTCTAAGTGACAATCAAACTGTTGTTGTGTTAAAGCTTTAGTAAATGGATTTGCAATGTTGTCTTGAGAGTCCACACACTCAAGGGTGACGTCTCCTCTTTCAATAATATCTCTAATTAAATGAAACCGTCGCAACACGTGTTTGGATTTCTGACGTGACTTAGGTTTCTTGGCCTATGCAACAACTCCAGTGTTGTCATAGAATAAAGGTATAACTCCTCTAATGCTAGGAACAACTCCAAGTTCATTTATGAACTTCTTCATCCAAGTAGTTTCCTTTGCAGCTTCACTTGCAGCTATGTACTCTGCATTTATCACTGAATCAACAATTGTTTGTTGCTTGGAACTTTTCTAACTCATTGCGCCACCGTTTAAGATAAACTCATACCCCGAAACGAATTTACTATAATCTTGGTCCATTTCAAAACTTGAGTCTATATAGCCCTTTAGTTTCATTTCAGACCCACTATATACAAAAAATACATCCTCAATTCTTTTTAAGTACTTGAGGATGTTTTTAATGTCTTCCAGTGTTCTTCTTTAGGATTTGACTGATATCCACTTGCATGAATGACATCCGGTCTAGTACATATCATACCGTACATTATATATCCTATTACTGAAGCATAAGGAATCTTACTTATACAGTTTCTCTCCTCAGGTGTCTTTGGGGCCTATTTCTTAGAGATATGTATTATATGGTTCATTGGCATAAGACCTGGAATTTTCCATAGTAAACTTCTTTAGCATCGAGTTAATGTACGTTCCTTGGGACAAGCCAAGTATCCTTTTAGATCTATCTTTATAGATCTTTATCCCTAAAATATAGGATGCCTCACCCAAGTCTTTCATGGAGAAGTGTTTACATAACCAAATTTTAATCGAATGTATGTTAGGTTTGTAATATCCATGAACATGTAACAAGTTACATACATAGAGCGAAAGCATGAAAAATTAGAGTTTTATAATTTTACAAACCATATATCTGGATCATCCTTTATGCGCAATTATTAATTAGAAGAAAAGAGATGGAGATCATATTCATACCCTTGTAGCAACTAACTTCCTCATGTACGATTTCACCTCCGATTCCTTTTCACGTTCAACTTGAATCCACAAGGTTTGATACCTTCCTTTGATCAACGTTAGCCACCCAAGTGTTTGGCCTCTAGAGGTGATCCACCAAGGAAGAACAAGTGTTAGGTTTGTAATATTCATGAACGCAATCAAATTGCACAAAATAAGCGGAAAAGTGTAAAAATCAGAATTTAAAATTTTACAAACTATATACCCGGATCATCCTTTATGCACAATTATTAATTAAACGAAAAGACATGAAGAACAAGAATCATACTCTTGAAGATTCGAGCTTCCTCAAGTACAAGTTCACCTCCAATCTTTTTTGCGTTCAACTTGAATCCACCGGGTTGGTTCCTTCCTTTGATCAACGTTAGCCACCCAAGTGTTTGGCCTCTAGAGGTGATCCACCAAGAAAAAATAAAGATTCAAGAAGAAGGGTGTTTGGCAAAACCCTAGTTTTTCTATCTCTCATAGAAAAAGAGCGTACTCTCCCAACAATTGGAATTACGTATGTTATGAAAAAGTCAACAACAACTCAATCACCCATAATAAGACTCCTCTTATTTACAGATGTGGGCAACCCTCCTTAACAATTAAGGAATTGGATTTTATTTTAATTAATTAAATTCTTTTAATTAATTATGTTCCCAATCTTATTAGGGATAATTAATTAAAATCTTTTAATTAATTTACCTCCTAATCTTATTAGGAATATATGAGAGTACTTTTATTAATTAATTCCCAAACTCTTTTAGGAATTAAATAATAGTAATAATAGTAATAATAATAATAAGAGTCCTCTTATTAATTTAAATTTAATATTTTCAAAATATTAAATAATAAATATTAAACTATTTAATTTATTCTATCACCATAGATTAAATTAAATATATTTAACTTATTATTACGATTATGTCATTAACTTCTTAAATAATTATTCCTCATTTTATGGTGTGACCCTTTAGGTTTTTCATATTAAATCGGTTGTGAATAAATCAATTAGAACAATTCTAATCTTATTTAAATAAATAAATTAAAATATTAATTTATTTAAATAAATAATATTTATTCTACAATAGGGATAAGCCTCCCTAGCGATTAACGACTTTCCAAATAATATAGATTTCAACATTAATCATAAAAGAACATTTGAGTAAATTGTTACCGTACAATTCAATCTTTCTACCATACAATGTCCCAATTAAATATAAGACATAGAATTACTGTCAAGTCTTATTTTATTTAATTATATGTATTTCGATCCTAAAATGCACAACTCCAAATAATACAAATTAGAAACTCCTTTCTAATTTTATTTTGCCTTGGCCAAGGACTACTGTGTTGTGATTTATCGAATCACATAGGACATTTCTTTTCTTTTATTAGAAGTGGTAGATTCTTTATTGATCATACATTATCTCCATGTACAACTTATTATACCCAAGCATACCTTTTGATATACCCTAAGGGTCTTAAGGAATAAGTCAAAGTATAACTCATCATACACAAGATACTATGATGATCTCAAGTCCAAGGATCACTTGTACTACTATCACTACAGGAATTCCTATTCACATGCAAGTAAAACTCCATTAGGTATTCCTTAGCGAGCCACGTTTAGTGAACTTATTCTCTAATAAGCACCTACATACTTGCTTTAGTGTCTCCACATAAATGATCATGAGATTAATCATCCTCATCCATTGAGCGAGCAACATATGTATCAATCCATCCGGATTCACTAATTCCCAATTTAGTAATCCAACGATTGGGAACTATTTTAGTTTTAAACTTTCTAAGAATTTAGATGTCATTTGAATGATCATCATCATTATTCTAAAAGCATTGCTTAAAACTATGGGGTTATCACATATTATAAAATAATATCATGTAGATAATTAAAAGCCTTTAATAAATTAATACTTTTTATTAATAAATGAATAAGATTGTTACAAAGTATATGCTTTATCATCAAACACGATTGGCTTGTGTGCATACTACTTTCAATCTCCCACTTGAACTAAAGCCAATCGCCATGGTATCTCATACCCTTCTTCTCTAAGTGACGATTATCCTGCTGTTGGATAAGTTTTAGTTAATGGATATGTAATGTTATTCTTGAGAGTCCACTATCTCTATAGTAATTTTCTATCTTTCAGTGATTCCTATAATCAAATAAAAGTGCCACAACACATGTTTAGATCCAAGATGAGACTTAGAAACTATTCCTAGTTCTGTAATGAACTTTTCATCCAAACAATCAACTTGCAGCTTCATTTATAGCTATATACTTTGTCTTTGTCACTAAACTAGCAACTCTTTGCTGTTTGGAACCACCACTGTTCAAGGTAACCCTTTACCTTAAAGTGGATTTTCTGTCGTCTTGGTCTGTCTGAAAAACTTGAGTCTGTTAAGCCCTCTAGTTTTAATTTAGATCCACCATAAACATGATCACATCCTTAGTGCCGGTTAAGTACTTTAAGATATTTTTCACTGTCTTACAGTGATCTTCCCCAGAATATGACCGATCGACATCATGTCTCGTACATTTCATTGCATACATGATAGTTACTCATGCGATCTCTCTTTTATGAGTCTATGGAGACTATTAAGAGAGATACACTCCATGGCTTATTAACACGAGATAACTCTTAGAGTTTGTCATGCTAAATGACTTTAGCATCAAATGAATATACGTTCCTTGGGTTAAGTCGAACATTCTCTTAAATCTATCTATATAGATTTATATCCCTAATTAAAATACTCTTCCCAAATCATTCGTGAGGAATGTTTAGACAACTTTATCTTTACTGATTATATCATTGGCATATCATTCCTTATCCGTAGTATATCAACATATAATACTAGGAAAGTCACAACGCTCCCACTGACCCTTTTGTACACACTAAGTTCATTCTTATTTTTGATAAAATCAAACTCTTTTGATTGTCTCATCAAAACGAATGTTCCATTTTTGAGAAGCTTGCTTCAATCCATTTCTCTGAGTGTCTACAACTCTTACCTCATCGTATGTAACTGGATCATCATCTTCTATGATGCGTACCTTATCATCATCAGCTATGATGAATCCATACCTCCTAGGTATCTTCGGTACTATTCCAGATTTACGATTCGGCTGTGGTACAATAGGTCTATCTATAGGTTCCTCTTATTTAACGTATAGTGTTTTGTGGTTCTTGAACTCTTCAAGATATATTATCCTCCCACCAGCCCCTTCAATGATAAACATCTTTATCTTAGAAGGCAGCATGTTTCGCAACAAACACCTTTTGCTAAGTAGGATTATAGAACATATACCCTAAACATACTTTAGGATGTCCCACAAATTTACACTTGTCAAATCTTGTCCCAAGCTTATCCTTTGAAACCTTTTCACATAAGTTGGACAACCCCTTATCTTAACATACTTAAGATTAGGAATCCTCCCTGTCCATAACTCTTATAGAGTCTTGGGGTCAGATTTTGAGGTTACATTTTTCGTAGATATGCAGCCATTTCTAGGGCATGACCCAAAAAGGATACTGAAATATCGGTAAAATCATTATGGACCGCACCATGTCCAACAAGGTATGATTTTCCTTTCAGATACACTAATCAATTATTGCGTATCAGGAGGCGTCCATTATGACAAAACTATTTGAGATGATCTAGAAATTCATTGCACAAGTATTCCTTCATTGATCCAATCAAAGAATCCTAATACTTTGTCAATTTGCTTCACTTCTGAATTCTTTGAACCTTTCAAATAATTCACACTTGTATTTCAGCAAATACACTCATTCAACTCTTTGAATAATCATCTCCTTTTTTATACTAATTTGTTCAATATGTAAAATTATTTTTCAAATAAGTCAAGTATACAAAATCCATTAAGTAATATTTCAGTTCTATACAAAGCATTATTATTATAAATAGAACAGCAATTGTTCTTAAATATAATACCAAATATTTTATTGTTCAACAATAAAATGGAAATAATATTTCTAACAAGAACTGGAATACAATAACAACTTATTGACTTAATAGACTTGCCCGTAGGCAATGCTAAACAATAAGTTCTTATGGTTAATGTGGCAACATTTGCTTTATTTTTCACACATAGGATTACTTATCCCTTGTTTAGATTTCTACTTCTGCTTGGTTCCTTCATAAATCTATATTTATGATAACCAAAGTCGGTATCTAATACCCAAGTAGAACCTTGACTTAAAGAAAAATTTATTTCAATCATGAACAAAAAATATATATTTACAACTGAAGCTTCACTAAGCTTCTTCTGGTTAGCCTCTACAAGATATTTCTCTCAGTTTCTTTTCCAGTGTCCAGGCTTATTGTAGTGGAAGCAAACTCTTTTCCTATCCGTATCAGTTTTGTTCTTATTATCCTTTGTTTATGCCTTTTCTATTTACCTTCTTAGAGTCGTTCTTCTTTTCAGAAGATCCTTTGGCCCCTACCAGTAAGACATGGTCTTTCTTGATTGGAAAGTGACTCAACATTTTTCAACATGTTAAGCAAATCAACGAAGCTGATATCTAGCTTGTTCATATGAAAAATTCACAACAATTGTGAAAGGAGTCCGGGAGTGAGTGCAAAATCAAATCTTGGCTCAACTCTCCATCCATGACAAAACCCGTTGTCCTAATTGGTCAATCAAATTGATTATGTTAAGGATTTTTAACTGTACTGTAGTGTCATCGGTCATTCTAGATCGGAAGAGCCCCTTAGATATCTGATATGTATCAGTCCTACTTTCCTCACCATCAACTACTTGATGTGCATCAATATAGTAAGAGCATCCATAGTTTCATGCTGATGCTGAAGCTCGTTACTCATGGATGCGAGCATGATACATTGAGCCAATTGTGCATCATCTTGCCACTTTCTAAAAGTAGCAATCTCTTCTTCAGAGGAATTATCTGCAACCATTGCAAGGATAGGCGTATTAAGGACATAAGATAGCTTTTCAGCCATGAGAACTATTCTCAAATTCCTTAACCAATCCGTTTAATTCGGTCCGATTAATTTAGCATCTAATATGCTACGTAGTGATAGCAATTTTAGACATTGTAAAATTCTGTAAATGAATTTATAATTAATAATATTTTAGCATACATTCTTTTATTAATTACCAAAATAATTTAGGTCTTGTTTTAAATTGGTATCTACCACTATTTTCTTTAAACTATATTACTCTCACTTATATAGTTCGGCAAAATTTAATTAAAGATTTGCTAGTGAGAATAAGGATCTCATTTCAAATGTATATAGCCTTGTGGTGACACAACAAACTATATATAAATAAACAGGTAAACAACTCTTGTGAATTACATCAACTATACAACTCCTTGTATTTTGTCTCTTAGATTATTTTGATCAAGTGGTGGCATATCCAAATCAAAATTATCCAAGTTAAGTCCAATCTAGCCCTTCATATATTCAAAAAAGAAAAATATTGTCCTTGTGGTGACACAACAAAATAATATTGTTCAATTTTCTTTATAAGCATCAAATGTGATAAAATTAACATCTCAAAGAATTAAGATAAGCCTTGTGGTGACACAACAAACTTATAATAATTATTTGATATCTATTATTTTTATCATGCTAGAAGGCGACGTTGGATATTTAAAATATCTTTGAACGGTTAGGACTTAATATAAAAAATTTGAGGGGTTTGCATGCAATTAATTTGTCTCATCTTGTTTAGTGCGCGCGCACACACACACACACACACACACATACACACACACACACACACACACAAACACACACACACACACATATATATATATATATATATATATATATATATATATATATATATATATATATATATATATATATATATATATATATATATAATACGCGTCATATTAATTAACATGCGAAACATGTTTGCATAATATATAATATATATAGTATAAGCATGCACATATAGAATATTATATTCTACCAGGATTGATTATGGACTTTATTCTAGTTTGGTTCACTAGAGCCACCAAGTGAACCAAAAAGTCAAACCTAGGGGTATAAGAATTAATATTTAAATATAACTATTAAATTTAAACCCGTGCTCCATTACAAACGGGTCTTTAAGCTTTCCTTGTTCTTTGATCTCCAATTCTTCAAAATTAATTCTAACTATTCCTATTTCAAAACTATTTAAAATAAATAGAAACTTTGATCAGCAGTCAAGGAGTAATACATAGGAGGGAGTTAGAATTTATATTAAGAAAAAAATTAGAGAAGACGAGGTACGCAGACCCCATTTAATAAAATCCATATATTCATGCATCCAACTAAAATAAAATCCAATCACGTTAGTCAATAGTCCATAATCAAACCCATTTATTATCATACACATCTATATATGCATCAATAAATAAATTCATCTCATGAATAATAAACATTTAATATATATATTGATATCATTTAATGGACAAATTTAGTTAACATAAAATCTAATTTTGAATCAAAATAAACTCCTTTATTTTAATCCAAATTTAAATCAAAATAAACCTCTTTTATTTTAGTTTATCCAATTTTAAATAAAATAAACTATTTTATTTTAATCAAAAATTTTAATCAAAATAAACTCCTTTATTTTAATTATGGAATCCAATTTCAAGTAAAAAAAACTCCTTTATTAAAGGAAACACGGATTCTCTTTCCTATTCACAAATAAACTCTTTTATTTTGAATAATATGAAATCTTATTCCATATCTAAATAAACTCTTTTATTTAAGGAAATTACGATTCTCTTTCCTATTCACAAATAAACTCTTTTATTTTGAATAATATGAAATCTTATTCCATATCTAAATAAACTCTTTTATTTAAGGAAACATGGAATCCAATTTTAACTCCAATTAGTTATCATGAAATCCAATTCCAACTCTAATTAGTTAGCATGAAATTTAATTTTAAAATTAAAATAAACCTTTTTATTTTATGATTAAAATAAACTTTTTATTTTAAAATTAAAATAAACTTTTGTTTTAATTATAAAATTATTAAGAATAATATATATATAAAAATTGAAATCATATTAAAGGTTCATTGAATCATGTTTCTTTTCTTGGTTCACGTGAATAAGAAGCATGATATATATGATTATATATATCGTTCAGCAGGAACCTGAAGGAATCTAGATGGTGAATCATGCAATCAGCATATGTTAACAACTTAACATGTGAAATTATTAACGTAATATAATATTATATATATAACAAGGCATGCCCCAGAACATTCTCATGAATCATATAATCTGGTTAACCAAAATATATCATATATAATATTATACTAACCGAACTGCAACATGATCCAGTGCAAATCACGGAAAGTGTAATTTTTAAACAATACCGATTTTAAAACAGTTTCCCCTTTTTTTTTAAATAAATTTTATACAACAAAATTATGCCCAATTAAATTATTCTAAACACATATCAATATACATATCAAATCAAAATAATTAATAATTCACATAAAGGTTTAGCTCTGAAACCACTGTTAGGTTTGTAATATTCATGAACGCAATACAAAATAAGCGAAAACGTGTAAAAATCAGAATTTAAAATTTTATAAACCATATACGCGGATCATCATTTATGCACAATTATTAATTAAACGAAAAGATATGAAGAATAAGAATCATACCCTTGAAGATTCGAGCTTCCTCGGGTACAAGTTCACCTCTAATCTTTTTCGCATTCAACTTGAATCCACCGGGTTTTGTTCATTCCTTTGATCAACGTTAACCATCCAAGTATTTGGCATCTAAAGGTGATCCACCAAGAAAGAATAAAGATTCAAGAAGAAGGGTGCTTGACAAAATTCTAGTTTTTCTATCTCTCATAGAAAAATAGCGTACTCTCCTAACTATTGGAATTACGTATTTTATTAAAAAGTCAACAACAACTCGATCACCCATAAAAAAACTCCTCTTATTTATAGATATGGGCAACCCTCCTTAACAATTAAGAAATTGGGTTTTATTTTAATTAATTAAATTCCTTTAATTAATTATGCTCCGAATCTTATTAGGGATAATTAATTAAAATCTTTTAATTAATTTACCTCCTAATCTTATTAGGAATATATAAGAGTACTTTTATTAATTAATTCACAAACTCCTTTAGGAATTAAATAATAATAATAGTAATAATAATAATAAGACTACTCTTATTAATTTATATTTAATATATCCAAAATATTAAATAATAAATATTAAGCTATTTAATTTATTCTATCACCATAGATTAAATTAAATATACTTAACTTATTATTACGATTATGCCATTAACTTCTTAAATAATTATTCTTCCTTTTATGGTGTGACCCTTTAGGTTCTCCATGTTAAACCGGTTGTGAATAAATCAATTAGAACAATTCTAATCTTATTTAAATAAATAAATTAAAATATTAATTTATTTAAATAAATAATATTTATTCTACAATAGGGATAAGCCTCCCTAGCGATTAATGACTTTCCAAATAATATAGCTTTCAACATTAATCATAAAAGAACCTTTGAGTAAATAGTTACCGTGCAATTCAATCCTTCCACCATATAATGTCCTAATTAAATATAAGACATGGAATTACTGTCAAGTCTTATTTTATTTAATTATATGTATTTCGATCCTTAAATGCACAACTCCAAATAATACAAATTAGAAATTCCTTTCTAATTTCATTCTACCTTGACCAATGACTACTATGTTGTCATTTATCGAATCACATAGGACATTTCTTTTCTTTTACTAGAAGTGGTAGATTCTTTATTGATCATACATTATCTCCACGTACAACTTATTATACCCAAGCATACCCTTTGATATACCCTAAGGGTCTTAAGGAATAAATCAACGTATAACTCATCATACACAAGATACTATGTGATCTCAAGTCCAATGATCACTTGTACTACTATCGTTATAGGAATTCTTATTGACAGGCAAGTAAAACTCCATTAGGTATTCCTTAGCGAGCCAGATTTAGTGAACTTAATCTCTAATAAGCACCTACATACTTGCTTTAGTGTCTCCACACAAATGATCATAAGATCAATCATCATCATCCAATGAGCAAGCAACATATGTATCAATCTATCCGGATTCACTAATCCCTAATTTAGTAATCCAACGATTGGGAACTATTTTAGTTTTAAGCTTTCTAAGAATTTAGATCTCATTAGAATGATCATCATCATTATTCTAAAAGCATTACTTAAAACTATGGGTTTAACACATATTATAAAATAACATCATGTAGATAATTAAAAGCCTTTAATAAATTAATATTTTTTATTAATAAATAAATAAGATTGTTACAAAGTATATGCTTTATTATCAAATATGATTGGCTTGTGTGCATACTACTTTCAACAAGTATTCAAGAAGATGAGTATTTGGCAAAATTCTAATTCTATTACCATAGAATATTATGTACTCTCCCAACTCTTAGAATTGTCATTAACGTGTGTAACCCTTACCCATAATAAGACTCCTCTTATTTATAGATGTAGGGAACCCTCCTAAACTATTTAGGAATAGAGTTTTATTTTAATTAATTAAACTCCTTTAATTAATTAGGTTTCCTAATCTAATTAGAAATAATTAATTAAACTATTTTAATTAATTAGCCTCCTAATCTTATTATGAATATATGAGAGTACTTTTATTAATTAATTCCCAAATTCCTTTAGGAATTAAATAATAATAATAATAGTAATAATAATAATAAGACTCCTCTTATTAATTTATATTTAATTTTTTAAAAATATTAAATAAGAAATATTAAGATATTTAATTTATTCTATCACCATAGATTAAATTAAATACACTCAACTTATTATTACGATTATGTCATTTGCTTCTTAAATAAATATTTTTCTTTTTATGATGTGACCTTTTTAGGTTCTCCGTATTAAACCGGTTGTGAATAAATCAATTAGAAAAATTCTAATCTTATTTAAATAAATAAATTAATCAATTAATTAATTTAAATAAATAACATTTATTCTATAATAAGGATAAGCCTCCTTAGCGATCAACGACTTTGTAGATAATATAGATTTCAACATTAATCATAAAAGAACCTTTGAGTAAATAGTTACCGTACAATTCAATCCTTCCATCATACATTGTCCCAATTAAATATATGATATGGAATTACTGTCAAGCCTTATTTTATTTAATTATATGTATTTAGATTCTAAAATGCACAAGTCCAAATAATGCAAATTAGAAATTTCTAATTTTATTCTGCCTTGGCCAAGGACCACTGGGTTGTCATTTATCGAATCACATAGGACATTCTCTTCTTTTTCTAGAAGCGGTAGATTATTTGTTGATCATTCATTATCTCCATGCTCAATTTATTATACCCAAGCATAACCTTTGATATACCTTAAGGGTCTTAAGGGACATGTCAAAGTATAACTCATCATACACAAGATAATATGATGATCTTAAGTCTAAGTATCACTTGTACTACTATCACTACAGGAATTCCTATTGACAGGCAAATAAAACTTAATTAGGTATTCCTTAGCGAGTCACGTTCAGTGAACTTATTCTCCAATAAGCACCCATACACTTGCTTTAGTGTCTCCACACAAATGATCATGAGATCAATCATCCTCATCCAATGAGCAAGCAACTCATGCACCAATCTATCCAGATTCATTAATCTCTTTTTTAGTAATCCAACGATTGGGAACAATTTTAGTTTGTGAGCTATCTAAGAATTTAGATCTCATTAGCATGATCATCATCATGATTCCAAAAGTATTGCTCAAAACTATGGGTTTATCACATATTATAAAACAACACCATGTATATAAATTAAAAGCATTTAATTAAACAATTCTTTTATTAATAAATAAATAAGATTATTACAAAGTATATGCTTTATCATCAAATATGATTGGCTTGTGTGCATACTACTTTCACTAAATTAAGCATAGGAACATCATATCCTATCAATAATATATCGTTAACATATAATACTAGGAATGAAACAATGCTCCCACTATCCTTCTTGTACACACAAGATTTATTTTCATTTTTGATAAAATCAAACTCTTTGATTGTCTCATCAAAACAGAAATTCCACCTTCGAGAAGCTTGTTTCAATCCATAAATAGATCGTTGTAACTTAAAGACTTGATTTATTCCAATCGTTGAAACAAAAACCTATGGTTGTATTATATATACATCCTCCTTAAGTTTTCCACTGAGAAAGTCTATTTTCACGTCCATCTGCCAGATTTAGTAGTCATAATAAGCTGTAATTGCAAGCAAAATTTGAATGGACTTGAGCATAACTACTGGTGAGAAGGTTTCATCATAGTTAACACCTTGTCTTTGTTTGAAATCTTTTGCGACCAGTCAGGCCTTATAAGTCTCTACATTGCTGTCCACTCCAGTCTTTCTCTTAAAAACCCATTTGCAGCCAATAGGCTTAATGCCCTCAGGTAGTGAAACCAAAGTCCATACTTTATTTTTATACATGGAGTCCATCTCGGCTTTCATGGTTTCTAGCCATTTCTCTAAGTCTTTACTACTCATAGCTTCTTCGTAAGTCAATGGACCATCATCATTTATGATGCGTACCTCATCATCATCCTCAATGATGAATCCATACCTTTCGAGTATCTTTAGTACTCTTCCAGATTTACGAATAGGTTATGGTAGAGTAAGTTCTTCCACTTGGTCAGCTAACTGACTTTGATCCGTAGTATTTTATTGTTCTTAAACTTCTTCAAGATATATCTTACTCTTACTGACCCCTTCATGGATAAACTCATTTTTCAAGAAGGTAACATGTTTAGCAATAAACACCTTTTTGATAAGTATGATGATAGAAATAATACCTTATAATTTCTTTAGGGTATCCCACAAATCTACACTTGTCGGATCTAGTCTCTAGCTTATCAATCTCAAACCTTTTGTTATAAGCTGGACATCCCCAAGTCTTAACATACTTAAGATTTGGTTTCCTCCATGTCCATAATTCATATAGAGACTTTGGGATATATTTAATAGGTACCTTATTAAGTAGGTATGCAGCCGTTTCTAAGACATAACCCCAGAAGGATATTGGAAGGTCGGTAAAACTCATCATGGAACAAACAATGTCCAACAATATTCTATTTCTCCTTTAAGATAAACCATTCAACCATGGCATCCTTGGTGGAGTCCATTGTGAGATTACACTATTTTCTTTGAGACAATTGAGAAACACATTGCTTAAGTATTCATAGCTTAAGTATTCATAACCTCGATCCGATCGAAGAATCTTAACACTCTTACCAATTTGTTTCTCTACTACACTTCTGAATTCTTTAAACTTTTTAAATGATTCAGACTTGTATTTTATCAAATACACATATCCAAATCTTGAATAATCATCAGTGAAAGTAATAAAATAAGAATACCCTCCTTGTGCATTCGTTATCATAAGTCCACATGCGTTTGTTTGTACCAATGCTAACAACTCTTTAACTCTTTCCCTTTTCCCACTAAAATAAGATTTGGTCATCTTACCCATGTGACAAAATTCACAAGTTCAATATGATTCGTAATCAGATAGATCTAAAAGCCCATCTTTATGCAACTTGGTTAATCTTGTTTCATTAATATGATCAAGTCTACAATACCACATAAAGGTATAATTAACATCATCCTTTGTCCTTTTCTTAGTTTTTTCAATTTGAAGTATATTTTCATGCAAGTCAAGTCTAAAGTTCATTCAGTAAATTGCCAACACCATATAAAACAATTTTATTATAAATAAAATAACTATTGTTCTTTATTATAATTTCAAAACCATCCATATTCATACAAAGATAGAAATAATGTTGCTTATAAGTGTTGGAACATAATAACAATTATTTTAACTAATGGACTTGCCCATAGGTAATGCTAAACAACAAGTTCCTATAGCTAAAGCAACAACCCTTGCTCCATTTCTCACTCTTAGGACGACTTCATCCTTGTTCATCTTTCTACTTTTGTTTAATCCCTGCATAATATTACATATGTGAGAACCACAACCGGTATCCAATACCCAAGTAGAATTTTAACTTTCAGAAAAAATTATTTCAATCATAAACAAACCTTGATCAGAAGTCGAAGCTTCTCCAAGCTTCTTCTACTTTTGATCTGCAAGATACTTCTCATAGTTCCTTTTCCGGTGACCCGGCTTGTTGAAATGGAAGAATATTCCTTTTTATCAGGATCAGCTTTCTTATTATCCTTTCCTTTTGTCTTGCCCTTAGCCTTCTTCGTTTTCTTCTTTTTAGAAGAAACCTTGGGGATCTTCCTCTTCTTTGAAGAATCATCCACCAATAAGACTTAGTCCTTCTTTGATGGGAAGTGACCTTCAATAGTTTTTAGCATGTTAAGTAACTCAGGCAAGTTGACGTCCAACTTATTCATGTGAAAATTCACAATAAATTGTGAGAAGGTGTCTGAAAGTGACTGCAAGATCAAATCTTGACTTAACTCCTCATACATCATGAACCCTAACTGTCCACGACGTTCAATTAAATTAATTATCTTTAGTACATGAGTCTCAACGGAAGTGACCTTGGTCATCCGAGATCGAAAGAGGGCTTTATATATCTGATATCTTGTAACCCTATTTTCCTCACCATATAACTCCTTGAGGTACAAGAGTATAGTAGGAGCATCCATAGTTTCATGCTGACACTAAATCTCATTACTCATGGATGCGAACATGATGTATTGAGCCACGGTTGCATCATTTTTCCACTTTCTAAAAGTAGTAATCTCTTCCTTAGAGGCTATTTTCGCAACATTTATAGGGACAAGCGAATTTAGTACATAAGAAATCTTCTCAATAGTGAGAATAATTCACAGATTTCTTAACTGGTCCGTGTAATTCGGTCCAGTCAGTTTGTTAGCATCAAGTATGCTACGGTAATATTAGTGAGTTTGACATTTTTCCAAATTCTACATGTGAAATAAACATCATTTTATTATATATTCATTTTATGAATTATCAAAATAAATTAGGTCGTTATTTAAATTGATATCTCCCACTATTTTCAACAAACAGTACTACCCTAAAGATATAGTTCGACAAATCTAATTAAAGATTTAAAAGTGAGACTAAGCATCCCATTTCAAATGTATATAGCCTTGTATGACACAACAAACTATGTATAAATAAATAGGTTGACAACTATTGTCAATTACATAACCATGTAACTACTTGTATTTTGCCTCTTAGATTATTTTGATCAAGTGTGACACATCCAAATCAAAATTATCCAAATTAAGTCTAACCTAGCACTTTCATATATGTGAAGAGAAATACACTGTCCTTGTCAGCATTGTTCAATTCCTTTATAAGCATCAAATGTTATAAAACAACATCTCAACAAATTAATATAAGCCTTATATGACACAACAAACTTAAAATGATTAATTGATACTCTATCATTTTATCATGCTAGAAGCCGACGTTCAATATTCTAAATATCTTTGAACATTACAACTTAATATAATTTCTTTGAGGGGTTTGTTATTAATTCTCTCATCTTGTTTAACACGCACGGACTCCATTACAAATGGGTCTTCAAGCGCTCCTTGCTCATTTGTCTCCAATTCTTCAAGTAATTCTAACTAATCCTATTACATGAACTATTTATAATAAATAGAAACCTTGATTAGCAGTCAAAGGGAAGTACATAGGATGGAGATAGAATTTACATCAAGAAAAACTAGAGAAGACAAGGTACGCATACCCCATTTATAAAACTCAACTATTTATGCATTCTCTTATAATAAAATCCAATCATCCATTGGTCAATAGTCCATAATAAATCTCATTTATAGTCATACATTTCACCATATGTATCAATAAATAACATTCATCTAATGAATACAAAAACCATTCCATATATGCATTGATATAATTTAATGAGCAATAGTTTGATAAAAAAATTAATTTTGAAACAAAATAAACTCTTTTATTTTAATCAAAAACCAAATCGAAATCAAACTCCTTTAATTTTAGTTACCTGGAATCCTATTATAGATAAAATAAACATCTTTATTTTAAACTTATTCGAATTAAATAAACCATTTATGTTAATTGAATGAAAAACAAAATTTTCAAAACACTGTGACAGGTGTGGCAGCGCTACAACCCAAAAAATGTTTTATTTTCAAAACACTGTGACAGGCGTAGCAGAACCAAAAAACTTTGTTCTGCCAAAAAAAATTCGTTCAAAACGCATACTCATACATACATGGAATGATTAAAATTAATAATTAGTACAAGATTAGGCTCTAATGCCACTGTTAGATTTCTATATAATGCCAGGATGCATTCAAATTACACAAATATAGCGGAAGCGCGATAAAATCAAATTTTAAATTATTTTACAAACTATCACCATAATCTTTCCTTGTACTCAATTATCAATTATACGAAAGAGATAAATGATCAGAATCATACCCTCGTAGAACCGTGTTTTCTCAGGTACGAGTTCAACTCCAAATCCTTCACATTCTCCTTGAATTCACCAGTTAGATTCCTTCCTTTGAACAACTATAGCCACCCAAGTGTTTGACCTTTAGAGGTGATCCACCGAGGAATAATATGTATTCAAGAAGATGGGTGTTGGCAAAACCTTAGTTTCTATCTCTATAGAATTTGTAAGTACTCTCCCAACTGAAAGTAGTATGACTTCAAGCCAATTACATTTGATGTAATAAGCATTTACTTTATAATCTTATTTATTTATTAATAAGAGAATTTATTTATAAAAGGCTTCTTTATCCATGTTAATTAGTTGAATTAATAAATGAGATAAACCCATAGTTATTGACCAATGATTTTAGAATCACGATGTTGATCATGCTTATGAGATCTAAATTCGTGATACCTCAAAACTAAAATATTCCTAATCGATGGATCACTAATGTCGGGTTACTGATTCCAGATAAATAAGTATATACTATGCTTGCTCTATTGAAGAGGATGATTGATCTCATGATCATTTGTGTGGAGACACTAAAGCAAGTGTGTAGCACTTATTGGAGAATAAGTTCACTGAACATGACTGATGACGAAATCCTAATGGAGTTTTACTTGTTTGTCAATAGGAGTTCTTAATGTGATAGTAGTACAAGTGATCCTTAGACTTGAGATCATCATAGTATCTTATATATACTGAATAATGTTTTGACATATTCCCTAATACTCTTGATCATTTCGTAGGGTATGTTCAAATATAATAAAGTATATATAGAGATAGGTGAATGATCACCATACGATCTACTTGATGAGTGGGATTTATACCCACGAATCGGGCCAGTTAATACTTAAGAAGTTGCATGTTTACCCTATTGTATACTATTTTTATATTGTGTTGTTGTTATTTTGCACTAATACGCTCTACTGGTGGTTTATTAGGTTTTTCTCACTGCCGACGCCGCAGCGCTTGTCCCTAGTTATTTATTCGCGCTGTAACGCTCCAATTCTTCAGTAAATTTGCATTGCAGCGCCTCATTAATGCGTTGTCACCATTTTCAGCACTGCAGCGCCTGAGCAAAGCCAAATCTTGGTGCTATAGCACCACCTCCGGTTCCCAGGCAGAGAGCATGGATCAAATAACCTAAGTGTTATAATCTTCAACCTCCTTCCATTATTATCAAAAAGTATTATTTCAGTTAGCATATCAGATAGTTTAGAGAGCAAGGAGCTTGATTATCAAAGAAGAGAAGATCATTGCCTTCAACAAGAGCTTGGATTCTACATCTTGAAAAGAAGACTTAGAGTTGGAATACTTCTAAAAAAGGGTTTTCCTTATCTAAATCTTTCTTTTATTTGTGTAATCTGAACATGTTGAATACTTTATTAATGTTGTTTAGTCCTATAGTAATGAACTAACTTCATTACTAAGGTTACAATGTAACCTAATGATCAGTTTAATTGACTTTCTCTCCTATTTATATTAATAAATCAGTTGTGAATGAGTTGTTGTATTTCATGCTTTAGTTATTGATTGCTTAGCCAAGTAATTAATATGAGTATTATTTTGATATTGGAAAATGGACTTTAATGCTTAACCCTAAATATGATAACAATTGTTATGCTCATTCCTAATGGATTGAGATCGTATCTTGCATAATAGAATAGGAATATATCTATTTACCTTGTGTAGCTAATGAGAATTAAAGCTTAATAACTCCTAGTCTAACTTATTTCACTATAGGAATATAGTGATTTATGTAGCTAGGGGATTTCATATGACCATCGGAAGAGGCTTATGTATGCATAAAAATTTCAGTTGACCATTCTACTGATTTGTTAGATAAGAGGGAGAGTTAGGAGATTATACGAAGAGCATTAGGGGAGTTGTAATCTTTTCTTGTCTTATTTGATATAAATCTTTGCTCGCCATTTATTGTTTTAATTATATTGCTTTAATACAAACTATGTTTAATCAACTGTTTGGATAAGATCATATTGATACAATTTTAGTATTTGAATAGTTTTAATATTATTTCCCTATGGGTTCCACACTCAAATTATTACTATATTACTTGTGGATCACGTATACTTGCACGTGTTTTATTGATCGTTAAAATGACCAACAAGTTTTTGGCTACCACTTCCAGTAAAGGGAGAGAATATCCTATGTGATTCGATAAAATGTGAACATGGAAATCCCTGGCTAGGGTTGAATGGAAATTAGAAAGAATTTTCTAATTTACATTAACTATTATTCTGCATTTAAGAATCAAAATATATATAATCAAATGAATAAAATTTTACAGTAATTCCATGTTTTATATTTGATTGGGACATTGTGTAGTAGAACGATTGAATTATACGGTAACTATTCACATAATAGGTTCTTTGTATTCTTTGTGATAATCTTTGTTATTAACGCTGAATTCATATTATCCGGATAGTCATGATACATTATTTATAAGGTGTCACTCATGATGTAGAATAAATATTATTTATTTATGTTTGAATTAAAGGAGTTTAATTCATTATAAATAATATTAGAATTGTTCTAAGTTATTTATTCTACTACTGGCTTAATATTGAACCTAGAGTGTCACCACAAAATGGATTAATATGATTTTAGAATTGATTGATTTAATAATAATTAATTAAGTGTATTTAATTTAATTTATTACTGGAATAAATTAAATAGCTTAAGATTTATAATCAAGTATTTGGAGAAATATTTATATTATAAATTAATAAGATTAGTCATCTTATTATTATTATTATTATTATTATTATTATTATTATTAAATTGACTAAATAATAATAATAATATAGTATTTGGAGAAATACTAATATTTATAATTAAGTATTTAGAGAAATAATAGATTATAAATTAATAAGAGGAGTCTATTATTATTTTAGTTCCTAATTATATTGGGAATTAAATTAAAACTCAATTCCTTAAGGGTTAAGGATTATGGGTTAGTTTTTAAATAAGAGGAGTCTTATTGATGGAAAGACTAGTACTAACACATCTTGCTTCTCTCTAGTGATGATTCTCAAAACTCTAAGTTGTTAAAAAAGTGAAAATTAGGACAAGCCATTCAAGACTTAGTTGAGTCTAAATTAATTATTCTTGGTGGATACTTCTTGGGCGTTGCATATTTTTGTCACGAACGTGTGATCCGTGGATTGGAGAGATCGTGAAGTATCAAGGATTCGAATTTGGAGTCTTCATCGAAGGTTACACGCTTCAAAGGTATACCTTTATCCTTCCTCAGTTATTGAGTTTACATAAGGCCATACGTTAGGATTGCTGAAAATTTTAAATTACTATTTTGTATGTTTCTGCTTCTATTTCAGTTCGATTGTATACTTTGATTCATTTTTAGCAATCCTACAGTGGTATCAATGCCTTCTTATGAAAATCACTAATTGTTATTTCTTCAATATGTATATTGATATGGGTTTAGAACTGATTTTTCTAGGCAAAAGAACGAGCTGTCTGTTTCTACTACGCAGCGCGATCGCGCCGCTCTAAGCCTGACTTGGAGTGCGGCCGCGCTGCAGCCAGAATCCGAATCTAGAGGTGCAGCGCGGTCGTGTCATTACCCAGTTTGAACTGGGCGCGGTCGTGCCGAACCCCAAGATTTAAAAAAGTTTGTTTTTCTAATCGCACATCAATTAAGTAAAAGGTTTATTTTAAATTTATTTAGTATAAAAATAAAGATATTTATTTTAGATGGAACTTGATTCCATTATGCTAAAATTAAAAGAGTTTATTTTAATTTGGTTTTTGATTAAAATAAAGGAGTTTGTTTTGTTTCAAAAATTGGATTTCTAGCAAATATTTTATTGCTCATTAAATGATATCAACATATATACTGAATGCTTATTATATTGATATATATGATGATGTGTATGATAATATAGGGGATGATTATTATCCTTTGACCAATGCAGTTGGATTTAATTTTATTGGATACATGAATAAATGTGGTTTTTATAAATGGAGTATGTGTACCTCGCCTCTCTAATATTCTGATGTAAATTCTATCTCCCTCCTATGTACTTCCCCTTGACTACTGATTAAGGTTTCTGTTACAATAAATAGATTGTAATAAAATAGTATATAATTGTTTGAGAAATTAGAGACGAAGAGCAAGGAGCGATCAAGATCCATTTGTAAATAAGCCCGTCTTGAATGTAATGGTTATATTCATTTTTTATTCTTGCACCCTAGGTTTTACCTTTTGGTTCATGGTGGCTCCAATGAACCAAATTAGAATTAAGTTCATAATCATCCTAGGTAGAATATAGTATTCTACAGAAGCATGCTAATTATATAGTAAATATATTGTTATACGTGTGGATGTATGTTTAATATGACACATATTTCTATATCTATATTTGCATGCGCACTAATCAAGATGAGACTAATTAATAAGAAAACCCTCAAAGATAATATATTAAGTTGATTACGTTTAAAGACATTGGAGGATTTCGAATGTAGCCTTCTAACATTGTAAAGCAATAGAGCGTCGAATATTTAATATGATTTTGTTGTGCACACACAAGGAAAGTATTAAATATTTGAGATGTTGTTTTATTACATTGGATGTTTATAAGGAATTGAACAATGTCATATTGTTGTACACACACAAGGGCTGCATTTTTCACTTCACTTATATAGAAATGCTGGGTCTAACTTAACTTAGATTATTTTAGTTCGGATGTGCATACACTTGACCATTATAATCTAAGAGGCAAAATAAATAGAAGTTACACGGAGATGTAATTGACAAGAGTTGTCTACCTTTTGAATAAATTCGTAGTTTGTTGTGCACACACAAGGCTATATATTTATTGCAATTGGATCTTTTCTCACTTGCAGATTTTACAAAGTCACCTATATAAAATCTGCCGAACTATATATAAAAGAAGGTTATATAGTTTGAAGAAATAGTGGGAGACACCCTTTTAATAAAGACATAAATTAATCTGGTGATTAAAAAAAGAATGTATGCTAATGTTGTTAAATTTAATTCACCTGCAGAATGTTAGAAATAGCTAATTCACTATCATTGCGAAGCATACTTGATGCAAACAAATTAATCAGACTAAATTACACGGATTGGTTAAGGAACTTGAGAATTGTTCTCACAGTTGGAAAGCTGGTTTATGTTCTTAACTCGCATGTACCTGCAACTGTTGTAGAAGATTCCTCCGAGGAAGAGCAAGCTACTTTTAGAAAGTGGCAGGATAATGCACAGGTGGCTCAGTGTAACATGTTAGCATTCATGAGTAACAAGTTACATCGTCAACATGAGAAAATGGATGCACTGTCTATATTGCTACACTTCAATGAGTTGTATGGTGAGCAAAGTAGATCGATTTGATATGAGATATCTGAAGAGCTCTTCCTGTAACGACCCCAAAATAGGTATACATCACCCAACCTATTCTGAGTCGCCAAATACATGGTACAGAAAATAACTACAACTTTATTACAACAATTGTCGTGCAAAATACAACAACACATATGCTTTGAGTTTGAATACAAATATATACTAAATGTGACTCATGTCCCAACCGTGGACAACACCTCACAATGACACCTTACATAAAGGTATAGTCAAAAACTGTTTTAGAAATTAGAATATTTGGGAAGTGCTCAAGGAAACCTTCGTACATGGGAGGCCATGCTCTCTAAGTTATGATAGATATCATATGGTCACAGAATTATCCTTGGTTGACCCAATAGACCCTAAAGAAAAACGAGAAGATTATTATCATATTCTTCCCAATGGTGAGTCTTCTCTTGACTTATCATTATCTCCACTGTCTCTAATCGTGAATTATACTTCAAACAAACACCAAGATTATATAGGTAGTGCTCGTAGATATACTCAGCAAGTGGATGAGCACAATCCTGTCTTATGATGACACGAGGTTGTATGTCATTAGACATCTTGTATGATAGTGACAAAACACCCTTCTAACGTTGGGTTCGCCTCACCCTATTTTCTTCACCAAATATAACTACTAAATGATGACCACCGTTCTATTCCCTTGTTACCTCCGCTCGACCCAACTACACTCTTATTACCTGAAAGGAATTGTGAAACAAAAGGGTGAGCACAACTAGCCCAGTAAAGAATATCATGACTAAAGATAAATAAATTATCAATAGTCTTCATCAGTAATAAATCAGAGATTTAGAACATATGGTTGATGATAAAAATTTCAACCATAGTTGCAGCGGAATGAGGAATCCATTAGAAGAGTCAAATAGACTATAAAGTCTATTATCTTCTCCATGTTAAAAATCCACCAATAATATTTTATCCCTGTAACATCACTCAACAGTTCTTTTCTACAATCATATGAATAACTCATAATCATAATTATGATTCTAAATTTTTCTTCGCACCCAGGACGAAGAATATTTTCATCACCTGTCTTTACCTGAAACATCAAAGATCATGGTTATACCAAATCATAGTTCCTGTTCATAATCATGCTAATAAATCCATCTTCGCACTACGGCCAAAGATATTCATCAACAAACCATCTTTGCACTACGGGCCAAAGATATTCAACAACAGACCATCTTTGCACTACGGCCCAAAGATATTCAACAACAGTTCATCTTCGCACTATAGGCCAAAGATATTCATCAATAATTCATCTTTGCACTACAGGCCAAAGATATTCTTCAACAGTTCATATTTGCACTATAGGCCCAATATATTAATATCTCAAAGAAATATATAATCATTTCATAATTATATAAACAATAATTATAACCATGTTGATCAATTCACCTTTACACTTAAGCTAAAGATATTCAATTATAAATTCAATGGTCATGATCATACCAGTTAACAATTCATCTTTGCACTACAGGCCAAAGATAATCCTCAGTCACGATCATACCAATAATTTACCCATCTTTACACTTAAGTGAAAGAGAAATTCAGGGTTATAAAAATGTTATATATGATAATAAAAACAATATTATCAACAACTACATTTATTTTCAAGAGCAACAATCATAAATCAACGATAATTTGGTCAGAAAAAGAAACTATTTTTTTTGTGAATAGTAACTCGTGAATAGTAACTCATGAATAGTAACTCCGACTCAAAAAGGTAAAAATTCCACAATAAAATTTATACCAATATTTCGGTATAATGATATTGAAAGAATAACATTTCTTTAAACTTATAAACAATTTATTTTAATTGTTTACACTTTACTAATTAATGCATTTAATCATCATAAAATGCCAAACTCATAAGATTTCATCACCAATCACCAAAACCCTCATCAAAAATCTGCCTATACCACATATATGATTCTCAAGCCATAAAATTATATTTTTCAATTTTCTTCCTTCACATAACATATTTAATTCATTTTCTCATAACTAGTCCATTTTCATAAAAAATACCAAATCAGTTCTAAAAATATTTCTTTTATGAGATTTAGCAGAATATAGTCTCATATTGAACATATATTTTTCTCAGAATTTTTAAAACTCATTTACTATTTTTCATATGGCCAAAACCGCTGAATATTTAGACATTTATCATAAATTGTACTTTTATCCAAAAAATTCGAAATTCACAAAGTACACTGATATTATATAGATACATTTCTAATAAAATTTTTATCAATTTTGGAGTTAACCACAAGGAGTTATAATCGATTACTTTTAAAATAGTCTTTTCCCGTAAAATTCATAACTCTTAATATATACATCCAAAAATCACCATTTTTGGACACAATCAATAAAACTCATCAAAATATCATTTCAAATTTTTCCAGAAATTTTGAAGATCAGAAAAATTACGAAACAGAAAAACATAACAACCCTTAAAATCCCTTACTATCCCTTGCAATCTCTTACAATCCCTTACCTCAAAAGAGCAACACTTCTGACTGGATATCGGATATGACGCTTAAGGAAATTTTCACTGAATAGCAACTCTTAAAGTATCTGAATACTTACAAAATATGCTTCATAATATAGAGAGAGAAAGAGAGAAAACTTATGTTTCTGGTGTGATTTTCAATTCTAACTTAGCCCTCTATTTATAGGAAAATGTTAGCACGCCGAAGCAGACTTAACCTGCAACCTGATGGCTTTACCTGCTACTATTCCCACCCACCACATTTGAATAAAGATTTCAGCACATTTCTTCACCAACCAAGAGTGGGGCCCACCAATTCATGAATTTTCCACCAAAATGATTAACTCTGAAAATTCAACAATTCATGAACCAGTCATCTCGTAAAATTCATAACAAATCATACGTTCATTTTTAACGGTTTAAAATTTGTGAACATATACTCAACTTATATATGTATAACATATCCAAAAATCACAACGATCCAACGGTCGGATTAAAAATTATAACCCTCGCAAAATATCTCAAAAACCCTGATTTTTAATACCTCAATTCCGACAAAAATACTGATAAAAATCTCAACATTAACTCCTTCATTTTTAACCACAAAAATATATCCCTCATTTATATCCACATAAAATAAATATTTCCTTATCATATGAATCAATAATTAATTATTCACAATTAATATTACAGAATCACATTTATGACAACCAGACCGTTCCCAGGAAAGAGGGGGCTTTCCAATAAGGATTTCTCCTTATTGGCGCGTAATTAGATGACCAAACCTCTCTTTAGACAGAACTTTCTAGACATTGCCAATAATGTTATCTAATAATATTATTCAAATAATATGAATTATTGATCTGATAATGGGAAATACTGTGCGGCAATAATTATTGAACAACAATAATATAAAATATCAACGTAGGAATTATTGAATCAATAAAATAAAATATTGAACAGTAATTACTGTAACAATTATTGAGTAGTGCCTTCTTACGTAAGGATCAATAATTCAACAATACTGTGCAATACCGTGTGCTACTGTGTAACCACGCATATTACTTTACTTTACCCACCGGGTATTCCGACAGTGTTAACGGTAACAACTACGCCGTTAATTATAAAAACTCAATTTTTGTCGTTATCTTCATCCGACAGTTATTTTGTTATGGGGCCCACAAATGGCTGCGCTGTCGTACGAATATTTCCCGACAGAAAGAATATTCCACGACCAAACGAATATTCCCCGACAAAATGAATATTTTATAACTACTTGCTTATTTTGAAAAAATTTCATATATTACCCTTAGCTTTAACTTGTTATCAATTTAACAATTTACTAAATAGAAAAATTGAATACTTTTATTTCATAAAATTTGGGGTCTTACAATCTCCTCTCCTTATGAAATTTCGTCCTCGAAATTTACGTACCTGGTATTTCGAAGAGTTGAGAATACCTTGCTTTCATTTCAGATTCCATCTTCCCTATCATTCCCTATCATCATGATTTCTCCATTGCTCATCTATTGTATTTCAGATATCATTCTAGAATACAGCTTAAAAAAAATTAATTGAACAAATTAACATATCACATAATATCTCGATATTATGACTAACCAACAAATAAGCTTAGGTAGGACACACTAGCGAAGGATTTACTCATCTCTCCCCGCCTAGTTCTATTTTCCGATCTCCGCCAGAGACCATATCCCTAAGCTCTGATCCCAAAATGTAACGACCCCAAAATAGGTATACATCACCCAACCTATTCCGAGTCGCCAAATACATGGTACAGAAAATAACTACAACTTTATTACAACAATTATCGTGCAAAATACAACAACACATATGCTGTGAATTTGGATACAAATATATACTAAATGTGACTCATGTCCCAACCGTGGACAGCACCTCACAATGACACCTTACATAAAGGTATAGTAAAAAACTATTTTAGAAATTAGAATCTTTGGGAAGTGCTCAAGGAAACCTTCGTACATGGGAGGCCATGCTCTCTAAGTTATGATAGATATCATATGGTCACAGAATTATCCTTGGTTGACCCAATAGACCCTAAAGAAAAATGAGAAGATTACTATTATATTCTTCCCAATGGTGAGTCTTCTCTTGACTTATCATTATCTCCACTGTCTCTAATCGTGAATTATACTTCAAACAAACACCAAGATTATATAGGTAGTACTCGTAGATATACTCAGCAAGTGGATGAGTACAATCCTGTCTTATGATGACACGAGGTTGTATGTCATTAGACATCTTGTATGATAGTGAAAAAACACCGTTCTAACGTTGGGTTCGCCTCACCCTATTTTCTTCACCAAATATAACTACTAAATGATGACCACCGTTCTATTCCCTTGTTACCCCCGCTCGACCCAGCTACACTCTTATTACCTGAAAGGAATTGTGAAACAAAAGGGTGAGCACGACTAGCCCAGTAAAGAATATCATGACTAAAGATAAATAAATTATCAATAGTCTTCATCAGTAATAAATCAGAGATTTAGAACATATGGTAGATGATAAAAATTTCAACCATAGTTGCAGCGGAACGAGCAATCCATTAGAAGAGTCAAATAGACTATAAAGTCTATTATCTTCTCCATGTTAAAAATCCACCAATAATGTTTTATCCCTGTAACATCACTCAACAGTTCTTTTCCACAATCATATGAATAACTCATAATCATAATTGTGATTCTAAATTTTTCTTCGCACCAAGGACGAAGAATATTTTCATCACCTGTCTTTACCTGAAACATCAAAGATCATGGTTATACCAAATCACAGTTCCTGTTCATAATCATGCTAATAAATTCATCTTCGCACTACGGCCAAAGATATTCATCAACAAGCCATCTTTGCACTACGGGCCAAAAATATTCAACAACAGACCATCTTTGCACTACGGCCCAAAGATATTCAACAACAGTTCATCTTCGCACTATAGGCCAAAGATATTCATCAATAATTCATCTTTGCACTACAGGCCAAAGATATTCTTCAACAGTTCATATTTGCACTATAGGCCCAATATATTAATATCTCAAAGAAATATATAATCATTTCATAATTATATAAACAATAATTATAACCATGTTGATCAATTCACCTTTACACTTAAGCTAAAGATATTCAATTATAAATTCAATGGTCATGATCATACCAGTTAACAATTCATCTTTGCATTACAGGCCAAAGATAATCCTCAGTCACGATCATACCAATAATTTACCCATCTTTACATTCAAGTGAAAGAGAAATTCAACATCAGGGTTATAAAAATATTATATATGATAATAAAAATAATATTATCAACAACTACATTTATTTTCAAGAGCAACAATCATAAATCAACGATAATTTGGTCAGAAAAAGAAACCAAATTTTTTGTGTGTGAATAGTAACTCATAAATAGTAACCCCGACACAAAAAAGTAAAAATTCCACAATAAAATTTATACCAATATTTCGGTATAATGATATTGAAAGAATAACATTTCTTTAAACTTATAAACAATTTATTTTAATTATTTACATTTTACTAATTAATACATTTAATCATCATAAAATGCCAAACTCATAAGATTTCATCACCAATTACCAAAACCCTCATCAAAAATCTGCCTATACCACATATATGATTCTCAAGCCATAAAATTATATTTTTCAATTTTCTTTCTTCACATAACATATTTAATTAATTTTTTCTCATAACTAGTCCATTTTCATGAAAAATACCAAATCAGTTCCAAAAATATTTCTTTTCTGAGATTTAGCAGAATATAGTCCCATATTGAACATATATTTTTCTTAGAATTTTTAAAACTCATTTACTATTTGCCGAATATTTAGACATTTATCATAAATTGTACTTTTATCTAAAAATTTTGAAATTCACAGAGTACACTGATATTATATAGATACACTTCCAATAAAAATTTCATCAATTTTGGAGTTAACCACAAGGAGTTATAAGCGATTACTTTTAAAATAGTATTTTCCCGTAAAATTCATAACTCTTAATATATACATCCAAAAATCACCATTTTTGGACACAATCAATAAAACTCATCAAAATATCATTTCAAATTTTTTCAAAATTTTTAAAGATCAGAAAAATTACGAAACTGAAAAACATAACAACCCTTAAAATTCCTTACTATCCCTTACAATCTCTTACAATCTCTTACCTCAAAAGAGCAGCACTTCTGACTGGATATTGGATATGACGCTTAAGAAAACTTGCACTGAATAGCAACTCTCAAAGTATCTAAATACTCACAAAATATGCTTCATAATATAGAGAGAGAAAGAGAGAAAGCTTATGTTTCTGGTGTGGTTTTCAATTCTAACTTAGCCCTCTATTTATAGAAAAATATTAGCACGCCGAAGCAGACTTAACCTGCAACCTGATGGCTTTATCTGCTACTATTCCCACTCATCACATTTGAATAAAAATTTTAGCACATTTCTTCACCAACCAAGAGTGGGGCCCACCAATTCTAGAATTTTCCACCAAAATGATTAACTCTAAAAATTCAACAATTTATGAACCAGTCATCTCGTAAAATTCATAACAAATCATACGTTCATTTTTAACGGTTTAAAATTTGTGAACATATACTCAACTTATATATGTATAACATATCCAAAAATCACAACGATCCAACGGTCGGATTAAAAATTATAACCCTCGCAAAATATCTCAAAAACCCTGATTTTTAATACCTCAATTCCGACAAAAATACTGATAAAAATCTCAACATTAACTCCTTCATTTTTAACCACAAAAATATATCCCTCATTTATATCCACATAAAATAAATATTTCCTTATCATATGAATCAATAATTAATTATTCACAATTAATATTACAGAATCACATTTATGACAACCAGACCGTTCCCAGGAAAGAGGGGGCTTTCCAATAAGGATTTCTCCTTATTGGCGCGTAATTAGATGACCAAACCTCTCTTTAGACAGAACTTTCTAGACATTGCCAATAATGTTATCTAATAATATTATTCAAATAATATGAATTATTGATCTGATAATGGGAAATACTGTGCGGCAATAATTATTGAACAACAATAATATAAAATATCAACGTAGGAATTATTGAATCAATAAAATAAAATATTGAACAGTAATTACTGTAACAATTATTGAGTAGTGCCTTCTTACGTAAGGATCAATAATTCAACAATACTGTGCAATACCGTGTGCTACTGTGTAACCACGCATATTACTTTACTTTACCCACCGGGTATTCCGACAGTGTTAACGGTAACAACTACGCCGTTAATTATAAAAACTCAATTTTTGTCGTTATCTTCATCCGATAGTTATTTTGTTATGGGGCCCACAAATGGCTGCGCTGTCGTACGAATATTCCCCGACAGAAAGAATATTCCACGACCAAACGAATATTCCCCGACAAAATGAATATTTTATAACTACTTGCTTATTTTGAAAAAATTTCATATATTACCCTTAGCTTTAACTTGTTATCAATTTAACAATTTACTAAATAGAAAAATTGAATACTTTTATTTCATAAAATTCGGGGTCTTACACTTCCAATCTAAGATGACCGATGGCACAATAGTGTAAATGCATGTTCTAAAGATGATCAATCTGATTTAACAGCTAGAACAACTAGATTTTATCATGGATGGTGAGTAGAGTCAAGATTTGATCTTGCAATCACTCATTGACTCCTTTTCATAATTTATTATGCATTTTCACATGAACAAGCTTGATGTCAGTTTACCTGAATTGCTTAACATGTTGAAAACCGCTGAGAGTCACTTTTCGATGAAGAAATACCGAGTGTTTCTTGTAGATGATTCTTTCAAGAAGTGGAAAAGGGCCAAAGGATCTTCTGAAAAGTAGAAAAATTCCAAGAAGGCAAAAGGTAAGGCGAAACCAAAGGACAAGAAAAATATTGATGCCGATAGCAAATGAGTTTCCTTTCACTATAACAAGTCGAGACATGGGAAGAGAAACTGTAAGGAGTATCTTGTAGAGCAGAAGCAAAAGAAGCTTGGAGAAGCTTCAGCTTTAGCTACATATTCAGGTTTGTTTATGATTGAAATAAATCTTTTTGTAAGTCAAAGTTCTACTTGGATATTGGATACCGGCTGTGGTTCTCACATATGCATTTCTTTGTGGGGATTAAGCAAAAGTAGAAAGCTGAACAAAGGAGAAGTTACCATGCGCGTGGGGAATGGAGCAAAGGTGGCTGCATTAGCCGTAGGGACTTATTGTTTAACAATACCTTCGAGAAAATTAATTAAGTTAATAAATTGTTATTATGTTCCATTTCTTGTTAGAAACATTATTTCTATTCCATTATTGGACAATGAAGGCTTTAATATTATAATTAAGAACAATAGTTGTTCTATTTATAATGTGAATGTTTTGTATGGAACTGGTAGATTAGTTGATGGATTGTATATACTTGACTTACATGAAAATATTTTGCAAATTGAACAAACTAATAAAAGGAAAAGGGATGATGTGAATCATACCTTCGTATAGCATTGCAGACTCGGTCATATCAATGAAACAAGACTAAACAAGTTATATAAAGATAAGCTTTTAGAGTCCTTGGATTTTGAATCATATCCAACTTGTGAATCTTGTCTCATGGGAAAGATAACTAAATCTCCATCTAATGGACATGGAGAGAGAGTTACAGGATTGTTAGAGTTGGTACACACAGATGTATGTGGACCAATGACAATAAATGTACGAGAAGGGTATTCATATTTCATTACTTTCACTGATGATCATTCGCAATTTGGACAGTATTTGATGAAATACAAATCCAAATCATTTGAAAGGTTCAAAGAGTTCAAAAGTGAAGTTTAGAAACAAACTAACAAAAGTATTAAGATTCTTCGATTGGATCATGGAGGTGAATACTTGGGCAATGAGTTTCTCAATCATCTTAAGGGTAATGGTATCCTCTCATAATGGACACCACCTAATACACCACAGTTGAATGGAGTATCTGAAAGGAGAAATCATACTTTGTTGGACATGGTGTTGTTTATGATGATTTTCACCGATCTTTCAATATCATTCTGGGGCTATGCCCGAGAAACGACTACGTATATATTAAATAAGGTCCCCTTAAAATCCATTCTGAAGACTCCATATGAGATGTGGACAAGGAGGAAGCATGTTAAGATTTGAGGATGTCCTGCTTGTGTGAGAAAGTTTTAGAATGATAAGCTTGGGACAAGATCTAATAATTGCATATTTGTGGGATATCCTAAAGAAATTTTAGGATACTATTTTTATAATCCTACCGAACAAAAGCTATTTGTTGCCAAACACGCTACCTTTATTAGAAAATGAGTTTATCCTTGAAGGGGCTAGTGTGAGGAAAATAGATCTTGAAGAAGTTCAAGAACCACAAACCATTACAGGTCAGATGGATGAACCTGTCCAAGTAGAAATACCTTCTGTACCACAACCAACTCGTAAATCTGGAAGAGTACTGAAGATACTTAAAAGGTATGGATTCATCATAGACGATAATGTAGAGGTACACGTTATAGATGACAATGATCCAGTTACATACGACAACGTTTTGATTGACTGCTACTCCCTCTAGCGGACAGCTTAGAAAATTAATCAAATTATTGTTGGTCGCTACTCCCTCTAGCGACTGGGCCCTCATCTCAGCCATTTGATCTAATTTTGGACTGCTGGATAACAGTTAGTTGAAACAGTGCCTAGAACTAACGTTTTCCGTGGATCATTTCCCATATATATATATATATATATATATATATATATATATATATATATATATATATATTTACATTTCCAGTTTGGCCTGGAGTTTACTTCGTGGCCTTTTACTGTTTTTATACATATATATAAATATATATAAATTTTCATTCCAAATTCCTGCTTAGATTTCAAATTCGTGGAAGTTGATTGTCTTTATATATATATATATATATATATATATATATATATATATATATATATATATATATATATACTACTTTTACATATTTGTTTTAATTACTTTCACAATATAGATATTTAATATTCCAACCTTGGACTAGAATTATCTAAATCTAGCTATCTCTAACTTTTAACTGGTTCAAAAGTGACTAAACTGGAATCGTGGAATCTAGAATGGCTTTGATTTATTTAAATCTAGTGTTCTTTCTAGCTTTTGTACATATTAATCAATCATGTGAGCCTATGAACCATGAGGTCGAAGATTCAGCTTGTGAATCTAGACCCGGTTCCCACGATGGACACTTTTCAGCTGCAGCCAGCTTGTAATTTATCTATGGTGTCTGGACATCCTTGAATGACTCTCATGCCCATAAGGAGCCCGACACTACTATGTATCTTATTTTCTCGAAGATGCTTCGCATCTTGAAATAAAATCAATCAAGTCGAATACAGAATAAAATAGAAGTATCAAAGGCCTCAATTACTATTGAGCATAAGGGTTTGAAACCATATTTTCCAAAACATCATTGCTATATCTTGCAAATGAAACCCTTTATATATAGGTGCAAATGAGTCGTAGCACTACTTCCAGATAATTTCACATAGGCCCAATAAACACACACACACATACAGATAATTAAGGTAATTGAAAAGTTACGGTAACCGTGTTTTCACAGAAGTCGGAGGGTGCCTAACACCTTCCTCCGGCTTAATCAAGCCCCCAAATTTTATGAATCTCGGTTTCCAAGGCCTGTTAAACAGAGTCTAACCATTGGGCCTTTGTGTAAACCTTTTCAAAATTGGTTGAGTTGGTACAACTATTTCAAATCTACCAACTGTCAACTCTGATTTTCAAATCGTTGACATTTATATGTCGAACCTTTTTCAAACTCGCCTTTTCAGAAAAAAAACTCAACTAATAGAGAACACAAAAGGGCAAGAACAGAAATGGGTACAATTTTCCCGACGTCGATAGGTGGAGACTTTGTTGGGGACAGTAGAGGTCTTAAGCCGATGTTCAACCTTTTCAAAAACCTTTTTTATCTGCTTGTGTGTGAATGTTGCATTTACATTGAATGGATGTGTACGGATACTTTATTTACTGCACTTTAGTGCCTCACACAATATATGCCTGTGATATTAGTGCCTCGCATAATGTCATCATTTCATACGGTGAGACATAATGTATGTAAATGCATGTTGTGTGATTCCTCCACCATGAGACAAACCCGTCGGTGTTTGATTACTGGACTCAAGGGACACTAATCTCGCGAGGCTCGGGAAAGGTACCACCCAGATTCGCTCTAATTGAAAGATCGAATTAACTTTCCATCCACTAAATTGCGATGATTTAGGGACCTTCATGTCGAAAAGTCGCGAGAGTAGCCTAAGATAGACCAGCCTATAATAAACCAAATGTGAAGGGAAGTCTCTTCATTCCTTCCCTTTTCAATTTCATATAAATCTCAATGTAATGGAAAATATAGAGGAAGATGTAAATATGCATTCCTTTCCCTATCAAGACTTGCCATGCTATCCTGTTATCAAAACAATTGACATCTATTTTGTAAGAGAACATTAAAAAACTCCTAAAATAGACACATTGCATAGCATACAGCCTCTTAATGTTTATCTAGACTAAACTACAAAATCTTTTTGTAGGGAAATAATTGGTCTCGTTACCCGTTTGAAATCCAAAAAGGCACTAAGCCCACTTTCAAACATGGTTACAAGTGCCCAGCCTGAACTTACTCCTATTTCCCGAGAAGAGTTTGAGGGACTAAGAAATCAGATAGCGAAATTGGTTGTCTTTATAAAAGTACTAAAAAAGCAAACTCAGGGTTCACAAATGCCCATTAAAGAAGAATCCTCTGCACGGGGAGGAATCTAGGGTACTGACAAAGAAGTCCAGATACCTGAGTCTTAAATTGAAAAACCCAACAAAACCCCTGAAATCACCCATCTTAAAAAAGAACAAGAAACTGGAGATATTCAAAAGAAAGTCTAACAAATGGAAGAAACCATCCGGTCAATTAAAGGGACTGTAACACATGGAAGTGTTGCAGACACTTAAAATTTTTTGCATACCTGTTACTAACATTGCAGGAGGGTAGAATCGTCTTGCAGAGATAACCCTGGAAGATAGCTCAGTTCAATCCCAAAGACAACCCTGGGATATGTAATATTAACATCTCGGAGATAAACCCAATACATGCAGCTTAGACCCAGAAATACCACCAAAAGTTCCAACCTCAACCCCGAAAACAACACCGAGAGTTTCAATTTCAACCTCGGAGATAATCCCAAGGAATGCAGTTCAAATACCAGAAATAACACCAAAAAAGATCATGCCATCTCAGAGATAACCCCGAAATACTCAGTCTCAGTCCTGAAAACAACACCGAGAAAGACAGCATCAACCTCAGAGATAACCCCAAGGCATGCAGTTGCATTTGCAGTTCCGGAGATAACCTCAGAAATGCTTGTTTCAAACCCATGCAATCAGCTTTAAACACTTAGCAATGGCCCCGAGGCACTCATTTCCCAAGTCCGGAGATAACCCCGGGAAGTCAGGCACATCTCAAAAATAACACTGAGGATGGTCAACACCTACAATAATCCAATCTCAAAGATAACACTGAGCAACGACCGTTAAAATAACTCAAACTGGAGATAACCCCAGTGAGGGGCAGAACCATTATTTTGCCATCCCAATCCCACTTTGCGCCGTCTCAACATTCATACATATATTCTACACAGAAATGTCCTACAAGAACCAAAGAGCACCAATATCGAGTGACTACTACTCAAAACAACACACCGAATAGAATTTAAAGCTTGAAGACCAAGGGCATGGTCCCATCTTCCTGATTTCGTACAACCTCTAATCTCATGTCATTGTGTAGTTCTCGATAATAGCATGCCAAGAAAGGTCTTATACACCTCGATCGAATGCCCGGATTGAAGTTCTGAAAGTTCGAGCGGACATCACATTGCACACATGCACGTACTTCGAGACGGTGGGACCCATGGAACCCAGGGCAGCCCGGGTAGCCGCAGTTGCATCTGTGGCTGCCGCAGGTGCATCTACGACTGCCGCAGGTACACCTGTGGCTCCCCCCTCTATAAATAGAGGGCTTGGGGTAGCCATTTTGAAAAAGAGAAAAGGTGAGGAAGCCCTGTCCAATTTTCTCTGTACACACCCTAAACTGAGTGCTTTCTCATTTCAAACACTTGTGAGCTTATATTTGGCTATATTTTTACCGGCGGGAGCTGAGTGTTCATCCATTTAAAGTCATTGAAGTCTTCTTTGACAGTCCACTGTAAGTCTTCTTACACTTTCTAAAGCCTTTCTCCACTATTATGCACACACAGTTCTTCACGTTGAGAGTCGTGTAACATGTGTATACCCGAACTTCAGTCCGTGGCTTTTATTTCTTTTTGTATATATATATATATATATATATATATCATATATATATATATATTTATATTTATATATATGAACTAACATTATCCAGTTATGCCTCGATTGAGTCTGTTCGATGAGCCTGGATTTACATCCGGAGCGTTTACTACTTTTATATATTTATATGTAGCGACAAATCGCTGAAATGATAAACTGAGCTGGGATCGATATATATCATGTGCGTTTACCACTTATATATATATATATATACATTTCAGTCTGGCCTGGAGTTTACTTCGTGGCCTTTTACTTCTTTATTTACATTTTTGTCAGGCCTGAGTTTACTCCGTGGCCTTTTACAACTTTATTTACATTTCGTCCGGCCTGAAGTTTACTTCATGGCGGTTGATCGTCGTTATTGCTTTATTTACATTTCTGATCCCCCGTGGAGGTGCTTCATGGTGGTTGATCATGTCTCTCTATATATATATTTACCTCTTTTATATATTTATATTTCTGATCCCCCATGGAGGTGCTTCGTGGTGGTTGATCATGTTTGTATATATATATTTACAGCTTATATATATATATATATATATATATATATATATATATATATAACTGTTTACTGCTTTTTATATAAATTGCTACATCATGTGAGACTAGGAATCATGTGATCACATATTCAGTCTACTGAATCTCGATTCGGTTCCCGTGATGGACATTTTCTGCTGTAAGCAGCCTATAAATTATTCACGGTATTTGAATTTTCTTAGATGGGTCTCATGCCCACAAGGAGTTCGGCACTACTTTGTACATTATTTTCTCTAAGATGCTTAGCATCTCAAAAATAAAAGCAATCAAGCCGAACACATAATAAAATGGAAGTATCAAAGGCCTCAATTACTATTCAACATAAGCACTGCTATATCAATTTTTCATTTGTCACACTTATCGATGTCGGGATTTTTATTTGTCCCTTTTCTATTCTTGTTCTTTTATGTTATCATGTTAGGTGAGATTTGTTTGAAAAAATAAGTTTTGAAAAGGTCCGACATGTATATATCGACGATTGGACTATAAGAGTCGCCAGCTAATTTTTTAACTGGTTGTACCAATACAACCGATAAAAGGTTTACACATTGACCCAGTGATATGACACTGCTAAACGGGTTTATGAAACCGAGATTCATTAGGGTCCGGGGACTTGCTTATGCGGAGGGAAGGTGTTAGGCACCCCCCGATATCCGTGTTGCCATGGTGACCGCCACTTTTTTAAAAACTTTTATATGAATGTGTGTGTGTGTCGGTCAATGTGCTGTTATTTAGAAGTAGTGCGAGGCCTCATTCGCACCTATATACACAGGGTTTGAATTTATGTAAAAATTCAGTTTTAAACAAAATATGGCAGTGATGTTTTGTAAAAGAGGTTTTTCAAACCCTTATGCTCAATAGTAATTGAGACCTTTTACACTTTCATTTTATTAAAATGTTCGGCTTGATTGATTTTATTTTTGAGATGCGAAGCATCTTCGAGAAAATAATATACAACATAGTGTCGAACTCCTCGTGGGCATGAAAACCATCTGAGAAAATCCAAACACCGCGAATAAATTTACAGGCTGCTTACAGCTGAAAATGTCCATCACGGGAACCAAATCTAGATTCAGTAAACTGAATCTATGATCACATGATTCCTAGGCTCACATAATTCCGTAATTGATATGAACGCAGTAAGCAGTTATATATAAAAGCTGTAAATATATATATACATACATGATCAACCACCGCAAAGCACCTCCATGGGGGATCGAAAATGTAAATATATAAAAGCGGTTAATATATATGTGTGCAAACAATCAACCACCACGAAGCACCTCCATGGGGGATTGCAAATGTAAATAAAGCAATAAAACGATCAACCGCCTTGAAGTAAACTCCAGGCGGGACAAAATGTAAATAAAGTTGTAAAAATGGTCAACCGCCGCGAAATAAACTCCAGGCGGGACGAAATGTAACTATATATATATATATATATATATATATACAAACTGAAATGAAATCACGGACCGAAGTCCGGGCATACACACTCAACACGACTCTCAATGTGAAGAATAGTGTGTGCAAAGATGAAGAGATATGCTTTAAAGTGTGTAAGAAGGCTTACAGTGGGTTGCCAAAGAAGACTTCTATAGCTTTAAGTGGACGAACATTCTGCTCTCGCCGGTAAAAAGTAGCTATATATGGGCTTACAAGTGTTTAAAATGAGAAATCACTCAATTTAGGGTGTGTGCAGAGCAAATTGGACAGGGCTTCTTCGCCTTTTTCTCTTACAAAATAGCCACCCCAAGCCCTTTATTTATAGAGGGGGGAGCCGCAGGTGTACCTGCGACTGCCCGGGGTGCCCCGAGCTTCGCTAGTCTCGCCGTCTCGAAGTACGTTCACGCATGCAACGTGATGTTTGCTCCAACTTTCAGAACTTCAATCCGGGCATCCGATTGAGGTGTATAAGACCTATTTCGGACCGCCATTGTCGAGAGTTACACAATGATATGGGATTAGAGGTTGTACGAAGTTAGAAACATGGGACCATGCCCTCCGGTCTTCAAGCTTCAAATTATATCTGTTACCCTGCGTAATAGTCACTTAGGATTGAACTTCCTTGGTTCTTGTCGGACATTGCTATGTAGAAATGTCTGTATGAGATGTTGAGATGGCGCAATGTGGCATCAAGGTGGCAAGATAATGACTTTACCCTTCACCGGGGTTATCTCCGGTTTGGGCTGATAAAGCAGACATTGCTCAGGGTTATCTCTGAGATTGGACTGCTGTAAGTATTGAAGGTCCTCAGTGTCATCTCTGAGGTTTGCCTGTGTTCCCGATGTTATCTCCGGGTCTTGTACTTAGTGCCTCTGTGTGAGTGTCGAGTGTTCTGAAGCTGTTTGAATGCATTTGAAACAAGCATTTTTGGGGTTATCGTAGAAACTGCAACTGCATTTCTTGGGGTTATCTCCAAGGTTAGCGCTGCTATTCCCGGTGTCGGGACTGAGACTGAATATCTCGGGGTTATCTCCGGGATGAATCAACCTTCTCTGGTGGAATTTCCAGTATTGGAACTGCATGCCTCGGGGTTGTCTCTGAGGTTGGAACTGATATTCCCGGTGTGTGTTCCAGGGTTAAAACTGAACTTCCGGTAGTATCCAGACTGGATATGAGCTGTCTTCCAAGGTTATCTCTGAAAGACAAATTTTCCCTCCTGCAATGTCAGTAACAGGTGTGCAAAAAATTTTGAGTGTCTATAGATGCCCCTCTTTATCATATTCAAGCAATGTAATGGCATGGATAGGATAAAGAATCCTAGACACTTGAAATGCAACAAGATAAATATGATGCTATATGTAGCAACATGATGCAAATGTATGATGCATATGGATTGTTTTCCCACATGCTGGGGATGATTGCCGACTCCCTATTACTTCAACCGGTGATGGCAATGATGACAAGCTTGGATCTGTGATCCAAACCTCTTAGGATGTTGACATTGGGGCTATCACCAAAGTTATGAATCCTTGATACAGACTTTATTCCAAAGATGTGCCTCTCGTGTACAAGAGATCTGGGGGGATAAAGCTTTGTCTGTTTGAGGATGTGTATAGCATATTCCATCATCGATCCTCTCCGATGATGTTGATCTCTCCTGGTTTGTATCGCCATGACATATCAATATTTTGTCAGATTTACTGCCAATAGTATATGTTGTCAAGGTTACCTGACCTTCCTTGACGTGTGAACCAACGGACGACCACACGTTATAACCCCCGCCGGGGATCTACTTGACCTTTGTTGACTTGTACATCAACGAATGAACTCCCTGCTAGGGCTAGATGTCAAGGTTGCTTGAACTTTGTTGATGTGTGTGTCAACTGATGCAATCATCAGATGGCTTCCGATGCATCGTTGGGTTTACTTACCAACGGCTGAACTGACGTCAAGGTTGCTTGACCTTCGTTGGCATGTGTATCAACGGAGAGTATGCGTTGTAACCCCTGCCGGGGATCTGCTTGATCCTCGCTGACGCGTGCATCAATGAACAATATACGTTGTAACCCCCGCCGGGGATCTATTGTTGGACAGATGACCATACATTGTAACCCCCGTCGGGGATCTACTTGAAAGGATTAGGGTGACGACCCTGAATTGACGGCATTGGACCTTTGTGCGGTATTGTCGAATATGATTTACAACTACTAAGATCATCGGTAGAGTATGCCCTATGTTTGGGGGAATATCAATGAATGATATGAAAGACACAATCGGGTCTAGGAAAACCAGGATTTCAGGCTATTCTGCTCAATCGCGTAGCATTTTGATCCGTGATTTGGCATTTTCAGCTTGTGAGAACTCCTTTGCAACTCGAACTGGACCGAGTTGGAGGGATGGGCCCCACATAGGGGTACCACAGATACACCTGCAGTAGTCACAGGTGGACCTGCGGCCAGCCATAAATGGCCATTAATGGGTTGGTTTGCTTTTACAAGTCATTTTACGTTGCGTCGCACAGGAAATTCGAGAGCTCTTCTTCAGATCTACTGAGTTCGGACGTCTTTCTGCAAATTCTATCACCGCACAAGTGTTCTACACTATCCTGGTAATGTATGAATGTCTTCTTTTCTAGTTTTTATCCGTTGGAAAATGACTTTTTATATAAAATGTATCTAAACACATAGTAGTGAATATGCATGCTCAAATGACTAGATAAAAAATATTCAACATAGTAAATGTTAGTATTAAACCATGCTGAACATAATGATGTGAAAAAATTTGACTTTTGAAACAGTTAAATTGGCACCTTTTTCTGTTATTTCTTATTCTTTTTTAGGACAAATGAGCAAAGGTGGTAAAGTAAAGTAATCCTGGCAATTAGGCTACCCCTATGGATTGATGACTTTGACTTTTTAATGTAAATAGTATGTATATGACTATGGGCAGGTGTCCTACTGAATGGCCACCTAGTCATGCCTATGTGCATGTGGATAGTCCTATTTATAGAGGAGATTATGGCAAAATTTTCCAAAATGTAGGCATTGGTGAATCATGCATTTTTAACTTTGTTGTAGATGTATGTTAAAGTAATGCATGCATGTAGTCATAAAATGCATTTTGAAAAGAAAGTTCCAAGTTTCAGAATTACCACACCCTTTCTGAGGTGATTTGGAGACTTTTGTCCAGATATTATGGATCTGGATCAGCCGAGTAGTTCCCGCAGGACCACTTCTGGTGTACGGAGGAGGGCTTCTGAAGTGCCTCAAACCCGTTCTATTAAACAGCCTCATCATCTGGTGGAGGCGGTGATACATCCAGTCCGGGTTGATGTGCCAAACGTTGAGGACGAGGAGGAAGATATTTCGGTAGCGGACCCCGCTCCTACTGCACATGCTTCCCGTAGGGACCTCCCGAGTATTCAGGTTGTAAACCCAGAGCTTCTGGGTGATCTGAGTCGACATCCCTCAATGTATTTGCACGCTAACGAGGTATGAAGTTAGATCTTAATCTTACTTCTTTCCTATTGATGAGGAGTAAAGGATTTTAATATCGATCTGCATTTTATGTAGGTTCCTAGCTTTACACAATCTCAAGGGAACTGGTTTAGCATCCACTCCCTGTACCAGGCTCTGCATCCTGACTATAGAGCGATTGTGCATGACTGGTGATTTGGGGCGTTCTTTTCCATCCTTCCCCGCCGCTGTCCCTGGGGTTACCTCAGAGCATTGTCTGAGTGCTAGTTTTACTAGACTTAGTCACTCCATTTATTGGACTGTGAGGTGATGATGACACTGATGGATTGATAGTTTATCACAGGTATGGAGTTTGGAGGGGCACCAGTGCCTTGCACGGCGAATATTACCCCGACTACCGTCAGATCCTTGTTAGGAGTTCCGACGGAGGCGCTCAAGGGTAGGACTGTCCGTACGGGTCCTTTGTGTGTAGATGCTATGAATGGGCTATTGAGTGAGCCCATACCAGTTGATGTCAGAGTCAGGGATTGCATTCTTCGGCGATTGTTCCTGATGATCATTAGGGGCTGCTTCATAGTATATAACTCTTCTACGGTGTCGTTCACTTTGATTAGCGCCACGCGACATGTGAACCGTATTGGAGAGTATGATTGGGGTTCCTATACCTTTGCCTATTTCCTTAGGGGCATGGATATGCGCTTGTAGGGCTTGACCGAGGCTTGGTTAAGATTTTATCCATTTCTGCTGGTGAGTATTTCTCTTGTAATTTACCATGTACAATTTAAGAGTGTTAACTGACAGCAGATGTTTGCCTTTGTGTTGGCAGTTTTGGGCCTATGAAAGGCTCCCATGCTTACGTCCTGTGAGTGTATTAGGGTTGGATACCTATCTATGAAGACGACGATGGCATCATTCCATACTTGCGGAGGTCCCTATAGCTTGGGTTTCACTCATTGTCGCCTACAGCTGGAGTTGTTTACAACTAATATCATCACATGGATTCCCTACTCTGGGGAGCACTTGGCCATTGGATTTCAGGATGGGTACTCGACAGGAGTCGAGTATGTGATTTCCACCCTTAGGGTTCCTCTTTTTACTGATGGAGGATGGGAGCTCTATTTAGGAGAGCGTGCTATTAAGAGCACCACAGGAGAGATCTGTATACCGATCTTACCTCCTGCCAGGCATTATTAGCCTGTGTCGCAGTCACCCGTCATTGATATCCCATTGTTGGGTGCTGATGGTTTTGCATTGTTAGACGGTCCCTGCACTCAGGATGTATTCCAGCATTGGTGGATCCCTCGTACCATTGGAGCCCAAACCCACACCACTCAGTTCATGGGGGATATGGTTCCAGGATCCGTGATGATGACAGATTGGCTAGCCTGTGTCCGAGATCCAACTCATGTGACAGAAATTGATAATTTGACCCAGCGACTGGATCGGGTACATTTCTTTATATGACATTTGGGCAGAGATCCAGCAGAGGCAGATTCGTTTGATCCTTCCAGCGCATGAGCTGGCCCCTCAGATGACCCATTTAGCTTTGTTGGCGCAGATCCTCCTTTGTATAGGCCTGACATCCTTGTTGATAGAGATCCAGTAACTCAGGAGGAGTTACATCAAGTGGATAGGATTGACGATGTAGATATTAACACCATTGTCTTCTTCTGATGTGTATTCTCGTTATCTCTTTTGATAGGCCTCTTGTTAGATATTGGGTGGCTGTGCCCCATTCTCGCTATATCTTTTGATAGGCCTCTATTAGTAGTAGGGCATCTGTGCCACATTTCCCTGTATTTTTAGCTGTACAGAGATGATGTATATAGATGATGATTATTTTAGGAATGTATGTACTATCTTCTATCCTCTGCATCATATTGCCATCTATTATCTGTTATGCATGTATCATGTTATGCATATGTATGTATGTCCAGAGATATTCAGCATTAACCCCTGGATGGTATTATGATACGACCCACACATATGTCTTCTTCGACAGTCAGCCGCATAGATCACACCCCGCCATTATTGGTGGCATCCCGTCTGAGATATTGGTATGATAGTATGTCACCCTTAGATAGAGTGACCGTAGATCAGCTATTGTAGCATACCATGACCGTTTTGATGATTCAGGCTCCTACAAGATTTGTGGAGGGTATGCTGGAGCACTGGGTACCAGAGAGGCAGGTTTTCTAGCTTGGGACCCAGGAGTTGACTCCTACTTTGGAGGAGTATGCACATTTGATGATGCTATCACTTGACAGGCCTTGTGTGCATATGGCCATTGGTGACATGATCCGGCAGTTTATGAATCTCACTGGGCTGAGGCGGAGAGTTATGCAGGATGAGATCACATCCGGCCAGGTGATATCCCAGCATTTTTTGATTGGCAGATTTGGCTATAAGGACAGCTATGTTCGGTATTCTGGGGATTTCACCATACCAGAGGATTAGTGGCATTTGGCCAGAGTAGATGTATTGCTGCTGTGCGTATTATTATACATGTATATGCCATGATACGTGGATGAGTTGGACATCGACGTTATTATGGCAGTGAGAGCTCTCAAGGAGGGTCGTACCATTATTCTGATGATCATGGAAGAGACACTGAGGTCGACCACATTCTGTAGGACTTACCCTGCAGGGGTATTTACAGGCAGTTCGGTCATGCTATACGTGTGGTTTATGTCACACTTGAGATCGATTGGCACATTTAGACGACACGAGTATTGTTTCACCCATGAGATAGCTATGTCGTATTCCTTCCAGCCTACGGAGTGTACAGATCCTGCATCTTAGTCCGTTTTCCTAGCTAGGATTGGAGATCCGTTTGCTATCTTGCAGTGTATAGGGCTCAGTTCGCCCTACAGCTCCATTACTCATGCTCCGGGCATAGATTATCTTCCTCTAACTGGTTTGAGGGGCATGACTACCTACCACCCACTGGTTGTGATGTCACAATTTGACCAGTTCTAGGAATTCCATACTTTTGATGGGGCATTAGGTCAATGCTTAGCTTCTTGCCACTTATCAGTAGAGGACCGATCTCGAGTGTATGCTTATTGGGATCAACGTGAGATAGTTTCTTTTTCTATTAGCCATCTGGATTATTCACTAGAGTATGTTGCGTGGATGGAGACAGAGAATTCATCGGCTGCGGTAGTATCCACAGTGCCGGGTAGTGATTCAGATAGTGGATAACCCATGGAGGACATTGATTCTCACACTGAGGAGAAGCCATTTACTGGGTTGCCAGAAGCTCTCTTATATTTTCCCAGCAATAGTACTATTGTGATCCAGCATTCGACACAGTACTTTGAGCAGAGTCTTCATTTGATGACCTTTGAGAGAGATCAGGCTAGAGCCCTGATGTTGACAGCTCTTGATGGGAGAGATACATCTCTGTTAGAGAGAGACGAGGAATTAGCTCGTAGAGATGCCGCTGTTGTTGAGCGGGATGAGGCCATATCAGCCAGAGATGCAGTGATCGTTGAGCGGGATAGCGCCATATCTGCCCGGGATGTAGCCGTCACAGATAGTACCATAGTGAGATCCCTGACCACTGGTATGCTTGCCAAGATGAGTACGTACATTGATGAGCATCGCGTCACCATGCAGATGGCCTCGGACTTACTGGTCTGTGTGGATATCCTTGTACAGGAGACCACATCGTTACCTCCTTCTTCGGAGAGAGATGCTATGTTAGATTTGCTAGCCTGCATGCATACCGATCTGTAGATAGCCTTGTATTTTCCTGCACAGACTGGCTTAGTCATTTTGTCATGTACAGTTTATATTGTGTATATCAAACAGTATTATATATAGCAGGGAAATATATTTTTGTTCACTTCCCTTTTAGATATGCCTGAATACTTGCTTGTTATTTGTCTGCTTCTTCAGGGCTTGTGATCTTGATGTATTCTGAATTCCTCCTTGTTGGATGGACATTGAGTTATCTCTGGACAGTTTAGAATGGATCATTAATCTATGTGTTCCCTTCCATGTTTGGTGTCTTGAGACTGGTTTTTGTATGGAAATGTGGAGAGGATTGTGGCTTTCCTCTCTGAGATTGACCGCACCACAGATGGTCGCCAGTACTCCTATTTAGGAGGAGCCTAGTTAATTCTATCTCTTATGGATTGGTGTTGCTCTTCAAGGAACAACCACAGCTTAGATGGTCGCCGAGTCTCCCATTTTGATGGGGAGGTTAGGTAATTCCATCCCTTTAGTTTGAAGCCGATGAAATGTGGTGGATTAAAATTTGATCCCAATACCATTAACAGGTATTTGTGTTTTGGTAGGGGTTTAGACCGAACCATAAATGGCTGCCTACGTACTCCTATTGAAGAGGAGATCAGGTCTGCGTAGTTCGAACCTAGTGTAAGAGGTGTATGTGGCAGAAAGGGTGTAGGAATGTTTTTGTTGATTTTATTTTTGTAAGGAGAAGGGTGTAGAAATGTTTTTGTTTTTTTTATTTTATTGCGACCGGACCATATAAAATGGTTGCCTACGTACTCCCTTGTATCAAGGAGATCAGGTCGACGTAGTTCGCCCCTCAGGACGATTTGTAGCCAACGAAAAGTTTGATCCTATGTGGAGGACAAACTGCGATGGGGAAGAAAGTTTAATCCTAAACTACAGGTGTGAAAAGTTTGATCCCATGTTTGGGGACAAACTGCAAGTGTGAAAGGTTCAATCCCTAGTGGGATAACCGAAGTTGAGTAAAGGTTAAATAATCGAGTGAAGAGGAAAGGATATGATGATCCGAAAACCAGGCTGCTGGCTTGAAAAGTGTGTTTCCCTGAGGGGCGCAGTGTGGAAAAAGAGTTGTATGTAGTGAAGGGTTAAAGAACTGGAATGACTGGTGATCTGATGATCAAACACCAAGATGTTTATTTGATGGTAACTTTAGACATAGTGCCATTTCATGGTATCCGAGTTGATAAGCTGTGGAAATTCATCGCCGTCCATTTCCTGCAATCTGAGAGCACCTCCTGTCAATACCTCCTTAACAACAAATGGGCCTTCCCAGTTAGGAGCGAATTTTCCCTTAGACTGGTCTTAGTTGTCGATGACCTTCTTTAAAACCAACTCATGTTATTTAAACTACCGTAGCCGGACTTTTCTATTGTAGGATCGGGCAATCCTTTGTTGATATAACTGACCATGGAAGATAGTCACCGTTCGCTTTTCGTCTATTAGAGACAATTGGTGATACCTGTCTTGTACTCGTTGGTCTTCATCCAGCTGAGCGTCTATCAGCACTCTGAGGGATTCTATTTCTACTTTTATGGGGAGCACTGCCTCCATCCCCTACGTTAATACGTAGGGGGTTGTCCCAGTTGAAGTGCGCATTGATGTTCTATAGGCTAACAGAGTAAGAGGCAATAAGTTAGGCCAATCTTTGTGGTTGGCAGACATTTTTTGCATGATCTTCTTGATGTTTTTGTTAGTCGCTTCAATAGCACCATTCATCTTTGGACGGTAGATGACGGAGTTAAGATGTTTGATGTGGAATTTACTGCATAACTCCTCCATCATTTTGTTGTTGAGGTTCTTAGCATTGTCTGATATAATTACCTCTAGTTGTCCATATCGACAAATGACATTGCTTCTGATGAAAGCAATGATGACTTCTTTGGTAACCCTGGGGAAGGAGGCTGCTTCTAGCCACTTAGTGAAGTAGTCGATCATGGTGAAGATAAGCCGATGCCCATTACTGGCTTTGGGCTCGATGGGCCCAATAACGTCCATTCCCCATATTAAGAAGGGCCAAGGCGAACTCATATTGTGGAGCTCCCGTGGAGGGGCGTGGATAACATTCCCATAAATTTGGTATTGATAACATCTCCTGACGTGATCATTGCAGTCAGCTTTGAGAGAGAGCCAGTAATGTCCCGTTCTGAGGATCTTCTTTACATGTAAAGGGCTGCTCATGTGTGGGCCACATATTCCACCATGGATCTCATCCATGAGTCTTTGAGCTTGGTCATTGTCCAGGCATCTGAGGAGACCTAGTCCTGCATCTCTCTTGTAGAGTGCATCTCCGCGCAGGTAGAATTGCATAACAAGTCGATGAATCCGCCTTTGCTCAGTTAGGCTCGCCTCAGTGGGTGTAGATCCATCTCGCAAGTACTCCTTGATATGCTGATACCAAGGTTGTTGGATGGGAGGTAGCTCATCCGATACTTCTCCAACATAGTTCCCATAGTCTGGCGCCTTTTGCAGGGCAAATGTGATGCTTGGCATGTGTTCCTTGTCAGGTATGTGAATCAAGGAGGCCAAAGTTGCTAGCGCATCTGCGAAGTCATTCCTATTACGAGGAATGTGTAGAAAGGAGATCTCTTCGAACTCTGAAGCCATCTGTAAAACTTGTCGATGGTAAGGCAGCAAATGTAGCTCTTTAGTTTGATGGATTCCCCTGGATTATTTGACTACCAACTCTGAATCCCCAAAGAGAGTTAACCGCCTGATACCCATTGAACGGGCAAGTTTTTGCCCCATGATATAGCCTTCATACTCAGCTGTGTTGTTGGTACTGACAAACTACAATTTGACGGTGACAGGATACTGCTCCCCCGTACCTGATACTAGAACCGCTCCAGCTCCAGAACCTTCCATATTAACAGCTCCATCAAAATACATGTTCCATGTTTAGCATGTATCGTACTGATGGTGTTGCTGAATTGCCATTACCCCTTCATCGGGGAAGTATGTTTCCAAGGGTTTGAAATCCCCGAAAGGTGCGACAGCTAGTTGATCCGCAATTCCTTGACCTTTAATGGACTTCTGTGTCACGTAAACGATGTCAAATTATTGCAGAATCAACTGCCATCTGGATAGTCGGTAATTCAGTATGGGCTTGCTGAACACATACTTGAGAGGATCCATGCGGGATATGAGATGGGTTGTGTGCCCATGGAGGTAATACTGTAACATCATGGAAGCTCATGCTAAAGCACAACAAGTCTTCTCAATCATAGTGTACTTGTGTTCACTGCTGCTGAATCTTTTGCTGAGGTAATAGATAGCTCGTCCTCGGCCTCTATAGTCTTTCTGACCCAGCATGCAGCCCATGACATTGTCACTTATGGACAGGTACATAAACAGGGGAACATCATCCCTGGGTGGTACCAAAATAGGAGCTTTAACTAACTGCTCTTTGATTATAAGGAAGGCCTTTTGACACTCATCATTCCATTTCATGGAGGAATTTTTCCTTAACAGCTTTAAACATAGGCTCATAGGTTGCTGTGAGTTGAGAAATGAACCTACTAATGAAGTTGACTCTTCCCAAAAATCCCTGTATTTCCTTCTCTGTTTGAGGAATGGGCATTTCCGTGATGGCTTGGATTTTGGTGGGATCTAGCTCAATCCCTTTGTGGCTGACTAGGAATCCTAGCAACTAGCCCGATTTAACGCCAAAGGCGCACTTGGCTAGATTTAACTTCAAGTTGTACTTACGCAACCTGTTGAAAAGCTTTCTGAGATGGTCTAGGTGGTCTTCCTCCCTTCGGGACTTGACAATAATGTCATCCACATAGATCTCTATCTCTGTGTGCATTAAGTCGTGGAAAAGAGCCATCATGGCTCGCTGGTAGGTAGCTCCAGCATTGATGAGGCCGAAAGACAACCGTCTGTAGCAAAAGGTTCCCCAAGGCTTGATGAAAGCAGTTTTCTCACGATCCTCTTTAGCAACCATGATCTGATGGTACCCCGCAAAGCAATCAGCAAAGGAGTACATGTCGTATTGAGTAGTATTGTCAGTGAGAATCTGAATAAATGGCACGAGAAAGCTATCTTTAAAGCAAGCTTTATTCAGATCCTGATAATCCACGCAAACTCGCACCTTTCCTCTAGGCTTAGGCACGGGAACGATGTTGGATATCCATTCAAGATATGTGGACACCATGATAATACCAACTTGAAATTATTTCACAATTTTTTCTTTCACCTTTAAACTCCACTCAGGTTTCAATCGCCTGAGCTTCTGCTTGACTAGCTTGAATCCCTCTTTAATGGGAAGGCGATGAAGGACAATGTCAGTGGACAAACCCACCGTGTCTTGATGAGACCATGCAAACACATCTTGAAATTGGGTTAGTAGCGTAACCATGTCATTCCTCTGGTTTGGGGTAAGGTCTGAACTAATCTGGATTAACCTAGGGTTTTCTAAGGTTCCGAGATTGAAGGAGGTGGTTTGATTAAGGTTGGGTTTAGGTTTGTCTTTGACCCATTCTTTGATCTCCGGAGGCACCTCAATGTCCTCTTGTATTTCAATCAAGTGTTCAATTTATCATCAAAGTTACAATCCTTGTGGAGAAGAGGCATCTTATCAGCAAGTACAGGCACATCTAAGTTCAGAGTCCCGAAACAAAATATGCTTTCACTTAATATATATGACACTGTTTAATCATACAAAGTGTTAGCATGTACGGACAAAACAACTGCTAATATTGTACAAAAAAAATAAGCAGTTATTATATCTACAGGGTAGAAAGAAGTCCTGCCCATTTTACCCTTGTCGACCAATGCAAGGAATGTTGCTCCAATTGGCAAGGGCAAAGTCCTGGTGGACTGCAGTGATGGAGGGGCTGTCATCGTCCTCCTTCTCCCGAATGATGACCATTATGTCTGGGTGTATCTATTTGTATGTTCATTGTGGACAATGATGCGTATGCTTGACATCATTCAGATGATGTCTTGTTTAATTCTTTATTCCTCTTCTTCCACCTTGGGATCTGGAACAAAGACTTCCTTCTCCTTTACCGGTATCGGCTTAGGAAATAACATAGCCATTACATTGGCTGACACCTTTACTGGAGATTGTGCGGACTCTGGATTTACAGGTGGAGATAATCGTCGTGTGGCTAAATTTGAAGGAATCTGCTTCTGCTTATGTGAATTCATGTGATTGGAACTAGCAGAATATCCTAGTCCGGCCGTCCTAGTTTGACTGACCACTTAAATCGGGTGTTTAATACCCTGATGACTATACCTTATCACGAGTAAGCTAATCAAAATCTCTTGCAAAGTCTATACCTTATTTGATATCGATTCTACCCATTCTTTTATTTCTCCTACTTGCGCTCAATGTTTAAATTTAATTTCGGAGAAATTAGACTTTGACTTATCTGTTGAAACTCCGTTGGGAGAAACCTTCATTACATCCATTGTTTATAAATCTTGTTTGATTTAAATCGGCACCCTCACATTACCTGTCGATCTTATCTCTTTGAAAATTCTTGCATTTGATGTGATTTTAGAGATTGATTGGTTAACTACTCATCATGCTAAAATTGATAGTTTTCGTAAGGTTGTTAGCGTTTATATTCCTAACCAACCTATTATGCAAATTCAAGCAACCAAACTACTAAAGTTAATCACTATCATATCAAGCCATAAAGTGATTCGTTTATTGAAAAACGGATGTCAAGCTTTTTTAGCCCATGTCACAGATTTAAATAAAAATACGTCAGATTTGAATGATATTTCTATTGTTAATAAATTTCCTGACGTATTCCCTTAAGAACTTCTTGGTCTACCCCTGGTGCGTGAAATTGAGTTTTGTATTGACCTTGAACCCAGTACAAAACCCATTTCCAAATCCCCATATCTAATGGCTCCTATTGAACTTCAGGAGTTAAAAACCAAACTGGAAGAACGGTTAGACATCGATTTCATTCATCCTAGTACGTCTCCTTGGGGTGCTCCTGTCATGTTTGTAAAGAAGAAAGATGGGAGTATGTTACTTTGTATTGATTATCAGGAGTTGAATCATGTCACCGTCAAATATAGGTACCCGTTGCCTCGCATTAACCAATTGCAAGGCGCTAAATTCTTTTCAAATATCGATCTTCGTTTCGGATATCATAAGTTAAAGATTAAAACTGATGACATTCCAAAGACTGCTTTCAGAACTCGGTACGGGCATTATGAATTCCTAGTCATGTCTTTTGGATTGACTAATGCTCCTGCTGCCTTCATAGATATGATGAACCGAGTATTCAAGGAATATTTGCATCATTTTGTGGTCATCTTTATTGATGATATCCTCATATACTCCAAAAGCCATGAAGATCATTAGCAACACTTGAAGCTGATACTCCAAAAGCTTCGTGAGAACAAGATGTATGCCAAGTTAAAGAAATATGAGTTCTAGCTTGAGGAAGTAGCATTCCTTGGGCACGTGATATCAAATCATGGAATATCTATTGACCCAATGAAGATTGAAGCAATACAAAGCTGGGAGCAACCTAAGTCAGTAACCGAAGTACGTAGCTTTCTGGGCTTAGCTGGTTATTATCGGGGATTCGTGGAAGGATTTTCTCGAATCGCTACTCCGTTAACTCAGCTAACTCAAAAAGATACAAAATTTGGTTGGAGCGAGGAATGTGAGAAGAGTTTTCAAGAACTCAAGAGGAGACTCATTTTAGCACCTGTTTTGACAATACCATCTGGTTCGGAGGGATTTGTCATCTGCAGTAATGCTTCAGGTAGAGGGTTAGGATGTGTTCTCATGCAATATGGGAAAGTCATAGCCTATGCCTTGTGACAACTCAAAGAAAATGAGAGAAATTATCCTATTCATGATCTAGAGTTGCCATCAGTCATTTTCGCTCTAAAGATTTGGAGATATTACCTGTATAGGGAGAAAGTGGAGATCTATACGGATCATAAAAGACTCAAATATTTCTTCACCCAAAAGGAACTCAACATGTGGCAACGACATTGGCTCGAGCTGTTGAAAGATTACGATCATACCATTCAATACCATCCTGGAAAAGCGAACGTGGTAGCTGACGTGTTGGGTAGAAGATCATATGCTGGTACAAATTCAATATTGTCAATGCAAAGACCCATTTTGTATGACTTGCTAAGGATGGAGATAGAGTAAAACACTCTAGGGACCCACGTGATAATGTCAAATATACGAGTAGAACCGACTTTAATCGATAAAGTTAAAGTTGCTCAAGTTACAGACCTGGAGCTGATGCGTATGAGGAAGAAAGTACATGAAGGTGCTATTTCGGAAGCAAGAATCGATGAAGAAGGATTACTTCGAGTCAACTCCAGACTTTGTGTTCCTAACGACTCTGATTTGAAGTATAAAATCATGATGGAGGAGCACAACACACCGTTTGCAATCTATCCTAGGAGTACCAAAATATATCGTGATCTTCGACATACATTTTGGTGGAGCAATATAAAGAAAGAGATAGCAGAGTTTATCTCAAGGTGTTTAACTTGTTAACGTGTCAAGGCGAAGCATCAATTGCCAAAAGGTCCATTGCAACCACTTGAAATTCCAAAATTGAAGCGGGAACACATTACTATGGATTTTGTTACTAGTCTTCCAAAGGTTTCTCAAGGCATAGGTGCAATTTGGGTCATTGTTGATAAATTAACCAAGTCTGTTCATTTCTTACCTATACGAGAAACTTATGCACTTGAACGTCTTGCTCGTATATATATAAATAAGATTGTAAGAATGCATGGTTTGCCAGTATCCATAGTTTCTTATCGAGACCCAAGATTCACTTCACGATTTTGGGTTAGTTTACAAAAAGCTATGGGCACGAATTTACGATTCAGTTCGGCATATCATCCTAAGATGGACGGGCAGTCGGAGAGGACTATTCAAACTCTTAAAGATCTATTAAAACTTTGTGTCCTTGACTTCAAAGGAAGTTAGGACAAGTTCTTGCCATTAGTGGAATTCTCCTACAACAACAATTATCAAGAAAGTATCGGCATGGCTCCATTCGAGACGTTGTATGGACGCAAGTGTAGTTCTCCAGTTTGCTGGGACGAGGTGGGTGAAGCAACGTTGTTGGGACCGAAATTGGTACGCATGACTTTGGAAAAGATTCAAATGATCCGGCAACGTATAAAAACTTCACAAGATCGATAAAAGAGTTATGTCGATCTTCATCGAAGAAATGTTGGAGAGCATGTATTGTTACGTGTTACTCCATGGAAAGGAGTTACGAGATTTGGAAAGAGAGGAAAGCTCAATTCTCGATTCATTGGCCCAATCGAAATTCTCGATCAAGTAGGAACTGTGGCCTATAGACTCGCCTTACCGCCAAGCACGTCTCGTGTTCATAACGTTTTTCAAATATCTATGTTATGTAAATATGTGGAAGACTCGAATCACATTATTGAATTAGAACCAGACGAGATTGCGGAAGATTTAACGTATGAAGAGGTACCTATTAAAATCTTAGATAAGAACGAACATATTCAACGCTCTAAGGTTATACCTCAAGTCAAAAGTTTTATAGAGAAACCACGATGTTGAGGAAATGACCTGGGAGTTAGAATCTGAAATTAAATTAAGGTATCCTCACCTCTTCGACATACCAGGTACGTACACCAATTTCGAGGATAAAATTTCATAAGAATGGCAGGTTGTAAGACCCCAACTTTTATGAATAAAGAATAATTTTCTCTAAATATCTTTTTGAATATTAAGGTGTGAATTTGTTAAAATGTTATAGTTGTGGGTTATATTTAAATTTTTTTGAAAAGAAAGCAAGTTGTTATAAAATATTTTATTAGTCGGGGAATATTCGTACGACGACACAATCATTGCTGGACCCGACAACGGAATTACTGTCGGAGTGAGAAAACGACATAAATAACTTTTATAAAAATAACGGCGAAAGTTTTACTATTAGCTGTTGAAATACCTGATGATAAAAGTACAGTAATATGCGTGGTTGCATAGTAGCACACTATATTGATTATTGATGCTTATGTGAGAAGTCACTCAGTTATACTCAATTATTGCTATAGTAATTGTAAGACCCCAACTTTTATAAATAAAGATGAATTTTCTATAATTATCATTTTTGAATATTATGGAGTTAATTTGATATAATGTTATAGTTGTGGGTAATATTTATAAATTTTGCAAAGTACGCAAGTTGTTATATAATATTCGATTGGTCGGGGAATATTCGTTTTAACAGGGAATATTCGTACAACGGCACAATCATTGGTGGACCCCACAATGGAATTATTGTCGAATTGAGAAAACGACAAAATTATTTTATTAAAAATAACGGCGGAAGTTTTACCATTGATACTGTTAAACTACTCGGTAGTAAAAGTACAGTAATACGTGTGGTTGCATAGTAACACACTGTATTGATTATTAATATTTATGTGAGAAGTCACTCAGTTGATTCAATTATTGTCAGTTAATAATATGAATTATTTAGCGATAATGAAGTTTTGTTTTATTCGTATTATTAACGCAATAAAACATAAACATCCTTTTATATAAAATAGAATACTTTATTAAAGTTATTTTACAAATAGAATATATTATATTTTATTTAAAAGATTTTTCTTTAAATATGGACCGTCAGATTAAAGTAAATCAATCTGGACCATTCATGGATTAGTTATTATGCAGTCCATTCTTCTATAAATAGCAGCTCATTCCTTCATTATTTCTTACGAATTCACTGAACTCTAGAGAGAGAAACTATAGAGAGAGAGAAGAAAAATATTCTGCTACTTAACTACTTCCTTATTTCAGTTCTTCTTTAAAACGGTAAGGGGTGTTATTCTTTCTTATTCATGAAGAGAACTTTTGTTATTCCATTTCTTATTATTCTGTTGGAATAACCTGTATACGCGGTCTACCCTATACTTGGTGACATTCTTCTATTATTCTGTTGGAACATCCTGTCTGTGTGTTTTACACCGGACCTGGTTCCTTTTTTATTATTATTATGTTGGAACATCCTGTCTGTGTGTTTTACACCAGACCTGGTTCTGTCTTGTTATTATTCTGTTAGAATATCCTGTCTGTGTATTTTACACCGGACCTGGTTCCATTATTTATTATTCTGTCGGAATATCCTGTCTGTGCGTTTACGCCGGACCTGGTTCCATTATTTATTATTCTGTTAGAATAACCTGTTTGTGCGGTCTATCGCATGCCGGGTGATTTCTTTTGTTATTCCATTCTTTATGATACTCAGTTGGTTAAGTTTTAACTTCTATACTCCATGAAATTAGTGGAATATCCTTGATAATTGCGTTTCATCCAGTATCTTTTCATGAAAATATTATTCTAAGCATTCTTGAATTTTACTCCACAAAGAAGTATCATGTTGACAATTTGGACGTTTTTAATTCTTGGATAAATTTTTTCTTGAACTTGTTTTATTGAATTCTTATATCATTGTCATCATCCTCATGTTTATAAAATGTTGAAAGTCATCTGTGGCCTGTAGTGCATAGATGGACTTGGTATGATTATGACCAGGGATTATTCGGTATAATCATGACCGTAATGTTACAAATGATGTGGTAAAAGTCATCATTGGCTCGTAGTGCATTGATGGACAGTTGTTGGCATGATCATGATCATTAATGAGTACACAAATATTCTTGGCCCGTAGTGCATGGATAATTGTGGTCGTGATACTAAAGAATATCCTTGGCCGTAGTGCAGGGGTGATTCGATGATGTAAATTATTTTATTAAGCTGAGTCCCAGCGACAACAGTGTTAAAAAACCTTTTAAATCATAGAAGATAGTAGATTTTATTCTCTACTTGACTCTTTTAATGGATTGCTTGTTCCGCTGCAGTTAAACTTGATGTTCGTTATATTTTATCAGTTTAACACTGTTAAAGGCTAATGATAATTTATTCTGCATTATCTTAGTCAAAATATTTCTTACTGGGCTAGTTGAGCTCACCCTTTCTTTCACTATTATCTTCAGGAAATGAGAATATAGCTGGGACGAGTCAGGGAACGGAGTGATGGACCAAATAATAGTATTAGTAGTCCTCACTATTCTGTTAAATAATGTGACAATAATTGTAATGAGGACTCATTTTGAGTTTATATAGTCTCTAGTAGACAATAATTGTATTCAAACTCACAGTTATATTTTATCGTATTGTACATGACAGTTGTATTTGTATTCTGTACCATGTATCTGATGACCCAAGATGGGTGATGTATACCTAATTTTAGGGGCGTCACAGTTGGTATCAGAGCTTAGGGATATGATCCCTGGCTAAGATGTGAGAATAGAACTAGAAGGGGAGAGACGGGGAATTCCTTCGCTAGTATGACCTACCTAAGTTTATTTGCATGGTATTTAATTGGCCGGTCAGAATATAATGATAATATATGACATATCAATTAACTTTTATTTTGTGGCAGTATCTGAAAATGACATCTGAGAATGTTGAGAATAGCACTGGAGCACAGGCGACTGTTGATTCACCACATATGAATAACCAGGATAATGTGCATCAGGAAGGTGACAATCCTCATGCAAACAACAACACTGACCAGATGATGAATGATGGAATGTTCAGAAGCTTTATGCATTTCATGCAACAGCAGGCGAGAGCGGCTCCTGTCCAAAATATAGGTGGAAACACTGAAAACTCTCGGACGGTCACTGCTAAACAGTTCAAGGAGCTGGGACCACCGGAGTTTAAGGGAGAGCCAAAACCACTTATAGCGGAAACATAGATAAAGCAGATCACCAAGATATTTGAAGTCTTGGGATGCTCTGAGGAGCAAAAAGTTCCCTTTGCCGCCTTTATGTTGCGAGGAGAGGCAGATTACTGGTGGGAATCGATTAAGCGTACTCAACCTGCCGCACTGAAGATGTCTTGGGAGAAGTTCCAAGAGCTGTTCAATGACAAATACTTTCCCGAAAGTGTTCGTCACATGAAGGAGGTGGAGTTCATCAAATTAGAGCAGAATAATATGACCGTGTCGCAGTATGAGGCTAAATTTGCTAAGTTGTCCCGGTTTGCTTCCCACTTGGTGGATAATGAAGAGCGGATGACGCGAATGTTTTTGCGGGGTTTGAAACCTGAGATACGTCAACATCTTATTTCTCATAAACTGTGTTTGTATTCAGATGTTGTGAATAGGGCTCAGTTAGTGGAGCGCGATAATGAGTTAACACAACCAAAAGAGAGCAGTCAGCAAAATGATAATACCAGTGAGAGCAGTCATCGAAGCGGTGACAACAAGCGTGGAAGGAATCAACAAGCCAGAAATGGTAACCACTTCGGTGGTAATCAGGGCCAAAACAATAAGAATGGTCATTTCAAGAAGAGGAGATTCAACAATGATGGAAAGACGTCAGCACCAGCACCCGTTGTTAAGGAAGGAGAACGACCACCTATCATATGTTTCAAATGCGGAGGGGAGGGGCACATCAGTCTAAACTGCGCGATGCCGTCTAAAGCATGTTATAATTGTGGAAGAGAAGGTCATTTAGCTCGATTTTGTCGTTTACCAAAAACAAGTTCAGCCAGGATGAAGACACCAAAGGCCGTCCCACAAAAGTCAAAATCGGTAGTGCAAGGGAGAGCGTTTGTTGTGACCTCTCAAAAAGCAAGGAACCCGAATGAGGTCATCACGGGTAAGCTTATCATAAACTTTAACGAAGTCTATACTTTATTTGATACCGGTTCTACCCATTCTTTTATTTCTCCTACTTGCGCTCATCGATTAAATTTGACTCCGGAGAAATTAGACTTTGACTTATCTGTTGAAACTCCATTGAGAGAAAGCTTCATTACATCCACGGTTTATAAGTCTTGTTTGGTTCAAGTTGGTACCCATACATTACCTGTCGATCTTATTTTATTAAAAATACTTGCATTTGATGTGATTCTAGGGATTGATTGGTTAACTACTCATCATGCAAAAATTAATTATTTTCGTAAGGTTGTTAGCTTTCATATTCCTAATCGACCTATTATGCGAATTCAAGCAACCAAACCATTAAAATCAATCGTTGTCATCTCAAGACATAAAGCTATTCGTTTATTGAAAAATAGATGTCAAGCTTTCTTAGCTCATGTCACGGATCTAAACAAAAATATGTCTGTTTTGAATGATATTTCTATTGTTAATAAATTCCCTGACGTATTCCCTGAAGAACTTCCTGGCCTACCCCCAGAGCGTGAAATTGAATTTTGTATCGACCTTGAACCCGGTACAAAACCCATTTCCAAAGTCCCATATCGATTGGCTCCTATTGAACTTCAGGAGTTAAAGATCCAACTGCAGGAATTGTTAGACATTGGCTTTATTCGTCCTAGAACTTCTCCTTGGGGTGCTCCTGTTCTATTCGTGAAGAACAAAGATGGAAGAATGCGACCTTGTATTGATTATCGGGAGTTAAATCATGTCACCATCAAAAATAGGTACCCATTGCCACGTATTGATGACCTGTTTGACCAATTGCAAGGAGCACAATTCTTTTCAAAGATCGATCTTCGTTCTGGATATCATCAGCTGAAGGTTAGAACTGAGGATATTCCAAAGACGGCTTTCAGAACTCAGTACGAGCATTATGAATTCCTAGTCATGTCCTTTGGATTGACAAATGCTCCTGCTGCCTTCATGGATATGATGAACCGGGTATTCAAGGAATATTTGGATCACTTTGTGGTCGTCTTTATTGATGACATCCTTATTTATTCCAAAAGCCGTGAAGATCATGAGCAACACTTGAGGCTGGTACTCCAAAAGCTTTGTGAATACAAGCTTTATGCCAAGTTGAAGAAATGCGAGTTCTGGCTGGAGGAGGTAGCATTCCTTGGGCACGTAGTATCAAGTCGTGGAATATCTATTGACCCGGCAAAGATTGAAGCTATTCAAAGTTGGGAGCAACCTAAATTAGTGACTGAAGTACGTAGCTTTCTTGGTTTAGCTGGTTATTATAGGAGATTCGTGGAAGGATTTTCTCGAATCGCTACTCCATTAACTCAGTTGACTCGGAAAGATACAAAGTTCGGTTGGAGCGAAGAATGTGAGAAGAGTTTTCAAGAACTCAAGAAGAGACTCATTTCAGCACCTGTTTTAACAATACCATCTGGCTCGGAGGGATTTGTCATCTACAGTGTTGCTTCGAGCAAAGGGTTGGGATGCGTTCTCATGCAACATGGAAAAGTCATAGTCTATGCATCAAGACAACTCAAGGAATATGAGTGGAATTATCCTACTCGTGATCTAGAGTTGGTAGCTGTTGTCTTTGCACTTAAAATTTGGAGGCATTACTTGTATGGGGAGAAGGTGGAGATCTTTACAGATCATAAAAGACTCAAATATTTCTTCACTCAAAAGGAACTCAACATGCGACAACGACGTTGGCTTGAACTGTTGAAAGATTATGATCATACCATTCAATATCATCCTGGAAAAGCGAACGTGGTAGCTGACGCATTGAGTAGAACATCATATGCAAGTACGAGTGCGATATTGTCAATACAAAGGCCCATTTTGTGTGACTTGAAAAGGATAGAGATAGAGTTAAAGACTCCAGGCGATGATGGCGAATATACGAGTAGAACCAATTTTAATCGATAAAGTTAAAGCTGCTCAAGCTACAGACCTGAAGCTGATGCGTATGAGGAAGAAAGTGCAAGAAGGTGCTATGCCGGAAGCAAGAATCAACGAAGAAGGAATACTTCGAGTCAACTCCAGACTTTGTGTTCCTAACAACCCTGATTTAAAGTATGAAATCATGATGGAGGCGCACAACACACCGTTTGCAATCCATCCTGGAAGTACCAAAATGTATCATGATCTTCGTCATACATTTTGGCGGAGCAATATGAAGAGAGAGATAGCGCTGTTTATCTCGAGGTGTCTAACTTGTCAACGAGTCAAAGTGGAGCATCAAGTACTAAAAGGTCCATTGCAACCACTTGAAATTCCAGAATGGAAGTGGGAGCACATTACCATGGATTTCGTTACCGGTCTTCCTAAGGTTTCTCAAGGTATAGATGCGATTTGGGTCATTGTTGATAGATTGACCAAGTCTGCTCATTTCTTACCGATACGAGAAACTTATACACTTGAACGTCTTACTCGTATGTACATGAACGAGATTGTAAGACTGCATGGTATGCTAGTATCCATAGTTTCTGATCGAGACCCAAGATTCACTTCACGATAGTAAATGATGACCACCGTTCTATTCCCTTGTTACCCCCGCTCGACCCAGCTACACTCTTATTACCTGAAAGGAATTGTGAAACAAAAGGGTGAGCACAACTAGCCCAGTAAAGAATATCATGAATAAAGATAAATAAATTATCAATAGTCTTCATCAGTAATAAATCAGAGATTTAGAACATATGGTAGATGATAAAAATTTTAACCATAGTTGCAGCAGAACGAGCAATCCATTAGAAGAGTCAAATAGACTATAAAGTCTATTATCTTCTCCATGTTAAAAATCCACCAACAATGTTTTATCCCTGTAACATCAATCAACAATTCTGGTCCACAATCATATGAATAACTCATAATCATAACTGTAGTTCTAAATTCCTCTTCTCATCCAGGACGAAGATAATTTTCATCACCTATCTTTACCTGAAACATCAAAGATCATGGTTATACCAAATCACAGTTCCTGTTCATAATCATACTAATAACTTCATCTTTGCACTACGGCCAAAGATATTCATTTGTACCAGTTGGTCATGTTCATCTCAACACCTGTTCATCTTTGCACTACTTTGGGTTAGTTTACAAAAAGCTATGGGCACAGATTTATGATTTAGTTCGGCATATCATCCTCAACGGATGGACAATTAGAGAGGACTATTCAAATTCTTGAAGATCTATTAAGACTCTGTGTCCTTGATTTCAAGGGAAGTTGGGATAAGTTCTTACCATTGGTGGAGTTTTCCTACAACAACAGTTATCAAGCAAGTATTGGCATGGCTCCATTCGAAGCATTGTATGGAAGAAAATGTCATTCTCTAGTATGCTGGGATGAGGGATGAGGTGGGTGAAGCAACGTTGTTGGGACCAGAGTTGGTACGTATGACTACAGAAAAGATTCAAACGATCCGACAACGTATAAAAATCTCACAAGATCGATAAAAGAGTTATGCTGATATTCATTGAAAGGACGTGGAATTTGATATAGCAGATCATGTGTTCTTACGTGTTGCTCCATGGAAAGGAGTTACGAGATTTGGAAAGAGATAAAAGATCAATCCTCGATTCATCGGTCCATTTTTAATCCTCGATCGAGTAGGAACTGTGGCTTATAGACTCGCTTTACCACCAAGTATGTCTCGTGTTCATAACGTTTTTCACATATCCATGTTACGTAAATATGTGGAAGACCCGAACCACATTATTGAGTTAGAACTGGATGAAATAGCCAAAGATTTGACGTATGAAGAACTTCCTGTTCAAATCTTGGATAAGAAGGAACATATTCTGCGCTCCAAGGTTATACCTCAAGTCAAAGTTTTATGGAGAAACCACGATATTGAGGAAATAACTTGGGAGTTAGAATCTGAAATGAAATCAAGGTGTCCTTACCTCTTCGACATACCAGGTACGTACCCTAATTTCGAGGGAGAAATTTCATAAGAAGGGGAGGTTGTAAGACCCCAACTTTTATAAATAAAGATGAATTGGGTTAGTAGCGTAACCATGTCATTCCTCTGGTTTGGGGTAAGGTCTAAACTAATCTGGATTAACCTAGGGTTTTCTAAGGTTCCGAGATTGAAGGAGGTGGTTTGATTAAGGTTGGGTTTAGGTTTGTCTTTGACCCATTCTTTGATCTCCGGAGGCACCTCAATGTCCTCTTGTATTTCAATCAAGTGTCCAACTTTTCGTCAAAGTTACAATCCTTGTGGAGAAAAGGCATCTTATCAGCAAGTACATGCACATCTAAGTTCAGAGTCCCGAAACAAAATATGTTTTCACTTAATATATATGACACTGTTTAATCATACAAAGTGTTAGCATGTACGGACAAAACAACTGCTAATACTGTACAAAAAAATAAGCAGTTATTATATCTACAGGGCAGAAAGAAGTCCTACCCATTTTACCCTTGTCGACCAATTCAAGGAATGTTACTCCAATTGGCAAGGGCAAAGTCCTGGTGGACTGCAGTGATGGAGGGGCTGTCATCGTCCTCCTTCTCCAGAATGATGACCATTATGTCTGGGTGTATCTATTTGTATGTTCATTGTGGACAATGATGCGTATGCCTGACATCATTCGGATGATGTCTTATTTAATTCTTCATTCCTCTTCTTCCACCTTGGGATCTGGAACAAAGACTTCCTTCTCCTTTACCGGTATCGGCTTAGGAAATAACATAGCCATTACATTGGCTGACACCTTTACTGGAGATTGTGCGGACTCTGGATTTACAGGTGGAGATAATCATCGTGTGGCTAAATTTGAAGGAATCTGCTTCTGCTTATGTGAATTCATGTGATTGGAACTAGCAGAATATCCTAGTCTGGCAGTCCTAGTTTGACTGACCACTTAAATCGGGTGTTTAATACCCTGATGACTATACCTTATCACGAGTAAGCTAATCAAAATCTCTTGTAAAGTCTATACCTTATTTGATATCGATTCTACCCATTCTTTTATTTCTCCTACTTGTGCTCAATGTTTAAATTTAACTTCAGAGAAATTAGACTTTGACTTATATGTTAAAACTCCGTTGGGAGAAACCTTCATTACATCCATTGTTTATAAATCTTATTTGATTCAAATCGGCACCCTCACATTACCTGCCGATCCTATCTCTTTGAAAATACTTGCATTTGATGTGATTTTAGAGATTGATTGGTTAACTACTCATCATGCTAAAATTAATAGTTTTCGTAAGGTTGTTAGCTTTTATATTCCTAACCAACCTATTATGCAAATTCAAGTAACCAAACCACTAAAGTTAATCACTGTCATATCAAGCCATAAAGCGATTCGTTTATTGAAAACGGATGTCAAGCTTTTTTAGCCCATGTAACAGATTTAAATAAAAATACATCAGATTTGAATGATATTTCTATTGTTAATAAATTTCCTGACGTATTCCCTGAAGAACTTCTTGGTCTACCCCCGGAGCGTGAAATTGAGTTTTGTATTAACCTTGAACCCAGTACAAAACCCATTTCCAAAGCCCCATATCTAATGGCTCCTATTGAACTTCAGGAGTTAAAAACCAAACTACCAGAATGATTAGACATCGGTTTCATTCATCCTAGTACGTCTCCTTGGGGTGCTCCTGTCATGTTCGTAAAGAAGAAAGATGAGAGTATGCTACTTTGTATTGATTATCAGGAGTTGAATCATGTCACCATCAAAAATAGGTACCCGTTGCCTCGCATTAATGACCTGTTTAACCAATTGTAAGGCGCTAAATTCTTTTCAAAGGTCGATCTTCGTTTTGGATATCATAAGTTAAAGATTAAAACTGATGACATTCCAAAGACTACTTTCAGAACTCAGTACGGGCATTATGAATTCCTAGTCATGTCTTTTGGATTGACTAATGCTCCTGCTGCCTTCATAGATTTGATGAACTGAGTATTCAAGGAATATTTGCATCATTTTGTGATCATCTTTATTGATGACATCCTCATATACTCCAAAAGCCATGAAGATCATTAGCAACACTTGAAGCTGATACTCCAAAAGCTTCGTGAGAACAAGATGTATGCCAAGTTAAAGAAATGTGAGTTCTAGCTTGAGGAAGTAGCATTCCTTGGGCACGTGATATCAAATCATAGAATATCTATTGACCCAATGAAGACTGAAGTAATACAAAGCTGGGAGCAACCTAAGTCGGTAACTGAAGTACGTAGTTTTCTGGGCTTAGCTGGTTATTATCGGAGATTCGTGGAAGGATTTTCTCGAATCGCTACTCCGTTAACTCAGCTAACTCAAAAAGATACAAAATTTGGTTGGAGCGAGGAATAAGAGAAGAGTTTTTAAGAACTCAAGGGGAGACTCATTTTAGCACCTGTTTTGACAATACCATCTAGTTCGGAGGGATTTATCATCTACAATGATGCTTCAGGCAGAGGGTTAGGATGTGTTCTAATGCAATATGGGAAAGTCATAGCCTATGCCTCGTGACAACTCAAAGAAAATGAGAGAAATTATCATACTCATGATCTAGAGTTGGCATCAGTCATTTTCGCTCTAAAGATTTGGAGACATTACCTGTATGGGGAGAAAGTGGAGATCTATACGGATCATAAAAGACTCAAATATTTTTTCACCCAAATAGAACTCAACATGTGACAACGACATTAGCTCGAGCTGTTGAAAGATTACGATCATACCATTCAATACCATCCTAGAAAAACGAACGTGGTGGCTGACGTGTTGGGTAGAAGATCATATGCTGGTACAGGTGTAATATTGTCAAAGCAAAGGCACATTTTGTATGAATCGCAGAGGATGGAGATAGAGTTAAACACTATAGGGACCCACGTGATAATGTCAAATATACGAGTAGAACTGACTTTAATCGATAAAGTTAAAGTTGCTCAAGCTACAGACTTGGAGCTGATGCGTATGAGGAAGAAAGTACAAGAAGGTGCTATTTCGGAAGCAAGAATCGATGAAGAAGGATTACTTCGAGTCAACTCTAGACTTTGTGTTCCTAACGACTCTGATTTGAAGTATAAAATCATGATGGAGGCGTACAACACACCGTTTGCAATCCATCCTAGGAGTACCAAAATATATCGTGGTCTTCGACATACATTTTGGTGGAGCAATATAAAGAGAGAGATAGCAGAGTTTATCTCAATGTGTTTAACTTGTTAACGTGTCAAGGCGAAGCATCAATTGCCAAAAGGTCCATTACAACAACTTGAAATTCCAAAATTGAAGTGGGAACACATTACTATGGATTTCGTTACTAGTCTTCCAAAGGTTTCTCAAGGCATAGATGCAATTTGGGTCATTGTTGATAAATTAATCAAGTATGTTCATTTCTTACCTATACGAGAAACTTATGCACTTGAACGTCTTGCTCGTATATATATAAATGAGACTGTAAGACTGCATGATTTGCCAATATCCATAGTTTCTTATCGAGACCCAAGATTCACTTCACGATTTTGGGTTAGTTTGCAAAAAGCTATGGGCACGGATTTACGATTCAGTTAGACATATCATCCTAAGATGGACGGGCAGTCGGAGAGGACTATTTAAACTCTTAAAGATCTTTTAAGACTCTGTGTCCTTGACTTCAAAGGAAGTTAGGACATGTTCTTTCCATTAGTGGAATTCTCCTACAACAACAGTTATCAAGCAAGTATCGGCATGGCTTCATTCGAGACGTTATATGGACGCAAGTGTAGTTCACCAGTTTGCTGGGACGAGGTGGGTGAAGCAACGTTGTTGGGACCGAAATTGGTACGCATGACTTTGGAAAAGATTCAAATGATCCGGCAACGTATAAAACCTTCACAAGATCGACAAAAGAGTTATGCCGATCTTCATCGAAGAAATGTTGAAGAGCATGTATTGTTACGTGTTACTTCATGGAAAGGAGTTACGAGATTTGGAAAGAGAGGAAAGCTCAATCCTCGATTCATTGGTCCATTCGAAATTCTCGATCAAGTAGGAACGGTGGCCTATAGACTCGCCTTACCGCCAAGCATGTCTCGTGTTCATAACGTTTTTCAAATATCTATGTTATGTAAATATGTGGAAGACTCGAATCACATTATTGAATTAGAACCAGACGAGATTTCGAAAGATTTAACGTGTGAAGAGGTACCTATTAAAATATTGGATAAGAACGAACATATTCTACGCTCTAAGGTTATACCTCAAGTCAAAAGTTTTATAGAGAAACCACGATGTTGAGGAAATGACCTGGGAGTTAGAATCTGAAATTAAATTAAGGTATCCTCACCTCTTCGACATACCAGGTACGTACACCAATTTCGAGGATAAAATTTCATAAGAAGGGGAGGTTGTAAGACCCCAACTTTTATGAATAAAGAATAATTTTCTCTAAATATCTTTTTGAATATTAAGGTGTAAATTTGTTAAAATGTTATAGTTGTGGGTTATATTTAAATTTTTTTGAAAAGAAAGCAAGTTGTTATAAAATATTTTATTAATTGGGGAATATTCGTACGACGACACAATCATTGGTGGACCCCACAACGGAATTACTGTCGAAGTGAGAAAACGACATAAATAACTTTTATAAAAATAACTGCGAAAGTTTTACTATTAACTGTTGAAATACCCGATGATAAAAGTACAGTAATATGCGTGGTTGCATAGTAGCACACTGTATTGATTATTGATGCTTACGTGAGAAGTCACTCAGTTATACTCAATTATTGCTACAGTAATTGTAAGACCCCAACTTTTATAAATAAAGATAAATTTTCTATAATTATCATTTTTGAATATTATGGAGTTAATTTGATATAATGCAAGTTGTTATATAATATTCGATTGGTCGGGGAATATTCGTTTTAACAGGGAATATTCGTACAACGGCACAATCATTGGTGGTCCCCACAACTGAATTATTGTCGAATTGAGAAAACGACAAAAATATTTTATTAAAAATAACGACGAAAGTTTTACCATTGATACCGTTGAACTACTCGGTAGTAAAAGTACAGTAATACGTGTGGTTGCATAGTAACACACGGTATTGATTATTAATGCTTATGTGAGAAGTCACTCAGTTGATTCAATTATTGTCAATTAATAATATGAATTATTTAGCGATAATGAAGTTTTGTTTTATTCGTATTATTAACGTAATAAAACAGAAACATCTTTTTATGGACCGTCAGATTAAAGTAAATCAATCTGGACTGTTCATGGATTAGTTACTATGCAGTCCATTCTTCTATAAATAGCAGCTCATTCCTTCATTTTTTCTTACGAATTCACTGAACTCTAGAGAGAGAACCTATAGAGAGAAACTATATAGAGAGAGAAGAAAAGTATTCTGCTACTTAACTATTTCCTTATTTCAGTTCTTCTTTGAAACGATAAGGGGTGTTATTCTTTCTTATTCATGAAGAAAATTTTTGTTATTCCATTTCTTATTATTCTGTTGGAATAACCTGTATACGCGGTCTACCCTATACTTGGTGACATTCTTCTATTATTCTGTTGGAACATCCTGTCTGTGTGTTTTACACCGGACCTGGTTTCGTTTTTATTATTATTCTATTGGAACATCCTGTCTGTGTGTTTTACACCGGACCTGGTTCCGTCTTGTTATTATTCTGTTGGAATATCCTGTCTGTGTGTTTTACACCGGATCTGGTTCCATTATTTATTATTCTGTTAGAATAACCTGTCTGTGCGGTCTATCGCATGCCGGGTGATTTCTTTTGTTATTCCATTCTTAATTATACTCAGTTGGTTAAGTTTTAACTTCTATACTCCATGAAATTAATGGAATATCCTTAATAATTACGTTTCATCCAGTATCTTTTCATGGAAATATTATTCTAAGCATTCTTGAATTTTACTCCACAAAGCAGTATCATGTTGACAATTTGGACGTTGTTAATTCTTGGATAAATTAATTCTTGAACTTGTTTTATTGAATTCTTATATCATTGTCATCATCCTCATGTTTATAAAATGTTGAAAGTCATATGTGGCATGTAGTGCATAGATGGACTTGGTATGATTATGACCAGGGATTATTCGGTATAATCATGACCGTAATGTTACAAATAATGTGGTAAAAGTCCTTGTTGGTCCGTAGTGCATTGATGGACAGTTGTTGGCATGATCATGACCATTAATGAGTACATAAATATTCTTGGCCCGTAGTGCATGGATAATTGTGGTCGTGATACTAAAGAATATCCTTGGCCGTACTGCAGGGGTGATTCGATGATGTGGATTATTTTATTAAGCTGAGTCCCAGCGATAACATTGTTGAAAAACCTTTTAAATCATAGAAGATAGTAGATTTTATTCTCTACTTGACTCTTTTAATGGATTGCTTGTTCCGCTGCAGTTAAACTTGATGTTCGTTATATTTTATCAGTTTAACACTGTTGAAGGCTAATGATAATTTATTCTGCATTATCTTAGTCAAAATATTTCTTACTGGGCTAGTTGAGCTCACCCTTTCTTTCACTGTTCTTTTAAGGAAATGAGAATATAGCTGGGACGAGTCGGGGAACGGAGTGATGGACCAGATAATAGTATTAGTAGTCCTCACTATTCTGTTAAATAGTGTGACAATAATTGTAATGAGGACTCTTTTTGAGTTTGTATAGTCTCTAGTAGACAATAATTGTATTCAAACTCACAGTTATGTTTTGTCGTATTGTACACGACAGTTGTATTAGTAAGTTATATTTATATTCTGTACCATGTATCTGACGACCCAAGATGGGTGATGTATACCTAATTTTGGGGGCGTCACAATAATTGATGCATAGTATCTCACATTATTGATTCAATTATTGTCACAGTATCATCTACACAATATTTTATATTATTAAATCAATAATTGAGACGACAAAGTTATTCATATTATTATTTGCATTATTGACAATGTCTAGAAAATTCTATCGAGGAAAGGGGTTTGATCACCTAATTGCGCGCCAGTAGGGAGAAATCCTTATCGAAAAGCCCCCTCTTTCCTGGGAATGATCTGGTTGTTAATAATGCAAGTTATAATAATTGATGAATAATTATTGCTTAAAAATGTGTTTTGTGAAGTCATGTGAATTGAGATAAATAGAGGGAATTTTTATGAAGTATTTGTTATAAATTTCGATTATTATATAGACCCCCACTTACCCATTTTTTAAAACTATCGATAGAAAGTTATTCAGTATATATATATATATATATATATATATATATATATATATATATATATATATATATAAGTTTTGTTTTAATAGATTATAAATAGAATATATTATATTTTATTTAAAGTTCTCATTTTATTAGAATATTTTATTGCATAGTGATGCATAGTAAATCAAATTTTTTCAGAAATTCGCGCCCGTGAATTTACTGTGCAGTCCGTGATTTTTAGTTTCAAATAGTATCCTTCCATTCTCTTATAAATAGGATGCTTAGTTTAGAATTGAAAATTACACTAGAATCAGAGAATTCTTCTTCTATAATATTGAGCGTATTTCTTTTGAATTTAAGTAAACTTTGAGCGTAGAAAACAATATAAGTTTTCTTCAAGAATATCCCTGCCCTACCAGTCAGAAGTGCTTTCCTTTTAAGGTAAGGGATATTATTTTTGTTCAATATTCGTATGAAATAATATTTTCTTCCATACTCTGTGATATGTAAGTAATATTATTTCGTTTCAGATTCTAAATTCTACACTCATTTTGTTAAGTATTGCTTTTATACTCCTTGAAATTAGTAGAATATCCTTGAAATTTGTGCTTCATCTAGTATCTTTTCACGAAAATATTATTATGAGCATTCTTGATAATTTTTAACCTTTTCATACTGGGTTACTATTCACGGGGTACTATTCCTGAAGTACTATTCAATGGGTACTATTCACTTAGTTACTATTCACCCGGGGTACTATTCATGACAAAAATTATTTTTTTTTCGGTCCAAATTATTTTTGATACAATATTATTCTTGAATTTTACTCCACAAAGCAGTATCATGTTGACAATTTGGACATTATTGAATTCTGGATAAATTAAATTATAACTCTTTAAAATTTATCATTGCTTTCATTTAATTGAATTCTAATATCATTGTCATCATCCTCGTGTTTATATTGTGATGAAAGTCATTTTTGGCCCGTAGTGCATAGATGGACTGCTGATTGGTATGATTATGACCAGGGATTATTCGATATAATCATGACCTGTAATATTACAAATGATGTGGTAAAAGTCATCATTGGCCCGTAGTGCATTGATGGACAGTTGTTGGCATGATCATGACCATTGGTGATAACACGAATATCCTTGGCCCATAGTGCATGGATAATTCGTGGATGTGATACTAATGAATATCATTGGCCCGTAGTGCATGGTTAATTCAGTGATGTGGATTATTTATTAAGCTGAGTCTCAGCGATAAAATTGATGATAAACTTTTAAATCATAGAAGATAGTAGATATCATGCTCTACTTGACTCTTCTAATGGATTGTTATTTTCGCTGCAATTGTTGATCTAAAACTTGTAGTCTATTGAACTCCATCAGTTGTTATACTGTTAAAGGCTAACGATAATTTATTCTGCATTATCTAGTCATAATATTCTTTATTGGGCTATCTGACCTCACCCTTTGCTTTCACTGTTCTCTTCGGGAAATGAGAATATAGTTGGGACGAGTCGGAGAATGGAGTGATGGTCCAGGATAGGTGGCTATAGTAGTCCTCACTATTATATGAAATAGTGTGATAATAAATATAATGATGACTCCATTTGAGTTTAGATATTGTCTATGAGATAATATTCATGTAAAAACTCTCAGCTACGCTTTTGTCATATTGTATAAATGAAGTTTGTATTTAAATTCTGTACCATATATTTGGCGACTCAGAATGGGTGATGTATACCTATTTTTGGGGCGTCACATTAGACATAACTAATACATAACAAGTTTATGTCTTTGCATTATCATAATATTTCTAAATAAATATGAAGCTACTCCGTAGCTTTGCCTTTACCCTTATCAGTGCTTGTGGGTCCGCCTTGCTCTGCCTTAACTGAAATTGTAGACACTCAAAATTTTCTGCACACCTGTTACTGACATTGCAGGAGAGCAGATTCGTCTTTCAGACATAACCCTGGAAGACAGCTCACATCCAGTCCGGATACTACCGGAAGCTCAGTCTCAACCCCGGAACACACACCAGGAGCATCAGTTCTAACCTCGGAGATAACCCTGAGGCATGCAGTTCCAATACCGGAAATTCCACCGGAGAAGACCGATTTATCCCGGAGATAACCCCGAGATATTCCGTCTCAGTCCCAACACTGTGAGTGGCAGATTCCAACCTTGGAGATAACCCCAAGGAAGGCGGTTGCAGTTCTGGAGAAAACCCCGGAAATGCTTGTTTCAAATGCATGCAATCAGCTTCAACCTTGGCGCTTACACCGAGGCACTCAGTATAAGACCCGACGATAACACTGGGAAGACATGCTCACCTCAGAGATGACATTGAGGACCTTCAACGTTTGCAGCAGTACAATCTCACAGATAACCCTAAGCAACATCTGCTTTATCAGCCCAAACCGGAGATAAACTCGGTGAGGGGCAAAGTCATCATCTTGTCGCCTTGACGCCACATCACGCCGTCTCAACATTTCAGACATACATTTCTACACAGCAGTGTCCCACAAGAACCAAGGAAGTCCAATCCCGAGTGACTATTACGCAGGGTAACGGATAGAATTTGAAGCAAGAAGACCGGAGGGCATAGTCCCATCTTCCTGACTTCGTACAACCTCTAATCCCATGTCATTGTGTAACTCTCGACAACGGCGATCCAAAAATAGGTCTTCTACACCTCAGTCGGATGCCCGGATTAAAGTTCTAAAAGTTCGAGCGGACATCACGTTACACGCGTGCACGTACTTCGAGATGACGGGACCCGTGAAGCCCGGGCAGCTGCAGGTACATCTGTGGCTCCCCCCCTCTATAAATAGAGGGCTCGGGGTGGCCATTTTGGAAGGGAAAAAGGCCAAGAAGCCTTATCCAATTTGCTCTGTACACACCCTAAACTGAGTGCTTTTTTATTTTAAACACTTGTAAGCTCATATATAGCTACTTTTTACCGGCGATAGCCAAGTGTTCATCCACTTAAAGTTATAGAAATCTTCATTGGTAGCCCACTGTAAGCCTTCTTACATACTTTAAAGCATTTCTCTTCATCTTTGCACACACTATTCTTCACATTGAGAGTCGTGTTGCGTGTGTATGCCTGGACTTCGGTCCGTGGTTTCATTTCAATTTGTATATATATATATATATATATATATATATATATATATATATATATATATACGAAAGCAATTAAACGCTCCAGACATAAGTCTAGGCTCAATCGAGGCATAACTCGATAATGTTAGTCCATATATATATATATACACTTATATATATGAACTGTGTGTCGAACTCTGTTCGATGAACCTAGATTTACGTTTGGAGCATTTAATTGCTTTTGTACACACACACACACACACACACACACACACACACACACACACACACACACACACACACACATATATATATATATATATATATATATATATATATATATATATATATATATATACGAAAGCAATTAAACGCTCCAGACATAAGTCTAGGCTTAATCGAACATAGTTCGACACATAGTTTATATATATATATATATATATATATATATATATATATATATATATATATATATATATATATATATGAACTGTGTGTCGAACTCTGTTCGATGAACCTAGATTTACGTCTGGAGCATTTAATTACTTTTGTATACACACACACACATACATATATATATATATATATATATATATATATATATATATATATATATATATATAAACTATGTGTCGAACTATGTTCGATGAGCCTGGATTTACATCCGGTGCATTTACTTACTTATATATATATATATATACTTATATATATGAATTGTTGTCGGACTTTGTTCGATGAGCCTGGATTTACATCCAGAGCGTTTACATGCTTTTATATATATATATATATATATATATATATATTCACATTTTTGTCCCGCCTGGAGTTTACTTCGTGACGATTGACCGTTTTTTTTGCTTTCTGTACATTTCGTCCCGCCTGGAGTTTCCTCCGTGGCGGTTGATCATGTCAATATATATATATATATCACTTTTATATATTTATATTTTTGATCCCCCATGGAGGTGCTTCGTGGTGGTTGATTATGTCTGTATATATATATATTTACAGCTTTTATATATATAACTGCTTACTGCGTTCATATCAATTGTGGCATTATGTGAGCCTATGAATCATGTTATCACAGATTCAGTCTGCTGAATCTAGATTCGGTTCCCGTGATGAACATTTTCAGCTGTAAGCAGCTTGTAAATTTATTCACGGTATTGGATTTTCTCAGATGGTTTTCATGCCCACGAGGAGTTCGGCACTATTTTGTATATTATTTTCTCGAAGATTCTTCGCATCTCGAAAATAAAAGCAATCAAGTCGAACATTTAATAAAATGGAAGTATTGAAGGCCTCAATTACTATTGAGCACAGGGTTTGAAAAACCTCTTTTTACAAAACATCACTGCTATATCTTGTTTAAAACTAAATTTTTACACAAATTCAAACCCTTGTATATAGGTGCGAACGAGGCATAGCACTACTTCCAAATAACAGCACATTGACCCACACACGCACACATTCATATAGTAGTTTCTTAAAAAGTGGCGGTCACTGTGGCAACACGGATGTTAGGGGGTGCCTAACACCTTTCCTCCGCATAAGCAAGTCCCCGCACACTAATGAATCTCAGTTTCACAGACCCGTTTAGCAATGTCACATCACTGGGTCATTGTTCAAACCTTTTCTCGGTTGTGTTGGTACAACCAGTTAAAAAACCAACTGGCGACTGTTAACAGTCCATCGGCGACATTACACATATCGGACCTTTTTCACTTGTTTTTTCAAACAAATGTCACCTAACATGAGAACACCAAAAAATAGGAAATGAAAAGGGACAAATAAAAATCCCGACGTCGACAGGTGGCGACTCCGCTGGGGACACCAAGAAGAGGACTTAAGCCGCTATTACAAGCTTTTCAAAACTGTTATATGCTTGTGTGTGAATGTTGCATTTACATTTATGATGGATGTGTTCGAATGCATTTCTTTTTACTGCACTATAATATATCTATCTGTGATATTAGTGCTTTGCACATGTCATCATTTTCATAAACGGTGAGACACGTTGTATGTGAATGTATGTTGTGTAATTCCTCCACCAGGAGGCTATCCTGTCGGTGTTTGATTACTGAACTCGTAGGAAGACTAATTCCAACGAAGCTCAGGAAAGGCACCACCTAAATTCGCTCCAGTTGAAAAACTGGATTAACTTCCCGTTGAGTAAATTGCGATGATTTGGGAACCCTCATGCCGAAAAGCTGCGAGAAAAACCTAAGATAGATCAGCCTCTGATAAACTAAATGCGGAGGAAAGTCTCTTCATGCTTTGTCATTTCAAATTACTCGTAGAGTCAATTACTTGTAATTTACGTTTCATATTTATCTCTATGTAATGAGAAATATGAAGAAATATGTGCATGTACATATTTAAATTAACATGCTATCCTAAACAGCTAACATCCGTTTTGCAGGATCATAATCCTAAAATGGACACATCACATAGCATGTAAATATTTACACAATCCCTAATACTAAACTATGCAAGTTTTATCACAGGGAAGCATTCAGACCTATTACCCGGTCAAAATCCAAAAAGGTCGCAGGCCTACAGCCAATCATGTCTTCATCTTACCAATCTAATCCAGTTTCTCGTGAAGAATTTGATGGATTAAGTAAACAAATTACAAATTTGGTTGTTCTGCTTAAAGAACTATATCAATCTACTCAAGGTACGAAGATACCCATACATGCTGAATCCTCTGCACAAGGAGGAACCCAAGGTTCTGACAAAGCCATTACAGTACCTGAGCTCCAGTTAGATACAACCAACAAAATTCATGACGTCTCCCATCTCAAAGGAGATCTAGACACCGGTGACATCAAGAAAAGGTCCTTCAAATTGAAGAAACTTTTCGTTTTATCAAAGGAATTGGAGTACACGGGAGTGTCTCCTATGCTGACCTTTGTATATTCCCTGGTGTTCATTATCCAGAAAAGTTCAAAACTCCTGACTTCGAAAAGTATGATGGGTTATGTGAAAACCCGAGATTTCGAATAATTAAAATTTTACGAATAATTTTTTTTAATTAATATTAATATTGATTATCAATTTTGTGACAAGTTTCTGTGATACGAGTCTAGAGAAGGTCAATTTGTGTATTACTAGTAAATTAGAGTAGAGTTGTGCTTAATAACTTTAGAAACCCTAACCCTAATTTTTGGATAGAGATTCGGTAGAAAATATAATTAAAATAATTATATTGATGAGAATGTGTTTGTACTGTATAGAAATTTTGATCAATGATTGATCGGATAATGTTTAAGAATTAATAAACCCTAATAAGGGATTAGAAACCTTAATCTCAGATTTAGAAAACCAATTGTTCAGTTAAAAACCCTAATTATACTTTAGAAATATTAATTTCTATTTAAAACCCTAATTACATTTTTGAAATTCTTAATTTTCTATTTTAAAACCTTAATTAGAAAATTCTAGAATTTGAGTATTTAAAACCTAAGGGTTAAAACCTTAGGGTTAAACCCTAAGGGTTGGAGCAATTACTCATAATGCCATTAAAACTATTTTCCAAATGACAAAATTACCCTTTTTACATTTTTAATGAGGTTACTTGTAAAATTGGCCAATACCTTTAGTTGGTGATCTAATATCTTGACTTTGTGACACAAGAATATCAGCATATCAGCTCTATTTGCCAGCCATATCATCAATATACAATGCATCTATGTATTATAAAAGAATTAGAGAGAGAGAGTCCATTTGCTAGCCATTTTCTCTCAAAGCTCTCACCTACTCTCTCTCTCACCAAGACCTCCGAAATTCTTTAGTAGATCAGTCAATTTAACAGCCCTCGATGACCCAAGAACAGATTGTAGATCGAAGATAAAAAATTTAGAACATAAAGGTATAAACCTAAAACCTATTTTGATCTTACATGCTAAGAAAGGTTTTGTGTTTAAGTGTTTATAATTGTGTTAGAAGATGTTTTTAGACGATCTATGGTGATCCATCATAGATGCATAGGATCAAAGTTGGTAAAAATTGAAATTTTTCAAAACTGTTCTTAAGCTCTAAAGGTCGTCTGACAACGTAATGTCAGGGGTTGTAAATCCTTATCTATTAATGTTTTGTGTTGTTATAAGTTTTGGATCAGTAGCTGGTCATGTTGTCTTTGATCTGGAGGTGGATTTACAGCCATTACACGTCTAGATGTTTAGTTATTAACGGTCAAACCCCATTGACCGACGTTGACCAGAAAAATTTTTGGTAACCCAGAATTCTAAAATCAGCGTCTGACAACATTTCTAAGCTTCATGATCTGTCAGGTTTTAAGTGTTATGATGTTTTTGTTGTATTAGACTTACAGCCTGTTGTATGAACTTTAGAATCATGTCTTTAGATCCTTTAAACAAGCAATAGATCGACTGGAGTGAGCGGTCAAAGTAGTCATCTGAGCTTAATTTGGCATTTCTGGGAATTTCCAGAAACTCTATGAACACCCGTTCTGACAGAGTTTAACTGAGCTGTAACTTGTGATTTGGATGTTATTTAATTGATCTATTGTTGTAGTGTTGTTCCTTGTCATGTCGACTATATGTTTGAACCAAGAAATCAACAAACCAATGAACAGAACACCAAATTAATTGATCTGGAAAATGCCTACTTGAACAGCCTGTTTCTGGAAAACCCAGAAACGTTCTGACATGAACTTTGAAGACTCAGATCTTCCTAGTGTGATGTTGTATGAACTATCTACTTGTGGGAAAATGTAATGTTACAATAGTACTACGATCTATAAGCATTAGTTAGTCCATAACATGCCTGGACTGAAAATTAAATATGGTCAAAGTAAGGACCTTGAACACTGACTTTGTCAGTGTTCTCGAGCCAAGAACACCTAAGACTGCAGAATGTGTCGCTAAAGGCCTATAGCGACGGTCTATTTAATTTTATTTTCCTAATTTCTGGAAAATAATTAAAAATAGAAAATAAATTATAAAAATTATTAAAAAATAGTTTAAAAAATTATTTTAAATTATGAAAAATAGTTTTTGACCAATTGAAATATTTTTCTTTAATATTTATAATTATTTAAATATTAGAGGTATTTAATTTATTTAATTAGTATATTAAATAAATTAGAGAAAAATGATTTAATATTATGAAAAATCATTTTTAAATAAGAATAATGTATTTAAAAATATTTTGAGTTATAAAATGTAACTTTTAATATTTTTGGAGAATTTTCATTAATAAATTAATATTAATAATATTAGATTTATTTAATTATTAAATTAAATAAATAAGATAAAAATAATTTTATTGATTTAAAAATCATTTTAAATAAGAATAAAGTGTTAGAAAATATTTTGAATTATAAAATATATATTTCAATATTTTTGGAGAATTCTCATTAATAAATTAATATTAATTATATTAGATTTATTTAATTATTATATTAAATAAATGAATTAAAAATGATTTTATTGATTTAAAAATCATTTAAAAATGAGAAAAATATTTTAAAAATATTTTAAGTTATAATTAATGACTTTTAATATTTGGATAATAATTTCATTAATATTTAAATATTAATGGTGCTGATTTAAAAATGATTGTAATTACTTTAAAAATAATTTAAGCAGAATATTGATGATTTAAAAATATTTTAAGTTATTAAAAATAACTTTAATATTTTGACAAGTATGTTATTAATATTTTTTTATTATTAAATATTAATAATGATAAGATTATTTAATAATTAAATCGTTTAAAAATAATTTAAGTGTTTGAAAAATTATTATAAATTATAATAATTGTTTATAAATTATTAAAAGCTTCCGAAAAATATTATAAATGATATTTGACTTATCTAAAATAATATTGAAGCTTAGAGACCGAATTTAATTGACAATAAATGTGTTAATTATCGGATAGGTGACCAGAACACCGAGAATGGACCGAAGTCCAACCAGACTGAACTAATCTGACTTGTTAAGTGTTTATATATGTTATAAACACTGATGTGATTATATGATAATGTGCCAAGGAGAAGTTTGACTGTAAAATACAGTGTTACGTGTTATAAATGATTGTGCTAATAGAGAGACCGATATTATTGGTTATAGGTCTTACGAACGCAGATAAGTATTTTGTGTAGTTGTAATCAGCGGAGAAGGCAAGTTTCCTAACTCAGCCTTGAGTTATATTCATTCAATTATTATAGTGGTTAATTATTGCTAATTATACGATGTCCAGGGAATTTATTGTTGATTATTCGCAGTTAGTGCATGTTTAATAATTCAAATTGAATTACTGATTCAAAAAATATACATTTGTAGAATAACTGTTGTTGGATATTTATATCCGTAGAAGATAGAATTGGCATTACAGATAATTCTTGTTTATTGTCGAATTATGTTGAGAAAAGTCTTAGCTAATTATTCTGGCTAGACGAACGTTGTTAGAACTTGATAGGTTCGAGAAGAGAATTCAATTATTATTGACAAATCGATGCCAATTATTTTGGCTAGATCGAGAAGTAATTAGAAATTAAAATCACAGTATTTCGTTGTTAAATCAAATCTTGATTCTGAGACTGAGAAGAACAACCTTTTATATAAAGGGAAATATTTTATTGGTCGTATATTCGGCTTTTGCGCGCGTTTAAGTATTATGCATAATATAGGGTATACTAAAGCTGATCACTTTATATACTTGCAGAGGGGTATAATTTAATCTTTAAGGTTATCTGATACACCTGGGTATATCAAAGTATAACTTTGATAGTTACTCGAGAAGAGAAGTTCAAGATCCAAGGGATCGCTCAGCATAAATCTAGAAAACATTCCAGTTTGCTATTTCGTAGAATAAAATTCTTGATTATTCATTTGAATATCTTAGAAAACCTTGAAAGCGTTGTATTATTTCATTATTGAATTATTGTTGCGTAGAATGTGAGAAGGCTTGATGTTGATTTCTATACCTATATCGTATGTCTTAACTTGCGGGGCAAACTTGTTGCTCACCCTTGCTAAATAAAACTTTTTAGCTAGGTATAAAGTTGCAGAAGGTGCTGCGAAAAAGAACAAAAGAAAAGGTATAGTGATAAATTAGTTATGATAAATAATATTATTATTATGTTGTATTGTATTGTAAACCCTTTTTGTATATTTAAGGGGTATTTCTGTAATGTTAAGGTTAGTAGACCTGGGATTTATGTATTAACAACATATGTTAATAAGTTATGTATTCTTATTTATATTTAAATGGGTAGTTAGATGTTATTATATTGTGGATCATGAACACCAAACTCGGGGGTCAGGTAACCCAGATTTGGGGATGTCACAGGTTGGTATCAGAGCTGTAGGTTATAAACCTTAAGTGGAGAAGGGAAAAATCCTAGGATTATAACCATAAGCGAGATAGAGAATACTCATTTAGAGTTCTAAGTGAGGAATTGCCGAAGTGCATCAATAGTGAGATAAGTGGACACATAATGTGAGAAGTTTGTACTGTTGAAGTACTAATCAAGTTGTTTAAACTGATTGTAGGATGTCGGAAGAAGATAAGATGAGTACAGAGATGCCAGCGGCTGTTGCACCAGTGCCAGTAGCTGAGGTGCCAGCACAGAGCGAGTCAGTTGAAGAAGTGGGAAAAGATGAACCCATGGTTAATCTCGGGAGTGATCATGATGATTATCCCGAGATGTATCTAAGTGGTGATGAGGAGGCGCAGTCTGAAGAAGCTAAGGTGGAGTTAAAGAATAAGATCAAAGTTGGAGAACAAGATCAGCTATCTGCAGAAGTCCAGGAACTCCAGAGTAAAGTGTTTCTCTTAGAGGAGTTATGGAAGACGGAGTGAGCATTACTCGAAATGACTGAAGAACGAAACGAGCTGAAGGCACAGGTGGAAAGGATGAAGACTAAAGGCGGTGGATCGTCTGAAGGAACAATCAAGCAGCAAAAAAATAAGAAAAAGAGAAAGAGGGACAACGATAGCCCTAATTCTGAAATGTCAAACCCGAAGAAGAGGCAAGCCTGTATCAAGTGTGGAAAGACTCACGCTGGAGAATGCATGATGTGGAAGAATATATGTTTCAACTGTAAGTAGGAAGGACATATTTCTTTGCATTGTCCTAAGCCGAATTTGAGGAAGTGTTTCTCATGTGGAAGAACGGGTCACGAATTCAACAAGTGTCCCAACAAGAAGAAGACTAGTGAAGGGAGTGGTCTGTAGACAACTTAGATATATGTGATAGTATCTTTTGGTAGAAGTTTCTGATATTAAGTGTTGTAATATCGAGAATGATGTTTAAACATATGTAAATATATATGTTTTATTAATGAAATCTTTATTTTCTATATGAATATAAGATTAAGATTAATTTGTGTGTTCTTAAAACTTATACTTATGGTAAGTTAATGACTCATGATTATATAAAATGTTCTGAACCCCTCAGCGAATGGACGCCAAAGGTCTGACTAGGATAACTCATATAATTGTGGCAAGTTCCTGAACTCATAAGTGTTGTAAGTTTGACGAACATGTAATAGCTATGTGTGAATGGAGAATTATAACTTTTTGTGTAAAGTTGTGTATGTTAAATCCTAAAAATTATTTTAAAAAGGGATAGTAATAAGTGTTAAGTATTATATGTACTATATGCTATTTGAATAAATATGCGATTATATAAGAACTATGTGTTGAATTCTTATTGTATTAAGAATCTGTATAGAGAAAGAGAATTAATATAAGATTTTTATTTTAATCAGATCATGCCGCCTAGATGACAGAATCGAAATCAAAGAGAAGAACAGTCGGTAAATAACGAAGGAGGTCAAGCTGACCCAATGCAGAATTTCGTAGACATGCTAGCCCAAGCTATAGAAACTAGAGCTCCAGCTGCAAGAGGAAGGGCGAGGAATCAGCCAGCCGACAGATTGGCTAACTTCAAAGACTTTAAAGCGGTAGGACCGCCTGAATTCAAAGGGACCACAGATCCGATTGAAGCCCAAACCTGGGTGAAGGAGATGGAGAAAGCATTCGTCATTGCACGAGTGGCAGAAGAGCAAAAGATGGTTTTTGCTACATACTTGATGAAGGGAGAAGCTAATTACTAGTGGGAGACTAATCAGGCCAGAGCTGGTACAGCGGTGCTGTTGTGGACAAGATTCAAGGATTTGTTCTTTGAAAACTACTTCTCTCTGAGAATGCAATCCAGGATGGAAGTTAAATTTCTAGAATTGAAGCAAGAGAATATGTCAGTTTCGGAGTATGCTGCCAAATTCAACGAGTTGGTGAGATTTGCACCTCATCAGGTGGACACAGAGGCGAGAAAAGCGAGAAGATTCGAGAATGGACTGAAGCCGGGGATATTCAACAAGGTAGCGGTATTGTACATCAATACATTTATGGCTTTAATGGAGAAAGCGTTAATTGCTGAAGGAGGGAGTGAAGCTGTATCTCGATTCCATCAGGATAGGAAGAAGAAGACAAATGATGGTGGAAGCAGATGGTAGTAATCCGAATAAGAGGAAATAGAGTGAGAATACCCAGTCGAGTAATAAAACAGAAGATACAAGGTTGCTTTGCCTGTGGATCAACTGATCATATGGTTCGGAACTGTCCGAAGAGAAACGCGGAGAAGGAAAGTGTCAACAAGGGACCCAGTGGCAGAACCTTGGCAATTCGAGGACCTGCACAGCCAGGACGACCAACAGCCCGTACATTCAACATGACGGCGCAAGATGCAGGAGTTGTCCAGGAGGTGGCAACAGGTAACGATTTCGCTTAATACTTAAATTACGCGAGTAATATGAGTCAGATATTTCTATGAACTGTTTTCTTTTATAGATTCAAGTCACAGGTTAGAATTTTAGACACAAATGAATATTGTGTTCATAAAAATGAATTGATGATACAACTTTAAAAGATTGTAGAGAATAAGAAAGCGGTGATTCTGAGGACGGAATCCTTTTAAGGAGGGGTGAATGTGATAACCCGAGATTTTGAATAATTAAAATTTTATGCATAATTTTTTTTAATTAATATTAATATTGTTTATCAATTTTGTGACATGTTTATGTGATACGAGTCTAGAGAAGGTCAATTTGTGTATTGACTAGTAAATTAAAGTAGAGTTATGCTTAACAGTTTTAGAAATCCTAACCCTAATTTCTAGATAGAGATTCGGTAGAAAATATAAATAAAATAATTATATTAATGAGAATGTGTTTGTACTGTATAGAAATTTTGATCAATGATTGATTGGATAATGTTTAAGAATTAATAAACCCTAATAAGGGATTAAAAACCTTAATCTCAGATTTAGAAAACCAATTATTCAGTTAAAAAACCCTAATTATACTTTAGAAATATTTATTTCTATTTAAAACCCTAATTATATTTTTAAAATTCTTAATTTTCTATTTTAAAACCTTATTAGAAAATTCTAGAATTGGAGTATTTAAAACCTAAGGATTAGAACCTTAGGGTTATACCCTAAGAGTTAAACCCTAAGGGTTGGAGCAATTGCCCATAATGCCATTAAAACTATTTTCCAAATGACAAAATTACCCGTTTTACATTTTTAATGAGGTTACTTGTAAAATTGGCCAATACCTTTAGTTGGTGATCTAATATCTTGACTTTGTGACACAAGAATCTCAGCATATCAGCTCTATTTGCCAGCCATATCATCAATATACAATGCATCTATGTATTATAAAAGAATTAGAGAGAGAGAGAGAGAAAGTCCATTTGCTAGCCATTTTCTCTAAAAGCTCCCACCTACTCTCTCTCTCACCAAGACCTCCGAAATTCTTTAGTAGATCAGTCAATTTAACAGCCCTCGATCACCCAAGAACAGATTGTAGATCGAAGATCAAAAAGTTAGAACATAAAGGTATAAACCTAAAACCTATTTTGATCTTACATGCTAAGAAAGTTTTTGTGTTTAAGTGTTTATAATTGTGTTAAAAGATGTTTTTAGATGATCTATAGTGATCCATCATAGATCCATAGCATCAAAGTTGGTAAAAATCGAAGTTTTTCAAAACTGTTCTTGAGCTCTAAAGGTCGTCTGACAATGTAATGTCAGGGGCTGTAAATCCTTGTCTATTAATGTTTTGTGTTGTTATAAGTTTTGGATCGGTAGCTGCTCATGTTGTCTTTGATCTGGAAGTTGATTTACAGCCATTACATATCTAGATGTTTAGTTATTAACGGTCAAAACCCATTGACCGACGTTGACCAGAAGAATTCTGGGTAACCCAGAATTCTAAAATCAGCGTCTGACAACATTTCTAAGCTTCTTGATCTGTCAGGTTTTAAGTGTTATGATGTTTTTGTTGTATTAGACTTGTAGCCTGTTGTATGAACTTTAGAATCATGTCTTTAGATCCTTTAAACAAGCAATAGATCGACCGGAGTGAGCGGTCAAAGTAGTCATCCGAGCCTGATTTGGCATTTCTGGGAATTTCCAGAAACTCTATGAACACCCATTCTGACAGAGTTTGACTGAGCTGTAACTTGTGATTTGGTTGTTATTTAATTGATCTAATGTTGTAGTGTTGTTCCTTGTCATGTCGACTATACGTTTGAACCAAGAAATCAACAAACCAATGAACATAACACCAAATTAATTGGTCCGGAAAGTGCCTACTTGAACAGCCTGGGTTTCTGGAAAACCCAGAAACGTTCTGACATGAACTTTGAAGACTCAGATCTTCCTAGTGTGATGTTGTATGAACTATCTAGTTGTGGGAAAATGTAATGTTACAATAGTACTACGATCTATAAGCATTAGTTAGTCCATAACATGCCTGGACTGAAAATTAAATCTGGTCAAAGTAAGGACCTTAAACACTGACTTTGTCAATGTTCTTGAGCCAAGAACACCTAAGACTGCAGAATGTGTCGCTAAAGGCCTATAGTGACGGTCTATTTAATTTTATTTTCCTAATTTCTGGAAAATAATTACAAATAAAAAAATAAATTATAAAAATTATTAAAAAATGGTTTTAAAAATTATTTTAAATTATGAAAAATAATTTTTGACCAATTGGAATATTTTTCTTTAATATTTATAATTATTTAAATATTAGAGGTATTTAATTTATTTAATTAGTATATTAAATAAATTAGAGAAAAATGATTTAATATTATGAAAAATTATTTTTAAATAAGAATAATGTATTTAAAAATATTTTGAGTTATAAAATGTAACTTTTAATATTTTTGGAGAATTTTCATTAATAAATTAATATTAATGATATTAGATTTATTTAATTATTAAATTAAATAAATAAGATAAAAATAATTTTATTGATTTAAAAATCATTTTAAATAAGAATAAAGTGTTAGAAAATATTTTGAATTATAAAATATATATTTCAATATTTTTGGAGAATTCTCATTAATAAATTAATATTAATTATATTAGATTTATTTAATTATTATATTAAATAAATAAATTAAAAATAATTTTATTGATTTAAAAATCATTTAAAAATAAGAAAAATATTTTAAGTTATAATTAATGACTTTTAATATTTGGATAATAATTTTATTAATATTTAAATATTAATGGTGATGATATAAAAATGATTTTAATTACTTTAAAAATCATTTAAGTAGAATATTGATGATTTTAAAATATTTTAAGTTATTAAAACTAACTTTAATATTTTGACAACTATGTTATTAATATTTTTTTATTATTAAATATTAATAATGATAAGATTATTTAATAATTAAATCATTTAAAAATAATTTAAGTGTTTGAAAAATTATTATAAATTATAATAATTGTTTATAAATTATTAAAAGCTTCCGAAAAATATTATAAATGATATTTGACTTATCTAAAATAATATTGAAGCTTAGAGACCGAATTTAATTGACAATAAATGTGTTAATTGTCGGATAGGTGACCAGAACACCGAGAATGGACCGAAGTCCAACCAGACTGAACTAATCTGACTTGTTAAGTGTTTATATATGTTATAAACACTGATGTGATTATATGATAATGTGCCTAGGAGAAGTTTGACTGTAGAATACAGTGTTACGTGTTATAAATGATTGTGCTAATAGAGAGACCGATATTATTGGTTATAGGTCTTACGAACGCAGATAAGTATTTTGTGTAGTTGTAATCAGCGGAGAAGGCAAGTTTCCTAACTCAACCTTGAGTTATATTCATTCAATTATTATAGTGGTTAATTATTGCTAATTATACGATGTCCAGGAAATTTATTGTTGATTATTCGCAGTTAGTGCATGTTTAATAATTCAAATTGAATTACTGATTCAAAAAATATACATTTGTAGAATAACTGTTGTTGGATATTTATATCCGTAGAAGATAGAATTGACATTATAAATAATTCATGTTTATTGTCAAATTATGTTGAGAAAAGTCTTAGCTAATCATTCTGGCTAGACGAACGTTGTTAGAACTTGATAGGTTCGAGAAGAGAATTCAATTATTATTGACAAATCGATGCCAATTATTTCGGCTAGATCGAGAAGTAATTAGAAATTGAAATCACAGTATTTCGTTGTTAAATCAAATCTTGATTCTAAGACTAAGAAGAACAACCTTTTATATAAAGGGAAATATTTTATTGGTCGTATATTTGGCTTTTGCGCGCGTTTAAGTATTATGCATAATATAGGGTATACCAAAGCTTATCACTTTATATACTTGTAGAGGGGTATAATTTAATCTTTATAGTTATCTGATACACCTGGGTATATCAAAGTATAACTTTGATAGTTACTCAAGAAGAGAAGTTCAAGATCCAAGGGATCGTTCAGCATAAATCTAGAAAATATTCCACTTTACTATTTCGTAGAATATAATTCTTGATTATTCATTTGAATATCGTAGAAAACCTTGAAAGCTTTCTACTCTTTCATTATTGAATTATTGTTGCGTAGAATGTGAGAAGGCTTGATATTAATTTCTATACCTATATCGTATGTCTTAACTTGCGGGGCAAACTTGTTGCTCACCCTTGCTAAATAAAACTTTTTAGCAAGGGATGAAGGAGATACTTCAGATGCTAATCAATGAAGGAAGGATCACATCCCATCTACCTCCAGTTAATCCCCGGTCAGGACGGTTCAATCCTGATGGAGTATATCAGTATCACTCCCAGTCTCACGGTCACAGCACGGAAGAATGCTGGGCACTCCGCCACCTTATTCAGAATCTAATTGATAGCGGTGTCCTGCAACTGGCAGACAATGATACAGTGCTATTTGAGAGTAAGAATACCAATCCCACTAAATGGAAGGGACTTGTAGCAGATATATCCTCTGAGGCTGATGGGACTGTTAAACCATTCATAATTTAACTCAAAGGAGTTAACAATCCTTTGAAAGTGGCTACGCCAGAGCCCATCATCTTGTCATTTAGACCACAATATCCTGTTATCAGCTTACAAAAAGTCCCTTGGAATTATGGAGAAGCTAAAGGATCTACCTCTCATACAACTGCTACAGTGTCGAAGGAAAATCCAATGTGTCTTCCCCAAAGGGTGATGAAACCTGTCATCAAATCAAAGGAGAAAATTCCCATGGAGAAGATTGAAAAATTCCTCCGTGCTATGGGTCATAATGAAGCCAAGTTGGTTTTAAGCTTAAGAGAAGCTCCACATCAAATTTTAATACTGGACATGGTTTTAACTTCTGAGGATCACCGAAAGATTCTAATAAAGATTTTGGAAGAAGCATACTTGCCAAAATCAGTGGATGTGGAAAAATTTCAACATCTGGTTGATCACATTTTCAACAACAATGTGATATCTTTCACTGATGATGACATACCGCCCGAAGGGACCGGTCATTGCAAGCCGTTACACATTGCGATTTTGTCCTCCTGATATATATTAGCTAGAGTCTTGGTAGATGGAGATTCATCTCTAAACATTTGTCCTTATGCTACGTTACTAAAGATGAATGTCAATCTCAAGCGGATCCGAAGTACCCATACTATTATCAAAGCTTTTGATGGATCCCGCCGAAATTCAGTCGGAGAGATTGAGCCACCAATCGAGATTGGTCCCCATATATTCTGTGTATCTTTCCACGTTCTCAAAATAGATACAGGATATAACCTGCTTTTGCGAAGACCATTGATCCACATGTCCGGGGCAGTCCCTTCCACTCTTCATCAATAACTTAAATACATTATCAACAATAGCCTAATCACAGTCAACGCTGAACCGGAATGTCCTCAACAGGGTGACATGCCACTCATCAGTTTTAATTTCGACGTTGAGCCGGATAGTTTCCACGCTTTGGAAGTAAGCAACACTCAACACCATTCCATTGGGACACCATTTCTCGTACCCAAGATTTCTGCCTAAGTGATGGCAGCTACACAAGAAATGATGTCATTGGGACATCAGCCGGGACAAGGGCTGGGTAAAAATCATCAGGGTATTAAGCACCCGATCCAAGTGTCTAGTCAAACTGGGACAGTCAGACTAAGCTAATTTGCCAGTTCCAGTTACAGGAATCCACATAAGCATAAGCAGATTCCTTCAACGTCAGCCACACGGCGATTATCTCCACATGTAAATCCAGAGTCCGCACAATCTCTGGTAAAGGTGCCAGCCAACGTAATGGCTATGTTATTTCCTAAACCGATACCGATAAAGGAGAAGAAAGTCTTTGTTCCAGATCCCAAGGTGGAAGAAGAGGAACGGAGAATTAAACAAGATATCGTCTGAATGATGTTAGGTATACGCCTCATTGTCCATGATGAACATACAAACAGATACACCCCAGATGATGATTGCCCAAACATAATGGTCATCATTCGGGAAAAGGAGGACGATGACAACCCCTCCATCACTGCGGTCCACCGGAACTTTGCCCTTGCTAATTGGAGCAACACTCCTTGCATTGGTCGACAAGGGTAAAATGGGCAGGACTTCTTTCTACCCTGTAGATAATCATAACTGCTTACTTTTCTGTACAGTATTAGCAGTTATTTTATCCGTACATGCTAACACTTTGTATGATTAAACAGTTTCATATATATGAAGTGAAAGCATATTTTGTTTCAGGACTCTAAACTTAGATGTGTCTGTACTTGCTGATAAGATGCCTCCTCTCCACAAGGATTGTAACTTTGATTAAAAGTTGGACTCAGACTTGATGGAAATACAAGAGGACATTGAGGTGCCTCCGGAGATCAAAGAATGGGTCGAAGACAAACCTAAACCTAACCTTGATCAAACCGCCTCCTTTAATCTCGGAACCTTAGAAAGCCCTAAGTTAATCCAGATTGGTTCAAACCTTACCCCAAACCAAAGGAATGACATGGTTACACTACTAACCCAATTCCAGGATGTGTTTGTATGGTCTCATGAAGACATGGTGGGTTTGTCCACTAACATTGTTCTTCATCGCATTCCCATTAAGGAGGGATTCAAGACAGTCAAGTAGAAACTCAGGCGATTGAAACCTGAGTGGAGTTTAAAGGTGAAAGAAGAAATTATGAAACAATTTCAAGCTGGTATTATTATGGTGTCCACATTTTCTGAATGGATATCCAACATCGTTCCAGTGCCTAAACCTGTAGGAAAGGTGCGAGTTTGCGTGGATTATCGGGATCTAAATAAAGCTTTCCTTAAAGATAGCTTTCCCGTACCATTTATCCACATTCTCATTGACAATACTGCTCAATACGGCATGTACTCCTTTGCTGATTGCTTCGCAGGGTACCATCAGATCATGGTTACTGAAGAGGATCATGAGAAAACTACTTTCATCACGCCTTGGGGAACCTTTTGCTATAGAAAATTGTCGTTCGGCCTCATCAATGCTGGAGCTACCTATCAGAGAGCTATGATGGCTCTTTTCCATGACTTAATGCAAAAAGAGATAGAGATCTATGTGGATGACATTATTGTCAAATTTCGAAAGGAGGAAGACCATCCAGACTATCTCAGAAAGCTTTTCAACAGGTTGTATAAGTACAACTTGAAGTTGAATCCAGCCAAGTGCGCCTTCGGCGTTAAATCAGGCAAGTTGCTAGGATTTCTAGTCAGCCACAAAGGGATTGAGCTGGATCCCACCAAAATCCAGGCCATTAAAGAAATGCCCATTCCTTAGACAGAGAAGGAAATACAGGAATTTTTGGGAAGAGTCAACTTCATTAGCAGGTTCATTTCTCAACTTACAGCAACCTGTGCTCCCATCTTTAAGCTGTTATGGAAGAACTCCTCCATGAAATGGAATGATGAGTGCCAGAAGGCCTTCCTTATCATCAAAGAGCAGCTAGTCAAAGCTCCTATCTTGGTACCACCCAGGGATGATGTTCCCATGTTCATGTACCTATCCATGAGTGACAATGCCATGGGTTGCATGCTGGGTCAGAAAGATAATAGTGATCGAGAACGAGCTATCTATTACCTCAGCAAAAGATTCAGCAGCAGTGAACACAAGTACACTCTGAATTAGAAGACTTGTTGTGCTTTAGCATGGGCTGCCGTGAGGTTACAACATTACCTCCATGGGCACACAACCCATCTCATATCCCACGTGGATCCTCTCAAGTATGTGTTCAGTTTCCATACTGAATTGTCGGCTGTCCAGATGGTAGTTGATTCTGCAAAAATTTGACATCGTTTACGTGACGCAAAAATCCATTAAAGGTCAAGGAATTGCGGATCAACTGGTCGCCGCACCTTCAGGGGACTTTTTCTAAAAACCCTCTAGAAAACGGTATGTATTGGTTCAAGGTAGCCACTACATACTTAAGCACTTAAAACATCACTTTCATTATACAGTATAATTTAAAACATTTAGATAAACATGCTATAAGGTTCTACTTGTCAATAAAATAGTCAGACTTCTCTGGCATGTGGCGCGGTCGTGCTACATTTTTACCTGGGAGTGGCGCGGCCGCGCTGCTCCCTGATCAGACCAGACTTGAACTTTCAATAGCATGGCTACAGTTTAGAATTTAGCATAAAAAGATCATAATACACAAGTTAAAAGGTTCTGGACTTTGTTTTATGTTCCTTAAGCTCATATTAAGATTATTTTTCAAATCTAATAGTTCATCCCAAAAGTTTCCATTTAATGAGGTTAAGAGAATTCATTATACAAAAGCGTGATCCTATTACTCAATATATCGCATATTGATACTAAACCATTCTCACTACGCATGCTAACATGTATTTAGTTTACTTACACATAACTAGTATAGTCCGTTACTCGGAACCTTCTTTGAAACATGCTTGAATAGTCTATCTTACGCTTAACTAGTTGAATGCACATATCAACCATGCTTAGAGTCATAAAAGATGCTTTTATATTTGTACATATAGTCAAAATGTAATTCACATTATGCTTTTCTAAATTAGTTCTCAAACCTATATGAACCCACTATACAACCTCGTTTAAGCAAGACAACTTAAAACAACATCTTATGCTTATGTGTACACATATTCAAGCTATGTTCAAGTGTTTACAAGTCAAAACTTAAAGAATATTACGATAATCATTTTGAAAAATCTACAAGTTTCCTTTTTAAAGCTCATGCTAAATCAAGCTAATATGTAAAGCAACTTTATAACACACTTCATATCCATATGTTCACACAAGCAAGACATAAATACAGATTAGAAAGATCAGAATTTAGAATACACTAAGTTCATCATGATTTGTGTTTCAAAACCTTACGAATGGTTTTCAAAATCATTATAACCAAGCTAAAACGACTTACTATAACCAAAACAACATCAATCCATATATTAAGGCCATTTACATGCATAATCTAACCAACCTAACATGCTCAGGATAACACAAGGCAAATAAAATCAGTATCCAAGAATGGCAGCCCGCGCGGCCGTGCTGTCTTGTACTATAGAAGTGGCGCGGTCGTGCCACTTTGACCACAGGAAAAAAAATGGCTCTGCTTCTGCAGAGCCTCAACACAATTATTGCTAAACCTTCTAGCTGCAATCCAGACCAACTAAATTGCTCCTAAACATGCATATATATACTCAGATAACACATACATGACAACTCAGAATTCAACTAACAAGTGATTACAAGAATTCTAGAATCCTTCAATATCAAAATAAGAACAACACTAATATGTTACCTTTGTGCTTTGAATTGGACAAAGCTTCTTCTCAATATCAAATTACTCCCTCAACACTCTCTATAGCAACTTAGCAAATAATCGCAGTAACATTGAGATGAAGGGGAGTGCTCAATTTATAGGAAACTTACTAACCATGCCAAGCTATTGTCCAAGAAATTAAACCAAAAGATGGAAGGAGAACTCATTGGGTAATCAAGAGTTGGTGCCATAGTTATCAACCACTCCCATCACCCACACCCTTCTTCATCATGGCTAGCTAGACTGAAGAAATTGAGTTCACGCAACAATGGAAGTTAGGCTACTGTTTGGTCACTTAATATGGGACAAGGAGTTTGTTCTGATTTTGTAGTAACGAATTATTTACTAATACACTTAGGTTTATTTCCTTTTTGGCTTATAATTCCACATTTGATAACTAAATGTTATTACAAAATAAAAAGTTAAGGATTATATATGTGCCTCTGTAATATAATTCATGTACATTAGTCTAGTCCAATTAATATTTGTAACATAGACACAATTTAATTGGTCACTAATAATTCAATATCTCTTTAAAACTTTATTATTCCAATTAGACTTATTTATTGAAATAATTATAATTTGCAACTCATTGATTTAATATACATAAAGTACATCTTTAATGTTCTCACACATACATTTTTGTCACATAAGCATTCTTTATATAACTTATAATTCATTCAATTTTACTATAAAATTTTATATATTATATAGTCACGTTAAAGTGTCACACTACACTTCCTTTTTAAGTGAATGTAGGTACTACATATTATCACATATCTTGCACACAACTATTAATTGAATAAATATAATTCTTATTATGTAAATTATTTTACTCATTAGTATTCTATTACTTACACAAACAATTAATTAATAATACTATATTAATTAATCATTCACTTCCTAACTCATTCATTCCTTAATTTAATTAAACCATCAAAATTTCCATTCTCGTGCCACACAAGGCTTTTCACAGGTCTCATCATATTTTCCTATATTTTCTCAATTATCATAAATTCAATTTAATCTAATTGTGCTACTCATCTCATGACACATAAATATTTATATAAAATAAATATTCACATTCTTATTAATATCATTATTAATTTTTATTCATAAAATTCACGGTTCTTACAACCAAACTGGCATCTTCGGGTCTTCGCAGGTAGTTCGTTGAGCTGTTTTGCATAGTTTACGTTCGAAAGTGTAGCAAAGGCTCTTTGTGACCCTATCTGAGTTAAATGAAAGGGTTCGGGACTTATGTTTGTGATTATACAGTCAAGTCTGGTCGCTCAGGAGCTCGAGGTCCCATTACTTCATTAGAAGTTTTTCGATGGTTTTCATCAACTCTTCAAGTTGGGTCCGAGATAACTCTCTGATGGCTACGTTTGGTAGGGAGGCTTCGGCCCAATAAGGAATTTGGTAGGTATTAGGGCCTCAGATGAAGAACCACTGCGAATGTCATCCCTTATTGCTCGAAGGGGTCTTCATATGGGAACGTTTCTCAATCACTCTGCTTTGTTGTTTGTTTATAAGCCAAAATCTCGACTCCTTGGATTGGCTCATGGAGAATAAGGAGAAGAAGAAGTCGATAGTGGATGGGATTCCGAGTTCATGACAGATGGTAATGAAGGAGACAGGGTAGATGTAGGAGTTCGGCACCAGTTTTGTTAGGCTAACTCTTATGAACCCTAGAAGGGTGATGATGAAGGCGTGGAGGGGTAGGCGAACCCCATATTTAAGGGTGGTAAGGGCAATGGGGGTCCACCCATTGGGACGGTGGTACATTTATTCGATGGGGAGAGCAGCATGAAATTCGTAAGTTGTCGGGATACAAAATTGCTCTCTTATTTTGGCAAGGTCATCGAACTCGATTGTGGATTCAATGTTTATATGGTCAAAAGCTTTTTGAATACAATATTCTATCATCATTTTTTATGCATCAAGCTCAGCCTGGGAGGGGATTAAAGCTTGGGGACAGTTGTGACACCCACAAATCCTGGTACTTCATTTTCTCAAGATTTGGTGTTCACGTAATCAAAACATTCATTACTAACTACCCAATTGATAAAATTGAATAAATAAAACCTGCTCATACAGGATTAAACTTAAATAAAAATCTCCCAGGTTATCTAACCTTTACAAACATTCATTCATGCGGAAAATAAATTAATATAAACTTCATTACAATCCTTAAACAAGTCTGAAAATAAACTATTCAATCTATTACAGGTCTTCAGCATTGTTTCATCTTTCCTTTCCCTTTATTGGTGCTAGGTACATCACCAGTTTCAACCTTAGCTGTAAGAAATTTTACAGGCAAGAGTGAGCAAACAAGGCCCACTTGAAATAATAATAAATAAATCAGTTAACTTTACATCATGTACCAACATTAGGTTTAATAGAACTGAACAATAAATTCAATTACTTTCTAAAAACTTTAATCAATTACTGAGGGTCTATTGACCACGAATCATGTCCACAGTTATAAGTAATTTTTCAACTTAAACTTTAACAGTCATAAGACTATAAGGACTTCACGTACTTAGGGGGATCAACCCTTCGTACAATGTATTGTGCACAATCATTTCAACGCTAAGCGTAACCTATTATAAAAGAGTTGTTCTTCTCAGTATTTAGAATACAAGTCCGTACCAAAGTGAGTTTGGTTTGGATACATCATGGGGTAATTTAGAATTTAACGGTAATCAACTAAGGGTTAGTTGATTACAAACAACATAAATGTATACTATGGAATAATCATAGTTGAATTGATATTTATAAACTAACATCATGCTTTAGGAATAATTTGATAGCATAATCATGGAATAATCATAACATGCATCCTCATAAACTAATAGATACACGAGCTTAATCAACAATAAACAATCTAACTCTACGAAAGTGTAAAGTTGTACAATTGAAATGGAATTAAAGCGATAATGTGTTTAACGAATTCAAACTTGCACAATGAAGTTTGGAGTTAGAGAACTTGCATAAGTATAACATAACAGTGAAAAGTAACCTTGCTGAATAATAAAGTAGAAAAGGTTAGGGAACTTGCCTCGCGTGTAGGTTAAACAATTACTATTCACATTCACCCCAAGTCCTACACATATCATATGCATTGATAATACACATTAGTTACACTAACATTACCTTTATGAGTTCCTTTATTACTCTTAGTATAGCTACTAACTAAGTTTAAGTTTAAACACAGCACATCTTTCATGAACATTACATTTTAGCTTTATTACAACTACCTAAATGATCATGCCATTACACCACGTGTACATTAACAACTTGATATAACATCCTAATACATGTCCAACATGTTATCATTAAGTTATACTAATACCCAAAGGGTTGCACTTGCATTCGTGCATCCCGACGCACTCCGATTGGCTCCAAATACACAACAGTCATAAAGATGACCATTTTGACTACTGTTACAGACCTCAAATAAAAGAACTTAAAGAATTAAAGTTGTAGGTCTACTCGTCCTCTTTCCGAATCATCTTGAATTACCTAAATCGGAGTTCGTATGAAAAAGTTATGGCCGTTTTACTCCAGAAGGCTAAAACTGCCCAACTAGGCCACTTTTCCGGCGCCGGGGCGCGGAACAGTGGCGCTGGGGTGCGGGACACGGTGCTGGGGCGCGGGCCACAGCGCTGGGGCACGGACATGGCGCTAAGGCGCCACTAAAGTACTACTGGAGTCGCGCCGCGGCGCCAGACTCCAGAATCCGGCGACAGCCTCGGCAACAGTACCAGAAAAACCAATTTGGCCAAAAAAACTCGAATCTAATAAGTCGATTATCATGTAAATTGCATATAGACATCATATAATCGTATACTAACGACTTTTAACATGTTTCTACTCATCAATTAGCACAAACATCAAATATTCAACACCCAATTTTAATATTTTTAGCAAAACTCTATATTTTGATATTTTTCATGAAAACCAATACTGTGATTTTGTTATTCAATCAAAACAGAAATTTCCAAGCATCATGATTATGATTTTACACTCTAGCAATTCTTATAATCAATTTATCAATACAACAACTAATTAAACCTTAATTTCCATTTTAAAAATAACCCATTCTCATTCATAAAATTCTCTATAAAACAATTTCTTCATAAAATATATACATACATGAATTAAACTCTATATAATCATGCATAACTCATGAAACACATCTACAATTGCTAATTATATAAACTTATAACCAAAACAACCAAAATTTCTTTTCATAAATTTTTCACAGAAACTTTTTGGAAAAAAAACTTTTAGAGTTTTGTAAAGAAGAAGATGGCCTACCTTGGATTATGAAGAAGATGATGGTCCTAACTCTTTGATTGTCAAGCTTTTCTCCAAAACCTGTTAATAATCTCTCAATTCTCTCTAGAATTCTCTCACTTTTCTTCTTTTCTTCTTCTTCTTCCTCTGAGTTCTTTCTTTCTCTATTTTCCTTCTTCTGAACTCTTTTCTCTCTCTAACATACGTACTAAAATATAACGTATATAATTATAATTATAATAATTGTATATTATAAATATAAGATATATAACTGACATCAGTTAAAGGTTTTGAAAATCAAAAGCCATAAGGCTTGTTTGGTTAGTCTAAATAAAATAACTTATTAATCTTTATGCCTTGTTTGGTAAAACTCAATTAGATAAAGAGTTATTATGCCATAAGACATGTTTGGTAAAACCACATTAAACTCTTTTAATTTATTTTGGTAACTCCTATATAGCAAGGTTATTAGTCACACCTTTATTAAATTAATAAATCAATTAAACGCTAATCTATTAAATTACTTTAACACATAAACAATTATAATTCTTTTTATAATTATAATTTCATTTAATCAACTGACATTTCAAACTACAATTTCTCATTTAAATATTATTATTTATTTAAAATCATTATAAGCTCTCTAGCTTATTAAATTAAACTCTATTATTATAAAATCTCATAATAATTAATTTATTTAGCTCCTTACTTATTTACTCAACAAATAATTAATTAAATCACATCAACTCAAATTGTCATATAATTCAATAAATATTTAATATTGCCAATAAATATTTAATATTTAATATTTAATTATTTATTCAACAAATAATTAAATAAACCACATCACTCAAATTGAACAATTATTTATTCAACAATAACATATCCAATAAATATTTATATAAATCAATAAATATTTATAACTTACATTTAAAAAAAAATATGGAATGTTACATCATTCCCCTCTTAAAAGGATTCTGTCCTCAGAATCACAACTCAAACAACACATTCGCTACATTCTTCCCTACTTACAAAGATTCTGTCCTCAGAATCGAAGACACAGATTAAACAAATAACTCAGGGTATTCTTTCAACATTTTCTCTTCGAGTTCCCACGTTGCTTCTTCAGCGTTGTGGTTCCTCCAAATCACCTTCACAGAAGGTATCACTTTATTCCTGAGCACTTGTTCTTTCCTGTCGACTATCTGGATAGGAATCTCTTCATAAGACAAATCTTTCTCGAACTGCAACGGTTCGTACTCGATTACGTGCTTGTAATCGGGTTTATATGGTCGTAACACCGAAATATGAAAAATATTATGAATGTTTTCCAACTCTGGAGGTAGAGCTACCTCATAAGCCACTTCTCCCACTCTTCGCAGCACTTCAAAGGGTCCAAATAACCTCGGGCTTAGTTTTCCCTTTTTACCGAAACGAATTTTTCCCTTCCAAGGAGAAACTTTTAGGAATACATAGCTTCCTACGTCAAATGCACGATCTTGCCTGTGTTGATCAGCATACTTCTTCTGTCGGTCTTGAGCTACTACTAATCTTATCCTGATGAGTTTGATAACCTCAGCAGTTTGTTGCACCAATTCTGGTCCTAATAGTTGACGTTCTCCAACTTCATCCCAGTACAGTGGAGTTCTGCACTTTCTGTCGTATAACGCTTCGTAAGGCGGCATGCCGATGCTCGCGTGATAACTATTATTGTAGGCGAATTCCACCAACGGTAATTGCTCTTCCCAGCTTCCTTTGAAATCCATGACGCATGCTCTCAACATATCTTCTAATGTCTGGATCGTTCGTTCGCTTTGGCCATCTGTTTGCGGATGATATGTCGTACTCATTCGCAACTGTGTTCCCATACATTCTTGTAGTCTCTTCCAGAAGTTTGATGTGAACCTCGGATCTCTGTCTGACACAATTGACACTGGAACTCCATGTCTTGCAACGATCTCTTTAATATATAGTTTTGCCAGCTGATCAAGATTGAATCTAATCTTTATTGGCAAAAAGTGTGCAGATTTTGTCAGTCTGTCTACTATTACCCAAATCGCATCGTATCCTTTCTGAGTAGTTGGAAGACCCACCACAAAATCCATCGTGATATGCTCCCACTTCCATTCCGGTATTTCCAACGTTTGAAGCAATCCGCTGGGTCTTTGATGTTCGGCTTTTACTCTCTGACATGTTAAGCACTTTGCTACACATTCCGCGACATCCCTTTTCATATTTGGCCACCAAAAATGTCGGCGCAAATCTTGATACATTTTCGTGCTCCCTGGATGAATTAAATATTTTGAGCTATGAGCTTCGATCAAAATTTCTTCTTTCAGTTCTGGTGCTGCTGGAACCCAGATCCTTCCCTCAAACCGTAGTAACCCTTCGGTGTCGATCTTGTATTTTACATCACCGCCTTCAATCAAATTCTCTTTGATTTTTGCACACTCTTCGTCTTGTAGTTGGGCACTCTTCACTTTGTCCATTAAAGTTGGACCAGCTTCTATCTGAAATAATTGTTCGTCGGATTCCTGTGGAAATTTGATTTCCAGTTCTAACTTTGTCATTGCTGAAATGAGCTCCTCCTGAGTTGTTAGCAGCATTAATTTCTCCCGACCTTTCCTACTTAAAGCATCCGCAACCACATTCGCTTTGCCCGGATGATAAAAGATCTCACAATCGTAATCTTTTATCAGTTCCATCCACCTTCTCTGACGCAGGTTCAAATCTTTCTGAGTGAAAATATACTTCAGACTTTTGTGGTCTGTGTAGATCTCACATTTCTCTCCATAAAGATAGTGTCTCCATATCTTGAGAGCAAATACCACTGCAGCCAATTCCAAATCATGAGTCGGATACCCTTTCTCATAATCTTTCAATTGTCTTGATGCATAGGCAATAACTTTGCCGTTCTGCATAAGAACACAACCCAACCCTTTGTGTGAGGCATCACTATACACCACAAAATTTCCTGTATTATCTGGTAGGGTTAACAAAGGTGCCATACTTAGCTTTTTCTTCAAATCTTGGAAGCTCTCTTCACACTTTTCTGTCCAAACGAATTCTGGTTGGTATCAGAGCTGTAGGTTAGAAGCCTTAGGTAGGAGTACCGTAGGCTATAACCTTAGAGAAGAGAGGTGAAGATAATAAACGAATAAGCTCAAATAGAGTTTGAACAATAAGAAGTAATTTAAGAATTTATAAAGAAGGGATTAAAACATGCGTGAAAGGGTTCAAAGAAGAATCTCGCAGAGTTATAAGGAATATGAATGTGGGGTTACCTAACTCCAATAATAAGGATGTAAAGTGATAGTGAATAGACAATGTCTATAAAAAGAGAATGATAAAGAAGTTAAGAATAGAGAGTTATATTTAAGTATGGTGCAATTGTACTCTTTAGTAGTTGATGTATGGTATCTGGGCTAAACGATTCCTTTATAGAGCGGAGGTATATACGAACTAGCAACTCGAAACCTAGTTTGTTGGTTGTTTGTGGGAAACCACTCAGCGTACCATATTGAAACTGTTAGAGACTCGATGTGTACCAAGTATAGAAATGGACACGTATGATGAAAGTGTAGAACTTGAATAAAATTTTGAGCGATGTAAATAAAGTTGAAAATTCTTAAAAGAAGAATTGTTATATAAACAAGAAGATTCAAAGAAGAATCTAAGAGATATAAAGATAAGAAATGGAAGTTTCCTAACTCCAAAAGCCAAGATAACGAGTAATGTAGTAAATGATGAAAAAGAGAAAGAAAGAGGATCGTAAAACAAAACGATCACGAGTTAAGAAAAGAATTTTAAGGGAGATGATTATAGAATAAGATCACGACGTGGTCTGTTTAAGTTATAAAAGAAAGATGGTCTGTAATGTTAGAATGATTATAGCTTAATGCTATGAAGATGGTGTACTATGAAATAGTACGAGATAACTCATGAGGAGTTATAAATGATGTGATACGAGGAATTCGTATCAAGCAAAGAGGAAGTTAAGAGCAATATAGAGTTAGGTGGGGTTTCAATTGAGGACTCATGTGATGGTTGAGTTGTACAAACCTTTGTATGGGCGAGGGTTTTGTGATTGCACTCAGTTTATCACATTGATAATCATTGGAATGTTTGTGTCGCGCTATTTGTTGTATGCCTGTTGTGAAGGTGATTCTTTTCTCATATGTATAACAAATAGGTAGAGTATAGTTAGAGAATATTATAAGGTTAAGTGCGAGTTCTTAAAACTCATACTTATGGTAGGTTCGTGACTCATAATTATATGGTATGTTTTTGAACCCCTCAGCGAATGGACGCCTATGGTCTGACTAGGATAAGTTCTTAAACTCATATGATTGTGGTAAGTTCCTGAACTCATAACGTGTGGTAAGTTTGACGAACTGGGTATAGATAAGTGTGAATAGAGTATTGAGGATGATAGGAATAGATATACCTATTAAGCAATGGATCATTATAGAAAGTGGAGTTGATGGTGGAAGCATAGGTATTCTAAATCTACTAACTATGCTAGACTTTCGAAATTTATTGACTTCATGCTGATGTTTACACTTCTATTTTCTTAAAAAACATTGGATCAAATGATAGAACCAATGAGTTTTAACAACAATACTGTTATTCGTATGTCTATGCTAATTACTTCGGCTAGACAAAAATGATTTGCAATATATCAAAATGTATTTTATATCATTAATGCATCATGTAACCTGGTGCAAAGATGAAAAAAAAACGATGGATTCATCAATGCAGTATTACCTAGTGTTGGATGTGATCTAAGGATCGTCAGCCCACTATGGTATGATGTAGTATGATAAAATCAACAAATAACGGAATTCTCAACGGACTGTAAATACAGTGCGGTATCATGACGTTATAAAAAGATTTTTGAGATTTCTTTAAGATATGAGAATACATATGTATGTATGTATATGTATATTTCGATTGATGTTCAAATTGTTGTAGAGGTCTATGCTATTTGATTCAGCTAGACAAATATTGAAAGATGTTCATGAAATGCATGCGTTTCTTGAGAAGTTATGCCAAACCAAATTGTTTTGGTGCAGATTCAGATGTTGAAAAGCTGAGATGAACAACCCTTTTATAGGGGATTACGCGGAGGCGTTGAGATGTTTGTGCACAATACATTATACGAAGGGCTGATCACCCTAAGTACGAGGAGTCCCTATAGTCTTATGACTATTAAAGTTTAAGTTGAATGATTACTTATAACTATGGACATACGCATAGCGTTTAAATGTTTGTGCACAATACATCGTACGAAGGGCTTAACACCCTAAGTACGGGGGTCCTTATAGTCTTATGACTGTTAAAGTTGAAATTGAAAGATTACTTGCAACTGTGGACATAGTTCGTGGTCTTATGACCCTCAGCATGATTTGGAATCTTTTAAATTCATGTTATTCATATCGCTTCCCAATTATTGAGCAATTGTGGAAGATTCTTGATATTCTAAAAGGTGAATGTGGTAAGGATGATATTCCTTAGAAAGAAGTGAGTCGTAAAATGCGACACTAAATGATGAATATGTTGAATAAGTGAGAAAAGAGATTTTGAAGTGAGAACGATATGAATTATCAAAGAATAATGTGAAACTTTTAATATAAAAGTTAATAGTTGTAGAATGATAATTGTGGAAAGGAAGTAGTTATAGAAACCAATGAATGAATGAAGTAGTGACGTAAAATCTATTTTGATAGATTGAATATTCATTGATAAAATTTCGAGGACGAAATTCTTAGAAGAATGGGTGAATGTAATATCCCGAGTGTTCATGATAACGATCCTTAAAAAAAAGGAAATGAACGGGTTAAAGAATATGTAATACTCAAATATAATTGAGTCTGAGTAAAGGTTATGAAATAAAACTTACAAGAATTTATTTTGAAGAATGGTGGGAAGAATGTAACAATCCAAAATTTTATTTATAATTTTAAATATTTATTGAATTAAATAAATATTTTTAATTGACGTGTTTGTTGTTTAGTAGATATTTATTGGATTATTTATTAGTAAGTAAATAATCCATGAGTTATAGAAATTAACTTAATTAAGATAAAAGAGTGAAGAATGTGACGATTTGATTATTTGAGTTGTGATTCTGGGGACAGAATCCTTGTAAGGAGGGAAGGATGTAACGATCCGAAATTTCAAATTGTAATATTAAATATTTATTAATATATAAATATTTATTTGATGCGCTTATTGTTGAAATTGATGAGAGAAATATTTTATTGATGTAATGGTTGCTAGTAAATATTTATTAATCTAAATTCATTAGATAATATTTTAAATTAAATTAATTTATAATTTAGAGAGTTATAATATAACATGAGATATTATATTATTGTTTTAATTTAATAATTTAAGGTGGTATATTAAGTTATTAAATAAAATTATAATGAGATTATAATTTTGTGATATTTGGTTAAGTGGAAAATTTATTTAGTATGTGGTAATTAGTTTATTTAATTAAGATTGGATATGAAAATCCAAGTAAACAATGTGGGACAATAAACTATATTATATGTGACTTATGAAAATAAATTAAAAGAGTTTTAATTTGGTTTTACCAAACAAACCCATAGAGCTTTTGAAATTCTTATTTTAATCTTGTTTTGCCAAATAAGGCTTAAGGAATGATTAAGTCATTATTTTAATATGGCTTTGCCAAACAAGCCTTAGGGCTTTTAAAATTTTAATTTTGTAACTTATATATTAAATTGATAATTAGTATATGTAATTATATTGGGAGTTACATATTCTATAATTATATGTGTTATATGTGTATTGTATATACAGTAAGTTACGTTAGTTTTCTAAACCTAAGTCTAAACTAAGAACAAAGAGAAGAAGAGAGAATGCAGAGAAGAAGAAGAAGAAGAAGAAGAAGAAGAAGAAGAAGAAGAAGAAGAAGGGGAAACCTTGAGAAAATAAAAGAAAAGCTTTCAACATCTCCATATTTTCTCCTAATTCAACCTAGAAAGGTATCAAACTAACACTTATACTAAATTAAGATGTTATGTATTTAGTCTTTGTAAAATTAGGTTTTCATGATTATGTATTTATATGTATATATGGTGTTCATATGTGATTGTATGCCATGAAAGGATTTTCGCAATATAAGTATTGTAAAAACAAGTTTTAAAATCATGTTCTTCTATGTTTTCATAGTTTTAGAGTTTTATAGTTGTTCAAAAGTTTCAATTCACAAAGATATGATGAACATGATGAAATCATGTTCATAGTGTTTGATTATGAGTTATATGGTTGTTCTAGCAATTCAATCCATGTAATTTTGATAAACAAGAGGAATTGGGTTCATAATGTTTTTCTATGAAATAATTTCTGAAAAATGGCTTTTTAAACTATTAAATTGATGTTTGGTTATGATTTATTATTGAAATTGATCGTGTATTGTGTTAGTATGTTAAGAATATGAGTTATCACAATTGGAATTACTTGAATTGGTTTAAAAACGAATTCACAGTGAATAATTTCGCTATGAATGTTAAAAGAAGAAGAAAGAAGAGAAATAGTGAAATTAAAGGTTGTAATCTTTGATGTTTGTGTTGTTTAAATGGCTAGAAACGCGTTAGAAAACATTAGATTATGTTTCTGTAAACCTATTACACATTGGGTAGGTTGGTATGGTTGTTAGAAAGGAGCTTGGAGGCCTAATTTGGCTTTTCGTAGTGTTCTAGAGCTAAAGTCGCAAAGTCACAGTAGAGACCCCCGCCCCGGCGAGGCCCCCTTGTGTAAAAACCCCCGCCCCCGCGGGGGGGTATTCTGTCAAGATAAAATTTTGGAAAAAAAAATTGATCGGACATAGTTTACTAAAATAAGCATAACGTTTTCATACGAACTCTGAATGAGATGATTCAAGATGATCCGGAACGAGGACGAGTAGACCTACAACTTTTATTCTTTAAGGTTTTCAATTTGAAATCGTTATGAAGGGTAAAAATGGTCATCTTTAGGACTATTATGTTTTCAGAGGGCGTTAGACATGCACGTATGCTAGTGTAGTGCTCTTGACAATAAAAGATGTTGTTCTAAGTTATAAAACATGAATGTTAGTAAATATAATGATGCTTAACATTAATATAATGATGTATTAGATAAGTTATAGAAGCATAGTAAGCATACACAAAAGATGCAATCGGGCGTGTGACGAATAAACGTCGAAACGCCGTGATAATTGTTAATGAACGTAAAAAGTGTTTTTAGTCAAATGAAATGGATATTATAAAGTATGAAATGGGTTTAATATAAAACCAATAATGATTCCTAGCAAAATTTGAACACTTTAATGAATTTCAAATATTACATAAGTCGAAAAGTTAACACAATCTAATTGAACATTGTGTGTTAATTAATAGGAAAGATTATGAGATGTGGAGTAGAGTTTACATTACAATTACTATGTGTTGTTATGTGACTAATAGTTAATGTGTATGATTATATAATTGTGTAGGGCACGTGAAGTGCAGATAACTGTAAGCTGTTAAACTGTTATTGGTAAACAACGATCAAGGCAAGTCTTTCGGTATGTTGTTTGTTACGTGGACTTGATGAACTGTTTTAAATTGCATGATATGTTATACATGTTGAAATCATGAAATGTGAAAGTCAATATATGACTGCATTGTTTTGGCTAAGTAATGATGATTGAGTAAGGAACTCAATCTTTATATTTGCTATGTGAGTTAAAAGCATGTATGCCATGTTACTTTAATGAGTTGTATATCGAGCATGTTATTATGTGCTATGTGATGCATGAAAATTGTTAGACTTTGCTGGGCTGTCGAGCTCACTCTTGCAAATAACCACTTTTACAGGTCAAGATTTTAAGGTAAAGATATGTGCTAAGTGAGTTATAGAGATCTATATTCACGAAGATTACTTATGTTTTATGAGAAATGTATTTCATATTTTGAACGTAACATGTTGTTGAATTGTAAGTTGAGTTATCCAATGTATATGGATATTTAGTATGATGTAAGACTTTGTATAGTCATTTTGTTGTAACGATTCATGATATAAGATTGAATCAAAGAGATGTAATGTAAAGGTTACGATTCAGGGCATGAAAGAAGGAAATGTATAAACGTTCTAAATATTCCGCAATTTTAGTGTTTTTAATATCGAATAATGATGTAAAATTTGAGTTTTAATGTGTGGTTAACGACCGAAGTTGAGATTTAAATTGTATGGATTTTTGGGGTCGTTACAGTGACACCCCCAAATCCTGGTACTTCATTTCCTCAAGATTTGGTGTTCACGTAATCAAAACATTCATTACTAACTACCTAACTGATAAAATTGAATAACTAAAACCTGCCCATACAGGATTAAACTTAAATAAAAATCTCTCAGGTTATCTAACCTTTACAAACATTCATTCATGCGAAAAATAAATTAATATAAACTTCATTACAATCCTTAAACAAGTCTGAAAATAAACTATTCAATCTATTACAGGTCTTCAGCATTGTTTCATCTTTCCTTTCCCTTTACTGGTGCTAGGTACATCACCAGTTTCAACCTTAGCTGTAAGAAATTTTACAGGCAAGAGTGAGCAAACAAGGCCCACTTGAAATAATAATAAATAAATCAGTTAACTTTACATCATGTACCAACATTAGGTTTAATAGAACTGAACAATAAATTCTATTACTTTCTAAAAACTTTAATCAATTACTGAGGGTCTATTGACCACGAATCATGTCCACAGTTATAAGTAATTTTTCAACTTAAACTTTAACAGTCATAAGACTATAAGGACTTCACGTACTTAGGGGGATCAACCCTTCATACAATGTATTGTGCACAATCATTTCAACGCTAAGCGTAACCTCTTATAAAAGAGTTGTTCTTCTCAGTATTTAGAATACAAGTCCGTACCAAAGTGAGTTTGGTTTGGATACATCATGGGGTAATTTAGAATTTAACGGTAATCAACTAAGGGTTAGTTGATTACAAACAACATAACTGTATACTATGGAATAATCATAGTTGAATTGATATTTATAAACTAACATCATGCTTTAGGAATAATTTGATAGCATAATCATGGAATAATCATAACATGCATCCTCATAAACCAATAGATACACGAGCTTAATCAACAATAAACAATCTAACTCTACGAAAGTGTAAAGTTGTACAATTGAAATGGAATTAAAGCGATAATGTGTTTAACGAATTCAAACTTGCACAATGAAGTTTGGAGTTAGAGAACTTGCATAAGTATAACATAACAGTGAAAAGTAACCTTGCTGAATAATAAAGTAGAAAAGGTTAGGGAACTTGCCTCGCGTGTAGGTTAAACAATTACTATTCACATTCACCCCAAGTCCTACACATATCATATACATTGATAATACACATTAGTTACACTAACATTACCTTTATGAGTTCCTTTATTACTCTTAGTATAGCTACTAACTAAGTTTAAGTTTAAACACAGCACATCTTTCATGAACATTACATTTTAGCTTTATTACAACTACCTAAATGATCATGTCATTACACCACGTGTACATTAACAACTTGATATAACATCCTAATACATGTCCAACATGTTATCATTAAGTTATACTAATACCCAAAGGGTTGCACTTGCATTCGTGCATCCCGACGCCCTCCGATTGGCTCCAAATACACAACAGTCATAAAGATGACCATTTTGACTACTGTTACAGACCTCAAATAAAAGAACTTAAAGAATGAAAGTTGTAGGTCTACTCGTCCTCTTTCCGAATCATCTTGAATTACCTAAATCGGAGTTCGTATGAAAAAGTTATGGCCGTTTTACTCCAGAAGGCTAAAACTGCCCAACTAGGCCACTTTTCCGGCGCCGGGGCGCGGAACAGTGGCGCTGGGGCGCGGGACACGGTGCTGGGGCGCGGGCCACAGCGCTGGGGCACGGACATGGCGCTAAGGCGCCACTAAAGTACTACTGGAGTCGCGCCGCGGCGCCAGACTCCAGAATCCGGCGACAGCCTCGGCAACAGTACCAGAAAAACCAATTTGGCCAAAAAAACTCGAATCCAATAAGTCGATTATCATGTAAATTGCATATAGACATCATATAATCGTATACTAACGACTTTTAACATGTTTCTACTCATCAATTAGCACAAACATCAAATATTCAACACCCAATTTTAATATTTTTAGCAAAACTCTATATTTTGATATTTTTCATGAAAACCAATACTGTGATTTTGTTATTCAATCAAAACAGAAATTTCCAAGCATCATGATTATGATTTTACACTCTAGCAATTCTTATAATCAATTTATCAATACAACAACTAATTAAACCTTAATTTCCATTTTAAAAATAACCCATTCTCATTCATAAAATTCTCTGTAAAACAATTTCTTCATAAAATATATACATACATGAATTAAACTCTATATAATCATGCATAACTCATGAAACACATCTACAATTGCTAATTATATAAACTTATAACCAAAACAACCAAAATTTCTTTTCATAAATTTTTCACAGAAACTTTTTGGAAAAAAAACTTTTAGAGTTTTGTAAAGAAGAAGATGGCCTACCTTGGATTATGAAGAAGATGATGGTCCTAACTCTTTGATTGTCAAGCTTTTCTCCAAAACCTGTTAATAATCTCTCAATTCTCTCTAGAATTCTCTCACTTTTCTTCTTTTCTTCTTCTTCTTCCTCTGAGTTCTTTCTTTCTCTATTTTCCTTCTCCTGAACTCTTTTCTCTCTCTAACATACGTACTAAAATATAACGTATATAATTATAATTATAATAATTGTATATTATAAATATAAGATATATAACTGACATCAGTTAAAGGTTTTGAAAATCAAAGGCCATAAGGCTTGTTTGGTTAGTCTAAATAAAATAACTCATTAATCTTTATGCCTTGTTTGGTAAAACTCAATTAGATAAAGAGTTATTATGCCATAAGACATGTGGTAAAACCACATTAAACTCTTTTAATTTATTTTGGTAATTCCTATATAGCAAGGTTATTAGTCACACCTTTATTAAATTAATAAATCAATTAAACGCTAATCTATTAAATTACTTTAACACATAAACAATTATAATTCTTTTTACAATTATAATTTTATTTAATCAACTGACATTTCAAACTACAATTTCTCATTTAAATATTATTATTTATTTAAAATCATTATAAGCTCTCTAGCTTATTAAATTAAACTCCATTATTATAAAATGTCATAATAATTAATTTATTTAGCTCCTTACTTATTTACTCAACAAATAATTAATTAAATCACATCAACTCAAATTGCCATATAATTCAATAAATATTTAATATTGTCAATAAATATTTAATATTTAATATTTAATTATTTATTCAACAAATAATTAAATAAACTACATCACTCAAATTGAACAATTATTTATTCAACAATAACATATCCAATAAATATTTATATAAATCAATAAATATTTATAACTTACATTTTAAAAAAAATATGGAATGTTACAGCAGTGGAGTGGTGACTACAGTGGAATTGGTGGTAATGGCGATGCCGGTGGTGGAGGAGGTTATTACAGTGGTGGGGATGGAAGCAGCAATAGGAACGGTGGAGCTTAGAACAGAGCTAAGGATGGTGTTTTCAATGGAAGCGATTGGGGCATTTTAAGATGGAATATTTGTAGCAGCCATTGGAAGGCAAGGGGGAAGGATAATCGGAGAAAATGTTTGCCAGAAGTAGAGAATTGCAAAGAGAAGAAAAAGATTGTGCAGAAGTCTAAGTTGATTTTGAAAAATTAAATTTGAAAAGTGGCGATTACTTTTGGGGGAAAAAGCTTTTGAAGTGATTGACGCTTCAACTTCACTTAGTTTCCTAAATACGGCGCATTAATTGGGCCGAAATGATGATGAACGTGGGACCGGGTGATGTAGGGGTCCATTAATGAGTGTTAGGTACATTACCGAAGTGGTTGATCTCAGGCTTGGTGTATTCATATTTATTCTGTAATTATTGGGTTTTTAATGAGAAACTCTTCCATTCAAAGTCTCATTGTAATGGAAGACCGAGGGAAATGTTGGACATGATTATTTGAGCCATGTTCCACATGGAGGAATACTCCCCATGTGGGAGATTGGGCCTAGTGGATTTAGTGGGCCATATTCTACGTGGAGAAAGTCTTCCCACATAGGAATCTATTTGGGCTGTAGGTGGAGAACTTAAAGGAATCTAAGATTCCTAATTATATTTGATCTCTAACTCCTAAGGAAAGTGTCAAGATAGATTCTGACTTCCTTTCTTTAAGGAGCTTCGGTTCAATCCCAATAAAGAATTTAAGCTAATGAGTAATCCTATTTTCATACGAGGAAGGGCATATAGAGGAGGTGTGATCACTATAAATACAAGGTTATACCCTAGTTCTTAGGTACACACAAATCATTGTTATTTTGCAGCACTAAATACCTCCATTGTTAAACCTTGTTCAACCTGTACTTATTCTTACACCAAAGTATCTCCTGACGACCCAAGCCGTCAAGCTTCTTCGTGTGATTTCGTTTCTGTACAGGATTGCACGCGCTTTTGGTGGTTGAGGTGAAGTCGACGAATCTTGACGTTAGCTATCAGAATGTTTACACATGACAGTATTTGAGTTGTATTCATATAGTGTATAAATATTTTTACCTAGTCAAACTTTATAATCTACAATCAAACTATATATATATATATATATATATATATATAAGGGAATGATTTATAACATATATTTGTTATAGATCTTTATAAGGTATAGACCATCTATACCATTGAAAAGAAAAAAGAAACGGTTAGGATTAGAAATTGAAAATTGACATCTTGTTATTAATATTATTAGTAGCGGACGGTAAAAAAACACTTATTGTTTGGTTTATCCAATAAATGTTTAGGCTTTAGCTAATCATAATAACGGTTTAGCATGACCAGTAAATGTTTAGGGTTTACTGTGGTATAGGATTTATTAATTCACTGGAGTTTCGAGTTTATTAACCAGATGTCGACGTCGAAATTTTTTTTGTCCTTTTATATGCTTGTCTTTTGGTGTTCTCATTTTATATGAGTTTTTTTTACAAAACAAATTTGAAAAGGTCTGACATGTAAATGTTGACGATTTGACTTTAAGAGTCACCAGTTGGTTATTTTTAAATGGTTGCACCAACTCAACCTAGAAAAGGTTTGTACAAAGACTTAGTGATGTGACACTGTTTAACTGGTTTGCAAAACTGAAATTCGTTAGGGTCTGGGGGCTTGATTAAGCTGAGAGAAGGTGTTAGGCACCCCCCAACTTCTGTGATAACACGATTACCGCCACTTTTCATTAACTTTTACCTCTGTGTGTGTGTTAGGTCTATGTGCAGTTTGTTTGAAAGTAGTGCTATGCCTCGTTTGCACCTATATACAAAGGGTTTGACTTTTGTATAAAAGTTCAATTTTAACGAGATATGGTAGTGATGTTTTGTAAAACATGTTTTCCAAACCCTTATGTTCAATAGTAATTGAGGCCTTTGATACTTCCATTTTATTAACTGTTCAGCTTGACTGCTTTTATTTTTGAGATGCAAAGCATCTTTGAGAAAATAAGATACATAGCAGTGCCGAACTCCTTGTGGGCATGAGAGACACAAGTTGGCTATAGCTAAAAATGTCCATCACGGGAACCGAATCTAGATTCAGGAATTGAATCAGTGATCACATGATTTCTAGGCTCACATGATAAAGCAATATGTGCAAAAGCTAAAACAAAAACTAGATTTGAATAAATCTAAACTATTTAAGCTTCATCGATTCCAGTTTAATCACCATGAATCGGTTAAAGTGAGAAATAGCTAGATTGAGACAAATCTAGCCCACAATAAAAGTTAAAAAAAATGAATTAGATTTGAATAAATCTAAGCGATCCAGCTTCAACGGTTCCAATTTAGTCACCATGAACCGATTAAAGTGAGAAATAGCCAGATTTAGGCAAATCTAACCCGCAGGCTGATAAAACAGTTTATATATATATATATATATATATATATATATATATATATATATATATGTGTGTGTGTGTGTGTGTGTGTGTGTGTGTGTGTGTGTGTGTACAGAAGTGAGAAAAAACTTAAAAATCTGAAATATCTTACAGTGGGCTGCCAAGAAGACTTCAGATAGCTTCTGATGCCTGAAAACTCAGTTTCCACTGGTTAAATTTTAGTATATTGTAAAAAATGAGCTTATAAGTGTTTAAAAAAAAAGAATCACTCAGTTTGGAGCACTCTAGAAGTGGTTACAGGCTGAAATGGGCAGAGTTTTCTCTTTTTTCTTCCTTTTTTCTTGCAAATTATGGCTGATGGGGGGTCTATTTATAGGCCAAAAGTGTCGCGGGTTAACTTGCAGTAGCAACGGGTCTACCCGTGGCTACCCGAGCTGCCCCGGGCATGTTGGGTCACGTCGTTTCAAAGTACGTGCACTCGGACAATGCATTATCCGCTCGAACCTTCATAACTTTCAATTTGGGAGTCCTATGGAAGCGTGCCATGTCATTTCAAAAAGCTCTTTCTGAGAGCTACGCAATGACATGTGGCTTGCCCTTTTTTGAATCCAAAAATATGGGTCCATGACCGAAATAGCATTTCTAGGTCTCCGTCAGCCAGTCTGTTGAGCTATTTTGCGTAGTTTGCGCTCGGAAGTTAAGATATGGTTCTTGTGGGACTTCTTTTGAAGAAGTTTGAGTTTAAATGAGTTTATTTGATTTTAGTTGAGATGAAGTTGGTAAAATGACCATTTTGCCCCTCCCGGGGTTATCTCCGACTTTGGCGCAGTTGTAGCAGTCTTTTCCTAAGGTTATCTCTAAGATTGGTCTGATGTTGACTCTGACTATCCTCAAGGTTATCTCTGAGGTTGGCTTGACCTCCCGAGGTTGACTCTGGGCTTTGAACTTGATCTCCCTGGGTTATCTCCAGGGTTGGAACTGACTTTTCCGGGGTTATCTCTGGGGTTGGAGACTTATTTCTCAGGGTTATCTCTGGGGTTGGAAACTGGATCTCCCGGGGTTATCTCCGAGATTGAAACTGATGTTGTGGTCCTTTAGGGTTATCTTTAAAGTGTAAAAAAGATGCTTTTGTCCTCCTGCATAGTTAGTAACAGGAAAACAAAATTCCAAGTATTTATAGATGCCCATCTTTATCATGTTCATGCAATGCAATGGAATGAACATGATAAAGATTACTAGACACTTGAAATATGACAAGATATTTTTAATGTTGCAAATCGCAATGTAATGAATGTTATGATGAATGTTAAAATGTTTTCACAAATTATAGTTCGCAAATCGCAAATCGCACATCGCATTTCGAACTTCTCTTTTGGTCAATCACACTTCACAACTCACACATCGCATTTCGTAAATCGCAGTTCGCAAATCGTTCGCACATCACAAATCGCTTTACCTTTACCGATTATTGTTGATGCCTATACTGGTGTTGATTTCAACGGTTTGGGCTCTTTGTCATTGTTGTCGATGCTTGTTTGATGAAGAGAAATTGAGATATTTTCTACATCTCTATTGGGGATGACGTTCTAAAATCACTAGACCTTCCCGATGTATATGCTGGTAGTTTACAATGGTGCCTACCCTGCTAGTAATTTGACAATGGATCCTACCTTGTTGGTAGTTGACTACACTGACATCACCAAACGGTTTCAATTCCCACTCTAACGGTGGTGTACAAAGCTTTCATCACTGAACTGTCTTGATGTTATGCTGAATTGATGACAATGGTTTAGAGTACCAGATCTTCCAATACCTTCGCTGAAGTAATATTCAGCAGCTTGCTTCACCAGACTCTACCTGATGTTACACTTGATTGATGACAACCAATTGATGTCTATGACAAAATGTTTCTCTAATATAGGCATTTAATGTGCACGCATATTTAAATCTACTAGATATGCATGTTAAACCTTAATAGAGATGTACGCTGATGTAGCGCATTTACATATGTGTAGATCATGCATGATGTGATGATCTAGATTTATCCTTAGGATTTTATTGTCCTAGGTTTATGCACATTTTAAATTGTCTAGAATAGAAACCTACCTTACCCTTTTTGAGGCGATTTGGAGTTTCTTTTCGCTGTTAGGTGATTGTGCCCAATTTCTTTGAGCTTTTGATTCACAACCCGACTAGACTGATGACCTGAATGACGCTGACATCCCTAGAGGGTGCAACCCGTTCTTTCACTGCCCAGATTTGAACTTCGGTGTAGAGGCCTCGACTTGTGAGGACTTGACGCAGGTTGACACATTTGATGATGAGATTTTCATTCGCTAGACCTTTTGTCATTGGGCTTCTACTTTTGAGTTAAGGACTTTCTTGAGAATTTTCCACTTCTTTTGTCGGGGCAAGCTTATGTCGCCATGATTTCTTTCAGGAGTTCTCCCCTTTCTTTTGATGAGAGGCTTGATCCTGCCTTAAACTCCTTCCCTTTCTTGGAATTGGAAAATGTGTCAGTCCTTTCACATGTTGATGTCAGGGATTCATATGAGAAACTCTCTTTGTTGACCAAATCGCGAGTGAGCAATATCCTGCATATCAAAAGAATAAAATGCACCAAAAGCTTGACGACTCGGTCGTCAGGATTAGCACACTCTTGTGAATAAGGCATTTGAAGTAAAAGTTTATGAGTTATGAAATGTAAGACCCCGAATTTTATGAAATAAAAGTATTCAATTTTTCTTATAATTACTATTCAGTAAATGGTTAAATTGATAAAAGGTTAAAGTTAAGTTAAGGGTGATATATGAAATTTTTTTCAAAATAAGCAAGTGACTAAAAAATACTCATTGTTGTCGGGGAATATTTATTTGGTCGTGGAATATTCTTGCTGTCGGGGAATATTCGTACGATGGCGCAGTCATTTATGGGCCCCATAACAGAATAACTGTCGGATGAAGAAAACGACAAGTTTGAGTTTTACAAATAAACGGCGTAATTATTACCGTTAACACTGTTGGAACACCTGGTGGTTAAAATACAGTAATACGCGTGGTTGCACAGTAGCACACGGTATTGCACAATATTTTTGAATTATTGATTCTTACGTAAGAAAGCACTACTCAATAATTGTTACAGTAATTACTGTTCAATATTTTATTTTATTGAGTCAATAATTCCTACGTTGATATTATTATTGTTCAATAATTGTCCCTACACAGTATTTTCTATTATCAGATCAATAATTTATATTATTTGAATAATATTATTAGATAACATTATTGGCAATGTCTAGAAAGTTCTGTCAAGGAGAGGTTTGGTTATCTAATTGCGCGTCAGTAAGGAGAAATGCTTATCAAAAAGCCCCATCTTTTCTGGGAACGGCCTGGTTGTCATAATTGTGGTTCTGTAATATTATTTGTGAATAATTATTTATTGATTTATATGATAAGGAAATATTTATTTTATATGGATATAAATGATGAATATATTTTATGTGGTTGTAAATGAAGGAATTAAAGATGAGGTGTTTTATTAGTATTTTGTCGAAATGAAGAACAAAATATGGGATTTTTAGAAAAATTAGTTTATTACTTGATTTTGTAAAATCCATAACTCTTTGTGTGTAATAAGTTAGGAGATGAGCCATATATCAAAAGAAAGCCCAGGAAGTAAGCTAAGCGTAGAAATTTGAATCACCCAAAAATTCTTTGTAAATTTTTCGTGGTGACTGTTTCAGTGAAACTGGTACGAGGGACTTATAGTCCGAAAATCAAATCAGTATTCTTAAGCTCTATTGCGTGAGTTGTAATTTTAATCCGACCGTTAGATCGTTATGATTTTTGGATATGTTATACATATATAAGTTGAGTATATGTCCACAAATTTTGAACCATTAAAAATTAACGTATGATTTGTTATAAATTTTATGAGGTATTGAAAATCGTTCGTTTGTGAATTTCGAATATTTTTTGTTTGGAATTTAGAAAAACTTAAAGCTACAAAGTTATAGAAAATTTGATTTCGTATGGAATGGACGTAAAATTTGTATATTTCTGATAAAAGGGCTATTTATTATGAATGATTGAAGTTTCTGATTATTGTTTAAATGATAACACATTTTGGAAATTTCTAAGAATTGATGGGCCCCACTTTTGGTTGGTGTTAAAAACATGTGCTAGAATTTTTGTTTAAGGCCGATGGCTGGTCTTGGTTGGTTTTGGTAGGTGTAGGAAAATAAAATAATAATATTATTTTATTATTTTAGTCTCCTTTGACGTTATAGCATTTTTCTATAAATAGACGCTTAAGTTAGATTTGAAAATCACACCAAAAATAAGTTTTCTTTCTCTCTATATTATCGAGCGTATTTTTGTGAGTATTTAGATACTTTGAGAGTTACTATTCAATGCAAGGCTCTTTCGGCTTTACATTCCGGTCAGAAATACTGCTGTTTTAAGGTAAGGGATATTGTCATTATTATGATAAGGGATTGTAAGGGATTGTAAGGGATAAGGGATGCTATTTTCTTCATGATGATGTTATTCTTTAAATATCATTATACTAAAATATTGGTATGTATTTTATTGTGAAATTTCTACCTTTTTCATGTCGAGATTACTATTCACGTATATGACACTATTCACGTATACGACACTATTCATGTATATGGCACTATTTACGTATATGATATTATTTACGTATACGGTATTATATACGAATACAGAGTACTGTTCATGAGTTACTATTCACGAGTTACTAGTCATGAGTTACTATTAACGAGTTACTATTCACGAGTACTATTCACGATAAAGTTGGTTTCTTTTTCTAACCAAATTATCATTGATTTATGAATCTTACTCTTGAAATTAAATCCATGTTTTGATCATATTGTTTTTATTATCATATATAATATTTTTATAACCTTGGTGTTGAAATTCTCTTTCACTTGAGTGTAAAGATGGGTAGATTATTGGTATGATCGTGACTATGGGTTATCTTTGGCCAGTAGTGCAAAGATGAATTATTGACTGGTATGATCATGACCATTGAATTTATAATTGAATATCTTTAGCTTAAGTGTAAAGGTGAATTGATTAACATGGTTATAATTATTGTTTATATAAATTCTGAAATGATTATATATTTTTTTGAGATATTAATATCTTTGGCCTGTAGCGCAAAGATGATCTGTTATTGAATATCTTTGGCCTGTAGTATAAAGATGATCTGTTGTTGAATATCTTTGACTTGTAGTGCAAAGATGATCTGTTGTTGTATATCTTTGGCATGTAGTGCAAAGATGATCTGTTGTTAAATATCTTTGGCCAGTAGTGTAAAGATGAACTGTTGACGAATATCTTTGGCCCGTAGTGCAAAGATAAATTTATCAGTATGATTATGAACAGGAACTGTGATTTGGTATAACCACGATCTTTAATGTTCCAGGTAAAGACAGGTGATGAAAATTATCTTCGTCCTGGATGAGAAGAGGAATTTAGAACCACAATTATGATTATGAGTGATTCATATGATTGTGGACCAGAATTGTTGATTGATGTTATAGGGATAAAACATTGTTTTTGGATTTTTAATATGGAGAAGATAATAGACTTTATGGTCTATTTGACTCTTCTAATGGATTACTCGTTCCGCTGCAACTATGGTTGAAAAGTTTTATCATCTATCATATGTTCTAAATCTCTGATTTATTAATGATGAAGGCTATTGATAATTTAATTATCTTTAGTCATGATATTCTTTACTGGGCTAGTTGTGCTCACCCTTTTACTTCACAATTCCTTTCAGGTAATAAGAGTGTTGCCGGGTCGAGTGGGAATAATAGGGGAATAGAACGGTGGTCTATAGCTGTTGAGGTTCTCCCTAAATAGTATGGAAATAATTTTATTGAGAACTTTAGATAAGTGTGTCGTATTGTATACGTCATTTGATATTTAATTTTGGTGAACCGAATAGGGTGAGGTGAACCCAACTTTGGAAGGGTGTTTTGTCACTATCATACAAGATGTCTAACGACATACAATCTCGTGTTATCATAAGACAGGGTTGTGCACGTCCACTTGCTGAGTATATCTACGAGCACTACCTATATGATCTTGGAGTTTGGTTAAAATATAATTTTCAATTGCAGATAGTGGAGATAATGATATGTCAAGAGAAGACTCACCATTAGAAAGAACATGATTGTAATCTTCTCGTTTTTCTTTGGGGTCTATTGGGTTAACCAAGGATAATTCTGTGGGCATATGATATCTATCATAACCTAGACGCATGGCCTTCCATGTACGAAGGTTTCCTTGAGCACTTTCCAAAGATTTTAATTTCTAAAACAGTTATTGACTGTACCTTTATGTAAGGTGCCATTGTGGCGTGCTATCCACGGTTGGGACATGAGTCACAGTTGGTATATATTTGTATCAAACTCACAACATATGTGTTGTTGTATTTTGCACGACAATTATAGTAATAAAGTCGTAGTTATTTTTTGTACCATGTATTTGGCGACTCAGAATAGGTTAGATGGATTGTGTAAAGCCCCCAAACTCAGGTACTTGAAACCTGAACTCGGTGCTTCACGATATCATTTCTATGAGCGGAAATAATACTAATAATAATAACAATCATATGACTATCAAACTTAACTTACATTTATCAGATTTTAATCCCAAGTACGCAACCTTTACTACATTCTTTACATGATATATAATACATATCATTATCTTAATACAGTCTAACTATTACAAAAGATACCAGTAAACATATTCTGTTTGCTTTCCTTTTCCACTTGTTCTGGTCTGAATCTTCGAGTTGATCATGCCTAACTGAAAACATTTAAATTTAAAGCAAGAATGAGCATTTGGGTGCCCAGCAAGTAATAACAATTATAAATATAATTAGCTGGAAGAAATAAATATTTTCTTTGTACATCACTTCTACAACGAATTTATAGTTGTGAAGTAAACTGAACCGATAATAACAACATAACAATTCTAACTCAAATTTTTGAAACTACATAATGACTATATATGGGGTTTAGTTGACATACTATGAACATTATTTTCAATTTTTGAATAGGTTTAGCAGAACTTCATCAGCAAACCGTCATAACTTACAGGCGTTAGGTTGTACTTCCCATGGGCCCTGTATTGATCAATACTGCATTGCAAGAACGATGTGATCGTTCACTCTGTCCGCCTTGGGCGCATAAAAGTTTTCCCTTGATCGGGATGTTCATACTAGTATGGAATCCGAACCAAAATAATTTGATTGGATACAAAGAAGTTTTATCATATTCAACGATATTTCTAAAACTGTGTCTAGCTGGTCAAATAGCTTAAACGGTATATATATATATATATATATATATATATATATATATATATATATATATATATATATATATATATATATATATATATGATTAAATACAATGATTATCCAAGTGAGGACACTTGTGTAACCATATATAGAAATTAACGAACAGAATATATATCTGAATTACCATATACTAACATGTTGATAAACAATGATCGGATATAGAATATATCACAATAGGGTTAATAATATAGCATAATAATAATATAATTCTGAAACTTCTTACTCATTTCCATTGCATAAAGGAAATGCAAAGGTAAAATATTTGCCTGATGCGCTGCTTACAATTCGCAACTTAGTTTTATCTTTTATATCACGGCCTATCATTAATCAGATCATTCATTCGATTAGAACAATATACTATAACACATAGTACTGCATTTCGCAGTCAGCACATAACCTAATCACAGTATCACACATGTTCCACAACTATTGAATCACAAATAAACACATATCTAATCCAATTATCTAAGTCTAGATCAATTTCTGAAATATGTCAGTGTACCAACAGCTTTATCGGGTAATTATCGAGTCTAAGACTCTATCATGAAATTCCACATCTGTAAGTATCGGTCATATTATTTTTAAATGACATATAATAATTTTTAAAACTTTTATTATAATTAATCATGAATTTCCAAATACCAGAATCATTATTAAATGATTTAAATATTAAATAATTCTATTGTCATTAATATTTAATTAATATTAATCTATTAATGAAAACATTACCAAAAGGTTAAAATTATTTATAATAACTCAAAATACTTTTAAAGTATTAATATTACCCTTAAATGATTTTTTAAAAGAATTAAAAATTATTTTTAAATAATTATCATTAATATTAAAGTATTAATGTATTTCTTATCAAAATATTAAAAGTCCTTAATCATAACTTAAAATATTTTTAATTCATTTATATCCTTTTTAAATGATTTTTAAATTAATAAAACTATTTTAAAACTATTTATTTAATATAATTATTAAATAAATTTAATATCATTAATATTAAATTAATAATCATTAATATTAAATTATTAATAAAATTATCCTTTAAATATTAAAAGTTATATTTTATAACTTAAAATACCTTTAAACACTTTATTTTCATTTTAAATGATTTTTATAATATTAAAATTATTTTTAAACTAATTTATTTAATATAATTATTAAATAATTCTAATATCATTTAATATTAATGCAATTTACCTTAAAATATTGAAAGTTATATTTTATAACTTAAAATATTTGTAAACTATATTTTTTTCATTTAAAATGATTTTTTTAATATTAAAATCATTTTTAAACTAATTTATTTAATATAATTATTAAATAAATCTAACATCATTAATATTAAAATATTAATATTTTTCATGACAAAATAACAAAAGTCATATTTTATAACTTAACATATTTTTATACCATTTAAATGATTTTTAAATCATTAATTCTATTTTTCATAATTTATTTAATATATTTATTAAATAAATTTAATTACCATTAATATTAATTAGTTAATGAAATTCATCACAAAATATTAAAAGTCACTGAAAATAACTTAAAATATTTTATTATACCATAATATTATTTTTCATGATTTTTCATGAAATTAAAATCATTTTTAAATAATTTATTTAATATTATAATTAAATAAATTAAATATCATTTATATTCCAAAAATATTAAATATTTATGAAATATACTCTAAATAATTAAAAACTATTTTTCAAAATTTAAAATAATTTTTCAGAATTATTTTGTATTTTTAATAATTAAAAACTATTTTTATCTATTTTTAATTAATTTCCGGAAAATCATAAAATAAAATAAATAGAAACCGTCGTTAAAGGGCCCTATAGCGATAGACCCGTCGCTATAGGTGTTCTTGAGCTGTTCTTGAGCTTCAAAGTCAGTCACCGAGGGACTTGGTTTGACCGGCTATAATTCTCATTGTAATTCGTTTCTGGGATTGTTTAAGCATCGATATGGTAGTCCTTATGCAGCACTACAATATTAAACCTAGTTCATTACCATAACACATCAGATCCGTGAGATACAGAGCATACAAAACGTGTCAGAGACTGTTCTTCATTTTCTGGGACCCAGAAAATGAAGAACAGTCGAAGTACATACTTTCCAGCCTTTGAATCTTATCATTCTGGGTTCTGTTTATGTGATATAATGGTTCTATTGTGTAGATAACATGTCAGGCTACAACTACATAACATCAGGTACTAACAAAAACATCACATATGACAGATTAAGGACAGTCAAACTATGTCAGAAAAATCGCGTATGAAGATCTGGGTTTTTTTCCAGAAATGCAAGAAAACGACGGTCAACCCTACTTTGACCAGAAATGGTTTTGATTCCAGGTATTATATAAGTGTTATAGAGGCATGATCATGTAGTATATATGTCAGTCTACTGATCCAATACAAAAACATGTCCAAATCACTTACCAGTAGCAAGATCAGAGGCCATCAAAATGGTTGTCAGACGAGATCTGCGTTTCTGGGTTACCCAGAAACTCAGTCTCCATGAACGGTCAATGATGTTTGACCAACAATAACTCACAATCTAGACATGATACGTCCCTGTTATCAGTTTCAGATCAAAGTCCTCACGTCATAGAACAGATTCAAAACATAAAACACATAAAACATATACCACATAAAGATTTAGAGGCTCTGACATTCGACTGTCAGGCCATATATTTCCATTTTTTAGATTTTCTAAAAATGCTTGATTCGTTCATCTAAGTGTTATGGATCCATGATCCAACAACCCAGATCACTCAAAGACACCTACTAACACATTTCTAACCAACTAATTTCAACATATAACATCAAATCATATGATTAACAAATTTTAGGGTTCTTACCTTCTTATGCTTAAATCTTGAATCTGATTCTTAGCTTGTTGATCATGGAATGTTAAAGGATGATATTAGCTTAACATTTGACTCTATTTCACTCAAACTCTCGAAATTTTAGAGAGAGACAAATCTTGGACAAGTTAGCAAGAAAAGTGAGTGGTTTTCTCTCTCTAAATCTTTATATAACATGTTGCTATGTAATGGCAGATCACAATGACTAATTGCTGGAAGTTATCTTGCCACAAAGTCAAATGAGTTGGTCACCTACTCCCATTTTGGCTAGATTTTCAAGTTACCTCAAATAATGTAAGAGAGGTATTTTAGTCTTTTTGCTTGGAAATTTAATGGCATTTTTGTCATTTGACAAACCCTTAGGGTTTAGGGTTTGAACCCATTATGGTTTAAAAATAATTTCTAAAATTTCCAATTTATGGTTTACACATAAATATAAATAAATAAATTTTAGTTTCTAAAAATTTGAAATTAAGGTTTCCTAATTATGATTAATTTTCTAATTACACTATACATGAACATTAGTGTATTAATTATTTAATAATTAGGGTTTAGTCGTGATGCAGTATAATTGCCCATCCATTTTCGGTCCGCATATACAGTACATGTTTATGGCATTGAAATATTTATAATAAAAATCATTAATCACATAACATATTTACTAGACAGATTGTAAAATCTCATTTGACTTCAAAACTAGAGTTTATCAGTAACATAGGGGTTTTGCAAGTTATAATAAAACTGCTTCCCAGATTAACCTTATACACATATCATACATATTTATAACACTGAAAAATTAAAATATCATAAATATTATATTATTATTCTCATTACTTGATCAAAATCCAAAATTAGGATTTTGGATTCCATATCTGATTTATTATTCATATTTAACATTATTAATTAAGTTAAAATAATTAACTTAATTAAACTAGCATAAATTCATATATTAAAATAATTATTATAATTATTCTAAAAATCATTTCATATATTATTTAAATAATATATAATTATATTTTTATAGAAAATAATTAATAAAAACATTTCTGCTATAAAATTAATTATTATAAGAATATAATTTATAATAATCAATAATTCTAAAATAAATATATTTTTATTTATCACATAAATACATATACAACTTATCTTGTACAAATCCTCATCCTTAACATAAAAAAAAATTATACACAAAATTTTCTGATTTAATTATATAGAAAATATCGGGTTGTTACATTCACCCTCCCTTATAAAGATTCCGTCCCCGGAATCACCGTTTTAAAACCTATACATATCAGGGTACATAGCATATACAATTCATTACGAGTAGATCTCGATCAAAATTGATCGAACTGATCTTTAACTATTCAACATAAAGCTTATCTATCTGCTTATACGTTAAATTGATTTCTAATAGAACTCAATTTCCTCCTTCAAAATAATTTATAAAATAATTTACTATTTATAAGAAAATAATAATATATAAGAAATAAAATTTGTTCAAGTAATACCTGGAGTTGCATCCTCGGCTGCTACAGTTTCTTGAACGGTCATGTTGAAGACGCTTGCGGTTGATTTCGTTGGTTTGATTATTGATGTTGGTCCCGTCGTCGCCAATGTCCTGCTGCCTTTTCCTTGTCTGCGCATTCCTTGTCTCCCTACTCCTTTTTGGACAATCTTCCACCTTATACTCCATTGACTCACACTTAAAACATACAGACTTTCCCTTTATCTCCTTTCCTTTTATCGTTTAGGTGACAAAACTATCTTTTGTCCCTTCGTTATCTTAGTTATCACAAATGCTTCCACTGAGTTAGTTGATCCTCTAAATCCTGGCAGTCTGATTGCCTTGAAGTCTTTGGCGTTCGTCGATCGATTATCTGGCTGATCTTCCGGCGACTGGTATTCCGTTCTGCATAGCTTGATCGTCCATATTCGCAAAATTCTGTATCGGGTCTGGTTGTCTTCCAGCTTTGTTGGCAGGTTCTTCTGCCCGTGTATTTCGTTTTCGTCTTGGCGGCATTATTATAAATTATTCTTTCCTTCTAAGCCTTATCGTATACATTTAACATATAACGCGAATTTTTTTACTCAAATAGTCATTTATTCAAAAACTTGGTTCACTGTATTAACCAGTGTTCAGATAAATAATTACTATCTTTATACGAACTTATTTCATTAATCCCTTATAGATTCATACTCATATCACTTGACATATCATAGCACATATTGCTTTAATTATCTGTTATCCCTTTGTGACCCAAAAGTCAGGAATCGCTACCATAACTTATACAAAATTTAAAAAATATTACCTTATACAAACATACCTATCATATACATAACATAAAATCATACTTATTCAAGTAATACTAGTACTACTTATTTCTTACGCCTCCACTAAGGATCAATTGCTTAGAAATCTGTCTATTCCCATTATCCTCAATAATCCATTCACAGCTAACTACACCTAGTTCGTCCAACTTACCATACATTATGAGTTTAAGAACTCACCACAAACATATGAGTTTAAGAACTCGACATTGACCACACAGTCTTTAACTATACTTTACCTATCAGTCATACTATCGTTTCAGGGTCCGGTACTACACTTTTCAAAATAACCACCTCTTTGAGGTAGCTTTCAATTCGAGCCTCTATTTCAGCTATTGGCTTTGATATTGGCTCGGTTATGGAGGTTGACTTCTTCTTTACGATTTAAGGGTATCCTAATTCTTTTCTATATGACATCTACACACAAACTATCTTGATTATCGCTTCATATATGCACACAATAATTAATAGTTTTATATAAGATATCTTTTATTTGATTTGACGATGAACTTATTCAATTCGTCTCCTATTTAAACTCTATGTGAGTTATTTGAATTTTCAACGTTTCCCTCTGTTCCAAGGTTATAGCCTAAGGTCTAACCCACCTAAGGTTTCAAACCCAAAGCTCTGCTACCAACTTATAACTTTTATGGTGCTTCCAACCATAGCACCTTACAAGGGTACCTATCTGCTTGCCACCGACTGAATCGGTGTCCTCTACGGAGAGTCTGGCTTCGGTGCATTCCACACAAGGAAGTCACCAGCGAGATGCTCGGGGCTCTTCACAAATTCATGCTTATAGCTCTGATACCAACTTGTAAAGCCCCCAAACTCGGATACTTGAAACCCGAACTCGGTGCTTCATGATACCATTTCTATGAGCAGAAATAATACTAATAATAATAACAATCATATGAATATCAAACTTAACTTATATTTATCAGAGTCTAATCACAAGTACGCAACCTTTATTACATTCTTTACATGATATATAATACATATCATTATCTTAATACAGTCTAACTATTACAAAAGATACCAGTAAACATATTCTGTTTGCTTTCCTTTTTCACTTGTTCTGGTCTGAATCTTCGAGTTGATCATGCCTAACTGAAAACATTTAAATTTAAAGCAAGAATGAGCATTTGGGTGCCCAGCAAGTAATAACAATTATAAATATAATTAGCTCGAAGAAATAAATATTTTCTTTATACATCACTTCTACAACGAATTTATAGTTGTGAAGTAAACTAAACCGATAATAACAACATAACAATTCTAACTCAAATTTAAAACTACATAATGACTATATATGGGGTTTAGTTGACATACTATGAATATTATTTTCAATTTCCGAATAGGTTTAGCAGAACTTCATCAGCAAATCGTCATAACTTACGGGTGTTAGGTTGTACTTCCCATGGGCCCTGTATTGATCAATACTGCATTGCAAGAATGATGTGATCGTTCACTCTGTCTGCCTTGGGCGCATAAAAGTTTTCCCTTGATCGGGATGTTCATACTAGTCTGGAATCCGAACCAAAACAATTTGATTGGATACAAAGAAGTTTTATCATATTCAATGATATTTCTAAATCTGCGTCTAGCTGGTCAAATAGCTTAGACAGTTTATATATATATATATATATATATATATATATATATATATATATATATATATATATATATATCAATTAGTGATTAAATACAATGATTATTCAAGTGGGGACACTTGTGTAACCCATATAGAAATTAACGAACAGAATATATATCTGAATTACCATATACTAACATGTTGATAAACAATGATCGGATATAGAATATATCACAATAGGGTTAATAATATAGCATAATAATAATATAATTCTGAAACTTCTTACTCATGTCCATTGCATAAAGGAAATGCAAAGGTAAGATACTTGCCTGATGCGCTGCTTACAATTCGCAACTTAGTTTTATCTTTTATATCACGACCTATCATTAATCAGATCATTCGTTCGATTAGAACAATATACTATAACACATAGTATTGCATTTCGCAGTCAGCACATAACCTAAGCACAGTATCACACATGTTCGACAACCATTGAATCACAAATAAATACATATCTAATCCAATTATCTAAGTCCAGATTAATTACTGAAATATGTCAGTGTACCGACAGCTTTATCGGGTAATTATCGAGTCTAAGACTCTATCATGAAATTCCACATCTGTAAGTATCGGTCATATTATTTTTAAATGACATATAATAATTTTTAAAACTTTTATTATAATTAATCATGAATTTCCAAATATCAGAATCATTATTAAATGATTTAAATATTAAATAATTCTATTGTCATTAATATTTAATTAATATTAATCTATTAATAAAACCATTGCCAAAAGGTTAAAGTTATTTATAATAACTCAAAATACTTTTAAAGTATTAATATTACCCTTAAATGATTTTTTAAAAGAATTAAAAATCATTTTTAAATAAGTATCATTAATATTAAAGTATTAATGTATTTCTTATCAAAATATTAAAAGTCCTTAATCATAACTTAAAATATTTTTAATTTATTTATATCCTTTTTAAATAATTTTTAAATTAATAAAACCATTTTAAAACTATTTATTTAATATAATTATTAAATAAATTTAATATCATTAATATTAAATTAATAATCATTAATATTAAATTATTAATAAAATTATCTTTTAAATATTAAAAGTTATATTTTATAACTTAAAATACCTTTAAACACTTTATTTTCATTTTAAATAATTTTTATAATATTAAAATCATTTTTAAACTAATTTATTTAATATAATTATTAAATAATTCTAATATCATTTAATATTAATACAATTTACCTTTAAATATTGAAAGTTATATATTATAACTTAAAATATTTTTAAACTATATTTTTTTTCATTTAAAATGATTTTTCTAATATTAAAATCATTTTTAAACTAATTTATTTAATATAATTATTAAATAAATCTAATATCATTAATATTAAAATATTAATATTTTTCATGACAAAATAACAAAAGTCATATTTTATAACTTAACATATTTTTATACCATTTAAATGATTTTTAAATCATTAATTCTATTTTTCATAATTTATTTAATATATTTATTAAATAAATTTAATTACAATTAATATTAATTAATTAATGAAATTCATCACAAAATATTAAAAGTCACTGAAAATAACATAAAATATTTTATTATACCATAATATTATTTTTCATGAATTAAAAATCATTTTTAAATAATTTATTTAATATTATAATTAAATAAATTAAATATCATTTATATTCCAAAAATATTAAATATTTATGAAATATACTCTAAATAATTAAAAACTATTTTTCAAAATTTAAATAATTTTTCAGAATTATTTTGTATTTTTAATAATTAAAAATCATTTTTATCTATTTTTAAATAATTTTCGGAAAATTAGAAAATAAAATAAATAGAAACCGTCGCTAAAGGGCCTTATAGCGACAGGCCGGTCGCTATAGGTGTTCTTGAGCTTCAAAGTCAGTCACCGAGGGACTTGGTTTGACCGGCTATAATTCTCATTGTAATTCGTTTCCGGGATTGTTTGAGCATCGATATGGTAGTCCTTATGTAGCACTACAATATTAAACCTAGTTCATTACCATAACACATCAGATCCGTGAGACACAGAGCATACAAAACGTGTCAGACACTGTTCTTCATTTTCTGGGTTTCCCAGAAAATGAAGAACAGTCGAAGTACATACTTTCCAGCCTTTGAATCTTATCATTCTGGGTTCTGTTTATGTGATATAATGGTTCTATTGTGCAAATAACATGCCAGGCTAAAACTACATAACATCAGGTACTAACAAAAACATCACATATGACAGATCAAGGATAGTCAAACTATGTCAGAAAAATCGCGTATGAAGATCTGGGTTTTTTCCAGAAATGCAAGAAAACGACGATCAACCCTACTTTGACCAGAAATGGTTTTGATTCCAGGTATTATATAAGTGTTATAGAGGCATGATCATGTAGTATATATATCAGTCTACGGATCCAATACAAAAACATGGCCAAATCACTTACCAGTAGCAAGATCAGAGGCCATCAAAATGGTTGTCAGACGAGATATGGGTTTCTGGGTTACCCAGAAACTCAGTCTCCGTGAACGGTCAACGATGTTTGACCAATAATACTCACAATCTAGACATGATACGACCTTGTTATCAGTTTCAGATCAAAGTCCTCATGTCATAGAACAGATTCAAAACATAAAACACATAAAACATATAACACATAAAGATTTAGAGGCTCTAACATTCGACTGTCAGGCCATATATTTCCATTTTCTAGATTTTCTAAAAATGCTTGATTCGTGCATCTAACTGTTATGGATCCATGATCCAACAACCCAGATCACTCAAAGACACCTACTAACACATTTCTAACCAACCAATTTCAATATATAACATCAAATCATATGATTAAAAAATTTTAGGGTTCTTTCCTTCTTATGCTTAAATCTTGAATCTGATTCTTAGCTTGCTGATCATGGAATGTTAAAGGATGATATTAGCTTAACATTTGACTCTATTTCACTCAAACTCTCGAAATTTTAGAGAGAGACAAGTCTTGGACAAGTCAGCAAGAAAAGTGAGTGGTTTTCTCTCTCTAAATCTTTATATAACATGTTGCTATGTAATGGCTGATCACAATGACTAATTGCTGGAAGTTATCTTGCCACAAAGTCAAATGAGTTGGTCACCTACTCCCATTTTGGCTAGATTTTCAAGTTACCTCAAATAATGTAAGAGGGGTATTTTAGTCTTTTTGCTTGGAAATTTAATGGTATTCTTGTCATTTGGCAAACCCTTAGGGTTTAGGGTTTGAACCCATTATGGTTTAAAAATAATTTCTAAAATTTCTAATTTATGGTTTGCACAAAAATATAAATAAATAAATTTTAGTTTCTAAAAATTTGAAATTAAGGTTTCCTAATTATGATTAATTTTTTAATTACACTATACATGAACATTAGTGTATTAATTATTTAATAATTAGGGTTTAGTCGTGATGCAGTATAATTGCCCATCCATTTTCGGTCCGCATATACAGTACATGTTTATGGCACTGAAATATTTATAATAAAAATCATTAATCACATAACATATTTACTAGACAGATTGTAAAATCTCATTTGACTTCAAAACTAGAGTTTATTAGTAACATTGGGGTTTTGCAGGTTACAATAAAACTGCTTCTCAGATTAACCTTATACACATAGCATACATATTTATAACATTGAAAAATCAAAATATCATTAATATTATATTATTATTCTCATTACTTGATCAAAATCCAAAATTAGGATTTTGGATTCCATATCTGATTTATTATTCATATTTAACATTATTAATTAAGTTAAAATAATTAACTTAATTAAGCTAGCATAAATTCATATATTAAAATAATTATTATAATTATTCTAAAAATCATTTCATATATTATTTAAATAATATATAATTATATTTTCATAGAAAATAATTAATAAAAACATTTCTGCTATAAAATTAATTATTATAAGAATATAATTTATAATAATCAATAATTCTAAAATAAATATATTTTTATTTATCACATAAATACATATACAACTTATCTTGTACAAATCCTCATCCTTAACATAAAAAAAAATTTATGCACAAAATTTTCTGATTTAATTATATAGATAATATCGAGTTGTTACAGATTGGACCTATTTTGGGGGCGTCACATGAAATCACAAAGAAATTTTGAAACATCCATGGTCATTATACATGGGTAGGATTAGATTCAAAAGACTTATCTTCCTATATCAAAGATACTTCATCTTTGCTCTAGACGTTATTTTTCACAAAATTGACTTTATATGACACACACACTATGAGTGACACAACTCTTAGCAGGGGCTTCATTTTTATTCCTTCGCAAATTTTCTTGATTCACGCTCTTTTTTCCTCTCACCTAACTTCTCTCGTTTTCTTAGGCTATCTAGAATTACCCATATAACGAGTTTTGGACCAATGACTCCCAAAATAGAGGGCTTTAGGGCACTAAGTGTTAAGACACCCCTTCGGGTTTATTGGTTCGAGTAATAAAGGCCACGCTTCGAGACAAGTTAGGCGATCACTCTATTCGCTTCCTTGCCTAAGTTTGACAAGTCCGTTTTCTTAGGCTCTAAGTCACCCATGTAGGGAGTGTTGGGCCGGTAACTCCCAAACTAAATGGCTTTAGGTTACCAGGTGTAAAGACACCCCTCGGGCTTAATTACTCGAATAACCTATGCCACGATTTGGATCTGCTCAGGTTTGCCTTTTCTTTTTGCAATGCTCATTTTCTTAGGCGCTAAGTTACCCAATGTAACGAGCGTTGGGTCAATGACTCCCAAACCAGATGGCTTTAGGGCACTAGGTGTAAAGACACCCCTCAGGCTTAATAACTCGAGCAACCTAGACCAAGATTCGAGACATTAGGCTGGTGACTTATCTTTTATCTCCTCAATAATTGCCATTATTTTTGCCATAGCTTCATACCCCACAACTAAGAGTCAGGGCAATCGCAAAGTGCAGAAATGCATATAAGGTCAAGCCTATTCCAAAAAGTGCGTTGAACTAGGATGTTATGCCCAATCAAAAGGGTTGAATAGTCTTAATTCTCTAATCATTCCCGTGATTCTTGCCCCACGGATACTTGTCAGAATTAATCGCATTCATAATAAGTTAAGCAAAACCCTCTTTCTAAGAATACTTAACATGTATATTATCGCTAACGCATGCAAATGGAGACTGAAAGCTCATAATGTAAGACTCCGAATTTTATGAAATAAAAGTATTCAATTTGTCGTATAATTACTATTCAGTAAATGGTTAAATTGATAAAAGTTAAAGTTAAGGGTGATATATGAATTTTTTTTTTCAAAATACGCAAGTGGTTATAAAATATGCATTGTTGTCAGGGAATATTCGTTTAGTCGTGGAATATTCTTTCTGTCGGGGAATATTCGTACGACGGCGCAGTCATTTGTGGGCCCCATAACAGAATAACTGCCGGATGAAGAAAGCGACAAATTTGAATTTTTATAAATAACGGCGTAATCATTACCGTTAACACTGTTAGAATTCCTGGTGGTTAAAATACAGTAATACGCGTAGTTGCACAGTAGCACACGGTATTGCACAGTATTTTTTCAATTATTGATTCTTACGTGAAAAATCACTACTCAATAATTATTACAGTAATTTCTATTTAACATTTTATTTTATTGAATCAATAATTGCTACGTTGATATTTTATATTATTGTTGTTTCAATAATTGTTGCTGCACAGTATTTTCCATTAACAGATCAAGAATTCATATTATTTGAATAATATTATTAGATAGCATTATTGGCAATGTCTAGAAAGTTCTGTCTAAGGAGAGGTTTGGTCATCTAATTGCGCACCAGTAAGGAGAAATTCTTATTGGAAAGCCCCCTCTTTCCTGGGAACGACCTGGTTGTCATAATTGTGATTCTGTAATATTATTTGTGAATAATTAATTATTGATTTATATGATAAGGAAATATTTATTTGATGCGGATATAAATGATGGATTTATTTATGTGGTTATAAATGAAGGAATTAATGTTGAGGTGTTTTATCAGTATTTTGTCGGATTGGAGGTATTATTAGATCAAACCAGTGTTCTTAAGCTATATTGCGTGAGTTATATTTTTTAATCCGACCATTGGATCGTTGTGATTTTTGGATATGTTATACATATATAAGTTGAGTATATGTCCACAAATTTTAAACCGTTAAAAATGAACGTATGATTTGTTATGAATTTTAAGAGGTGACTGATTCGGAAATTAGGTTTATAAATGATTTTGGTGAAAAATTCTAAAAATAGGTGGGCCCCACTTTTGGTTGTTGGGGAAGATAGCTGATTTTTGGTAGGTGGAATAGTAGCAGGTAAAGCCATCAGGTAGCAGGTCAAGTCTGCTTCGGCGTGCTAACATTTTCCTATAAATAGAGGGCTAAGTTAAAATTGAAAATCACACTAGAATTCATAAGTTTTCTCTCTTTTTCTCTCTAGATTATCGAGTGTATTTTGTGAGTATTTAGATACTTGGTGAGTTGCTATTCATCAGTGCAAGTTTCCTTCAGCGTCATATCCGATATCCAGTCAGAAGTGCTGCTCTTTTGAGGTAAGGGATAGTAAGGGATTTTAAGGGTTGTTATGTTTTTCAGTTTCGTAATTTTTCTGACCTTCAAAAATTTTGGAAAATTTAAAATGATAATTTGATGAGTTTTCTTGATTGTGTCTAAAAATGGCAATTTTTGGATGTATAGATTAAGAGTTATGAATTTTATGAGAAAAGACTATTTTAAAAGTAATCGCTTATAACTCCTTGTGGTTAACTCCAAAATTTGTGAAATTTTTATTGGGAGTACATGTATATGATAGAAGTATACTCTGTAAATTTCGGAATTTTTGGATAAAAGTATAATTTTTGATAAATATCTAAATATTCGACTGTTTTGGCCATATGAAAATTCTGAAAAAAATATATGTTCAATATGGAACTATATTATGCTAAATCCCAGAAAAAAAATATTTTTGGGACTGATTTGGTATTTTTCATGAAAATAGACTAGTTATAAGTAAATAAATTAAATATGTTATGTGAAGTAAGAAAATTAGAAAATAGGATTTTATGGCTTGAGAATCCTATATGAGGTATATGCAGATTTTTGATGAGTGTTTTGGTTATTGGTGATGAAATCTTATGAGTTTGAAATTTTAGGATGATTAAATACATTATTTAGTAAAGTGTAAACAATTAAAATAAATTGTTTATAAGTTTAAGAAATGTTATTCTTTCAATATCATTATACCGAAATATTGGTATGGATTTTATTGTGGAATTTTTACCTTTTTCATGTCGAGTTACTATTTATGAGTTACTATTCACGAGTTACTATTCATGAGTTACTATTTACGAGTTACTATTCATGAGTTACTATTTATGAGTTACTATTCATGAAGTTACTATTCATAGGTTACTATTCACGAGTTACTATTCATGACAAAATTAGTTTCTTTTTCTAACCAAATTATAGTTGATTTATGAATATTACTCTTGAGATTAAATCTAGATGTTTTGATTATATTGATTTTACTATTATATATAACATTTTTATAACCCTAATGATGATATTTCGATTTGACTTGAGTGTAACGATGGGTAGATTTTTGGTATGATCATGACTATGGGTTCCCTTTGGCCAATAGTGCAAAGTTGAATTGTTGACTGGTATGATCATGACCATTGAATTTATAATTGAATATCTTTTGCTTAAGTACAAAGGTGAAATGATCAACATTGTTATAATTATTGTTTGTATAAATTCTGAAATGATTATATATTTCTTTGAGATATTAATATATTTGGCCTGTAGTGCAAATATGAACTGTTGATGAATATATTTGGCCTGTAGTACAAAGATGAATTGTTGATGAATATCTTTGGCCCGTAATGCAAAGATAACCTGTTGTTTAATATCTTTGGCCTGTAGTGCAAAGATGGTCTGTTGATGAATATCTTTGGTCGTAGTGCAAAGATGAAATTGTTAGTATGATTATAAACAGGAACTGTGATTTGGTATAACCATGATCTTTGATGTTTCAGGTAAAGACATGTGATGAAAATTATCTTCGTCCTGGATGCGAAGAGGAATTTTGAATTACAATTATGATTATGAGTTATTCATATAATTGTGAAAAGGAACTATTGATTAATGTTACAGGGATAAAACATTGTTGGTGGATTTTTAATGTGGAGAAGATAATAGACTTTATGGTCTATTTGACTCTTCTAATTGATTGCTCGTTCTGCTGCAACTATGGTTAAAAATTTTTATCATCTACCATATGTTATAAATCTCTGATTTATTACTGTTGAAGGCTATTGATAATTTATTTATCTTTAGTTATGATATTCTTTTCTGAGCTAGTTGTGCTCACCCTTTTATTTCAAAATTCCTTTCAGGTAATAAGAGTGTAGCTGGGTCGAGCGAGGGTAACAAGAAAATAGAACGGTGGTCTCTAACTGTGGAGGTTCTCCCTAAGCAGTATAGAAAAGTTCATTTAGTAGTTCTATTTAGTGAATTCAATAGGGTAAGGCGTACCCAACGTTAGAAGGGTGTTTTGCCACTATCATACAAGATGTCTAATGTCATACAACCTCGTGTCATTATAAGACAGAGTTGTGCACATCCACTTGCTGAGTATATTTACGAGCGCTACCTATATAATCTTGGTGTTTGTTTGAAGTATAATTCTCAATTAGAGACAGTGGAGATATTGATATGTCAAGAGAAGACTCACCATTGGAAAGAATATGATAGTAATCTTCTTGTTTTTCTTTGGGGTCTATTAGGTCAACCAAGTATAATTCTGTGGACATATGATATCTATCATAACCTGGAAGCATGGCCTCCCATGTACGAAGGTTTTCTTGAGTACTTCCCAAAGATTCTAATTTCTAAAATATTTTTTGACTATACCTTTATGTAAGGTGCCATTGTGACGTGCTATCCAAGGTTAGGATGAGAGTCACAGTTGGTATATATTTGTATCAAAACTCACAGCATATGTGTTGTTGTATTTTGTACGACAATTGTTGTAATAAATTTTAGTTGTTTTTTGTATCATGTATTTGGCTACTCAGAATAGGTTGGGTGGAATGGACCTATTTTGGGGTTGTCACACATAAAGAGGTGAAGAATCATACCTCACACGTAGATTATTCATTCTAAGAACAGTGTGATTGGAAAAGACCAAATGATCATACTGAATCTCCAGTGAGATGATATGAGGGAAGCTTTGATGATGATGGACCATGCTGATGGTGCTAACTGGTGCATTTTCCTCTTTAGGATGGTTGATAAATGCCCCAGTGTTATGTTATTGATGTTTATGATATTGCCCCAGTCTTATTGTAAGGGTTCTAATATCGGATTGTCGCCAATTTTGAAATTGCCCCAGCCTTGCTTGTGGTCTAGGATAGTTACTTTGACAGATGGGCTGATAAGATGTCGAGATCGTAAAAGGCTTTTACCTTTGTACCATATGGTGAACAGGTATTGGATTTGGACTTTGATGCCCTCAATCATTATTCTCGACTTCTTTGCACAATCGGCCTTGATGATTTTCTTCTGATTTGATGAAGCCTTGTGATTTAGGGTATCGACTCTTTAAAGATCCTTGTTGCTGGTTGTCTTGGTGTATCACTATTTCTTCCTTTCTGGGACTTGTTTTGAGATTTGATGGAATGATAGTGAAGTGTTGTTGGGTATTCTCAACATGGGTCGCTGACTTGGAAGGTTTTCCTTGGTGTCTTGGGATTGATCTTTGGGTTTGGATGTTTCTTTTGAGGATCAAACTGCACCGCTGATGGCTGCCTATGTACTCCTGTGTATGTGGGAGATCAGCTCTTCGTAGTTCCTGTTTGATGAGCTAAACAGTTTGAGAAGTGTTTTTTAGTTTTTTTTAGTTTGACCGCACCATAAATGGCTACCTACGTATTCCTATTGATGAGGGGAGATCAGGTCTTTCGTAGTTCAGGCTTTTGGCTGAGACCTGATTGGCTTGATTTTTCTAATTTTTTAATTTTTTTTGATTTTTTTCTTTCTTTCTTTTTTAATTTTTTGATTTTTTCAATATTTACATGCATGGAAAATAAATGGCATACTGCGAAGAAAGTGATACCGTCCCAACATCTCCTGAAATTCATAACTTTATCCTCTGGATCTACATCTTCTTGGATAGCTGAGGCCTGATAGTCCAGTTGTCAGTGGTTATGTTACTTTCGAGGCTCGCGATAGAGGTTACCTATTGGTTCTGGATGGCCATAACTTTATCGCTTCCTAATTCAGTACATTCCTCAAGGACACTTAAACTGGACCCATCTCAAAAAGGTATGAACTCCTGATTCTTTGATGGGTTGGTTTCTCTGACAACATCACCACCTTTTTCTTCATCTGTTCCTTCACCTTTTTCCTGGACTTGAGAAGATTCGACCATCAAATCTCCCTCGAACTGTTGTTACATTTCCTGTAATGAACTTTCCTTTTTGGATTTTTCTTCCTTGGAAAGGATCAGTATTTCCTCCTCATTATCCAATATGATAAAATCAAGAACGTGGTTGCTATCTTTAGGCCACAAGATATTTGGCGGAGTAATCTCCTTTGGGGATTCCCTTATCTCCTCCGTCATTCCCTACATTAGGATCAGTCCACCTTGTGTTCTGCCAGGATTGGTGCTCATAGCCTTCACCTTCTTCGAACAGCCTATCTCGAGTAGACATCTGAAGCTTTTTATTTCCTTTTCGCCTTTTCTAGTCATGAGGAATTCTATCTTCAGCTCTTCATTTTCAATGAGATCCTAGATTTTATGTCACAAAGACCAACATTCCTCAGTCGCATGTCCAGGTGAGTTAGAATGGTAGAGACATATCTTGGTGGAATCATAACTCTTTATCTTGGGATTTATAGGAGGCAGCAACTCAGTAATCCTTCCTTCACTTATCAGAAAGTGTAGCATTTCTTCATTTGATTTGCTCAGAGGGGTGAATTTTCGGGCTCTTTTGGAGGTTGTTTGATCTTTCTTCTTTGAGAATTCGCATTCTCCCAAGCGATTTTTCCGTTGGCGAGATCTTCTAGTAATTTTATCATCCCCCTTTTCTTGTCCTTTCGGCCTGCTTTGATCTTCTTCATTTAGTTGGCTCATCATGGAGAGATATGGGTTTTCATTATAGTTAACCTCTATTTCTCTTGGCTTTCTGATAGTTGAGTGAAAAATTGCCTTGTATGGTGCACTATAAGCTTAGCTAGAAGATTTACTTGATTATGGATCGTCTCTAATTTTTGCATTACTGTCATACCCTCCTCCGAGTTTTCCCACTCTAGGACATTGGTTTTGTGCCTTTGGGGATATTCCTCCATCCTTCGTATGTACTTACGATTTGGATACATTTCAGCGCTTCCTGACCCTGAAATACCCACAAATTTTAATAAATTATAATATTGAGAATAAAGAATGCTTGCATATTTATTTGAATATAAATATATATAATATTGGCATGAGTTGTGATAATTAATTGAATAAGCATGTGATAATAAAGCAGTGTAGTAGAAGTGATGAGAAGCTTAGTAAGCTTGTGGAAATTATGCCTAGCGTGGCAAAGTGGTGAAATGAGAAAATACTAATTTAATTAAGGATGAAAAGGATTAAATTAATTAGTACTATTAATAAATAATTACATAATGTGATTGACTAATTCCTAATTAATATCATGAACAATAGCATGTGAGGAGAAATCATATATAATAAGGTTTTTCATTCAATATAAGATTAGGCGTGACATTGGAATGTAAATAATTATTATATAAAACTATATGATAAAAGTAAGCTTAACTTATGTAATTTATTAAGTTGTGTGAAAAAGTCTTATGTGACATCAAGATGTGTGTGGGAGTAATTAAATGAGTATTTTAAACCTATGAGAGAAAATGACTTTGATTAAACAAATAAGCAATATTAAATGATTATTTTAATATCTATGTAGAATTGGAATAATGAATTTTATGGAAGGTAATATTGGTACCCAACTAAATTATATTCTAGTCTAGGGTAAATAGTATTTGAAATAAATCAATGTACATGGATTATATAATTCTATGTGTAATTTAGGAGTGGGTGTATATGTATGCTCATTTGTGGACATATATCAAATAAACCTAAGTATGCTAAGTAATGGTTTGGATAAATGTTGAGTATTATATTGTCCCAAAATGAGTGTCTTGTTCTATTTTCTTGCTACTTCACGTAATAGGCCAAAGGCCTAGTCCCTCATTACCAAACACAAAGCTAGCAAATCATGATAAGGGGAGTGGTCTACATGGTACTCTTCTATCAAATCCTTCCTACCCATCAGCTCCTTCTCCATTCCAATGGTTTAATTCATTGAGCAAAACCTAAATTTGGTCACAAGCTTTCCTATAAATGGAGCCCTTCTCATTCAAAGCCATTTTGCTAATTCTCTGTTAAAACTTCAAGTTGTGTGTGAGCGTGGTTGGGTTGAGCTTATACAATCTACAAAGTAAAGCTAGAGTAGCCATTCAACTCCACAAAAGGTAATATTCCGCTATATGTTCTTAAATTCAAGATTTGAAAAGTTCTTAGAAAAGTATAAAAATACTTGTTTTGAGTTGAAAATTTTATGGTTGAAGCATGCTAGAATGTGTTAATTGATGCTAGACATTGTTAATATGGTTAGATACGAAATCAACGAAAGTTAAACGAAGTAAATTGGTCAAGTAACGAATTCGTTGTGAAAAGAATCGCTAAATGTGTTAAACTTTGGAAAAATGGCATAAACCTTGAATTGATTCTTGAATTTGATTGTTTGTATGTTTGGGATTGTTAGAAGCATGCTAGGGATGGTTAGTAGCAAGTTAATATTAGTTATGCATCATTACATTGTTGTTTGGATGGAAGTTGGCATGTTAATTCGTAGCAGGGGAGTGTTGTGTTCTAACGGCAGAAGTGATGCCCGCCCCGGCGAGGGGTCACGAAGTATAAAGGCCCGCCCCGGCGGGAGGGGGGGAAGTTTTATAGAAGCCATGCCCGCCTCGACGGGGGGTCCTATAGTGTAAATGCCCGCCCTGGAGGGGGTGCTACAGTGACTCAATTTTTTTTGTTTTAATTGTTTGATGCAAGAAGTTTTAACTTAACTAAACTTCAAGAACATACATAATCCTTAAAAATGTGTGAATGCATGTTGCAAGATGCTTTCGTAGGTTTGGAGTTTGAATTATAACCTTTTAAAAGAGAAGATTAAGAGACGAAAACAATGTTTATAAAACTTTACGCCTTTTTGGAATCTAACCTTTTGAGCATGTATTCGCAACTTAGTTAGTTTTGTAAATACATATGAAATGTGAATTCAACGTACTTTGCATGCTTAGTTATTTGTCATAAAATTTTATGGTTTGAAAACCAATTGAGTTGTAAACTCATAACTTTTATTGTGAACTTTTGAAAGACTATGATAGGATGCTTTATGCCTCTAGAGATAATCAACATGTTCACACATCTAGTTATACAACCAAATCTAATACATGTAAGCATGCGTAGAAAGAGGTTGTTTGGCGATGTTATGTGGTTTAATGAATACTATAGTTAGTAGTTGATATAATGAGCTCTTTTAACTTATAAAATGGAAATATATGAGTAACTTTAACAAGGGGCCCAACCTAACTTAAAGGTTCTTTAAAATGTGAAGCAACTTAAGCTAGAATACGTGAAGTAAGTAATATTTTACGAATACAAGTAAAAGAGGAGCATATAGTACTAAAGATTTTCAAAAATAAGAACAATGTGAATTATACATCTATGAGTTTGACTATGTATGAACTACATGAGTTTAAATATGTGTGATAAATGTATTGGATGTGTAGGTCAAGGTGTGGGACTAATGAATACCTATACATACATAAATAGGATAACATAGTTCTTTGATGTGGTTTTATGCTATAAGTGGTAATCAACGCTAAAGGCAAGTCTCCTAACTCACACAACTTTGGATTTTGTGCGACTTCTCTAACTTCATTTGATTCTCATATTGAATGCAAGTTTTCTAAATTCTTTACATTGTATATTGTAGAATCCGAATTGTCGCCATACTTATATTAAGAAAATGTCTATTACTATTCGAAAATCATTTGTATACATTGACATTGTTGCGAGCATTGGACTTATTGTTCATAAATGCACTATAAAAGTGGTCTAAGCCTTTGATTCGGCTAGACTATAATCATGTGTTAAAAAAGCTATCCAAACCAATTGACTTGGTGCGAACTCTTGTAAATCTACTGAGATGAACAACCCTCTTAAAAATGGGAAATTTTATATTGTCGAGGAACCGACGTGCGCACGTGAGTATGATTAAATATTATGCATAACGTAGGATACTTTGGACTGATCACCTGTTGTTGTACTCGTTTATATTCGGTTTGCAGTATAATACTGTTAATTCTAATAAGAGTTCTTAGTCCTTAGTGACTGCTCAGTGTTCATTCTTATTGACCCTCGAAATGAATAAACCTTAGTCTGTAGCGACATTTATGGAATATTCTTGATATTTCTTAATACCCTTGAACTATCAATTATTGTTATACTTTGAAGATTCAAGCGTTATAGCTGCTTATTCTTATTGCTATATTACTTGCTGGGCAAACTTGTTTCTCATTCTTGCTTCCATAAAAATATTACAGTTAAGGCAGAGCAAGGCGGTACATCGGGAAAGGACAAAGGAAAGGGCAAGGCTACAGAATAGCTTAGTCCTTTAAGTGTAGAAGTATTATTATTATTGTTATGCTTATTATGATGTATTAAGGATGATTAAAATATGTTTAAGTTTAATCACTGGATTGTTGTAGTAATGGTTATGGTACCTTGGGACGTGAATATTTATATTATATCAATGTAAATTATTCTATTATTTCTGTTGTTGATTATTTTAGTATGATATTAGAATTAGTACGTGACAAACTAAATTCGAGATATGAGTGTCTGAATTTGGAGGCATCACAGGTTGGTATCAAAGCTATAGTTATAAACCATAGGAGCAAGAATCCTTAGATTATAACTTAGTAGAACTTAGAAGTTAGAGAGGGATGAAACTCATTTAGAGTTTTCGTAGAGAGAGACTTGGTGTGTTATAGAATATAACTTCATTCTATACAATGAACTTATGTTATTTAACATTCTGATGGAATTGTTGGTTGTTTTGTCTTATGTTAGTGATTGTAGTATGACTTACATGGGAGGACCTAGCCGAGTGGTAGAGGAGGAGCCGCATGATATACATGTGGTATATGAGGTACCATTGATAGCGGAGCCTATATCGGCAGTAGGCCCTATCGACGATGATGATGGTGAGGAAGAGGAGATGGAGACATTACCCGATGAGTCTGATCCAGAGGAGGAGCCTATGGAGGAGGAGCCTGAGCCCATAGAGGACTCCGACGAGGCAACTTTCGAGGATCGGATGTTGGGGGAATATGAGGAGAAGATTCTAGAGTTAGGAAGTAGAGTGGAGGAGTTAGAGGCTGAGGCTAGGGAGAGGGAGTCTGAGTTCCAGAAATTAAAGGACGAGAGCCATCAGAGGAAGTTAGTGATACCAGAGATGGAGAGGAAAATTGCTCAACGCAAGGAGGTAGGGATCCAGATGGGAACCTTGTTTCATAGGTCGGTGGCTAGGAATGTGGAGCTGGTGGGGAAGCTAGAAGAGTCTGAGCAGAGGGAGCTTAGTGAGAAGGCTGAGAAGGAAGCTCTTCGTACTCAATTAGAGATAGAAGTAATGGATAGGATCCACTTCTAAGAGAAGTGGGAAGAAGATAATGACAGGGCTAACGATTTAAAGGATGAGGTGAGGTGCAAGAGAAGGAAGATGAAAAGGATGGGCTATGCTCTACGCACGGCTATAGAGAGGTTGATTGATGGGGTAAATCACTACACGGCAGAGCAGGGACAAACCCGGCACACCATAAGCCGAGATTTGGTGGCGCACATCACCCAGAGGAAATACCAGAGCGCTATGGAGCGCGGAATGCTAGATTAAGCCTAGGCGTTAGAAGTTAGTAGTGTAGTATTTCATTTTGTGATGTATAATCTGTTGTTGTAATATCAGTCTTTTGTGTAAGATATGAGATAGTTGTAAACCCCAAACTTTTGAATATGTTAGTAGGGAAGTATGTTGGTGTTGTCCCCGTCTTTTGTGATATTAGGGGATATGTTGTGTCATTTATAAAAGTATGCTAGAGATAATCATGTAATGTAACGATTTGGCATATGAATATAAATGATCTTATTTTCGAAACGTGTTATAAATTTATTTATTTTTGTCTAAGTAATATAATTAGATAATAAAATGAAAATTTTATAATGCAGAAACATGCCGCCTAGACGTAGAATAACTGCACCAGAAGAATCAGTTAATGATGAGAGAGGACCAGTAGATCCTATACAAAGGCTTGTAGATTTGTTAGGAGAAGCTCTTAGGGGAAGAAACGAACCAATACCACCTATTCCCCAAGTAGCTCCGGTCACAAACTTCAAGGACTTTAAGAGTGTAGGACCTCCGGAATTCATTGGTACTACCGATCCTATCGTAGCGCAAACGTGGATCAAGGAAATGGAGAAAGCCTTCGCCATTAGTCGTGTGGGTGAAGACTAGAAAACTGTGTTTGCTACATATATGATGAGGGGTGAAGCAAACTACTGCTGGGAAGCTAATCAACAGAGGGCGGGAGAAGGGACTATAACCTGGGAAAGGTTTAAGACTTTATTCTTCGAGAATTACTTCCCGAAGAGCATGAAGAATAGGATAGAGGTAAAGTTTCTAGAACTAAAACAAGGAGAGATTATGGTGGCATAGTACGTGGCCAAGTTCAATGAACTCACACGATTTGCAACACATCAAGTCAACACCGAAGAAAGGAAAGCTCGACGCTTCGAACTCGGACTAAAACCTTGCTTGTTCAACAAGGTGTTGGTCCTTCAAATCAACTCGTTCGCCACATTGTTGGAGAAGGCGATAATTGCTGAGGGAGGTAGCGAGGCCATCTGGGAAAGAGGAAATGGGATAACCGTAATAATAACAACAATACCAACAATCAAAACATCAGCCAGTCAGAAGTTTATCAAGGAGGGTTTAAGAAAAGAAGTGAAGCTTGCTCGAAATGTGGGAGGAACCATTAAGGGGAGTGCTAGAAGGGACGCAGCTTCTGCTATAACTGCGGTCAAGAAGGGCACATTTCACCTAACTACCCAAAACTGAAAAAGATCAAGGGATGTTTCGCGTGTGGCTCAACTGAGCATCAAATCAAGGATTGCCCAAAGAAGGGGAGCAGCGGAGGAAGCAGCCAACAGGGAGGGGGCAGCAAGCTGATGATCGGCGGACCAACATAATCCAACCTACCGATTGCCCAAACCTTTAACATGACTGTCCAAGACGCAGTCACTGCAAAGGACGTAGTGTCAGGTATTCTCCCAATCAATAATATTAATGCCTATATATTATTTGATTCGGAAGCTACATATTCCTTTGTGTCTGAAGAATTTGGTAGACAACTAAACATACCCCATGAACGCTTAGAAAATTTGTTGAACATAGAAATTGCGAATAAGAAAGTAATTCCCGTAGAGTTTGTTTACCGAAACTGTTGTGCAAACATTAGAGGTCACGAACTAAAGGTAGACTTAATTTCGATTAGACTGGGAGAGTTTGATGTTATATTAGGAATGGATTGGTTATCCAGCCACACTGCGATAATCAATTGTCCAGAGAAGAGTGTGAACCTTCAGACTTTAAATTGGTCTAAGGTAGTGTTTTATGGTAGCTCATAGCTCAAGCAATCGTGTTGCCTTACGATGATGCATGCAAATAAATTGTTAAAGATAGGATGTGTAGGTTATTTGGCCTATATAGTAGATACTCAGAAAAAAGGAGTAGAAATGAAGAATATATCGATAGTCAAGGATTTTTAAGATGTGTTTCCAGGCGATTTGCCTGGTCTTCCGCCAAATAGAGAAATTGAATTTGTAATAGACTAAGCACCAGGAACGTCACCGATTTTGAAAGCCCCATATCGAATGGCACCAGTGAAAATGAAGGAATTGATTATACAATTGCAAGAGTTGCTAGATAAGGGTTACATTGGGCCAAGTGTGTCTCCTTGGGGAGTACCAGTGTTGTTTGTAAAGAAAAAGGATGGATCGATGAGGCTCTATATCGACTATCGAGAGTTGAACCGAGTGACGATTAAGAATAAATATCCATTGCCAAGGATAGACGACCTTTTCGATCAACTGAAAGGAGCGAAATGTTTTTCCAAGATAGACTTACGAACGGGTTATCATCAGTTGAAAGTGTGAGAGGAGGACATACCAAAGATGGCATTTCGAACTCGTTACGGGCATTACGAATTTCTAGTGATGTCATTTGGGTTAAATAATGCTCCGACAGTATTCATGGACTTGATGAACTGAGTTTTTAAGCCATACTTAGATAAGTTCATAGTAGTGTTTATTGACGACGTTTTAATTTATTCAAAAACTATGGAAGAGCACGCCGAACACCTGAAGATGGTATTGGAAGCCTTGAGAATGGAAAAGATATATGCTAAATTTTTGAAATGTGAATTTTGGATGGAAAAGGTTCAGTTTTTAGGATACGTGATAGATCAAAATGGAATTTCTGTGGATCCTGCAAAAGTAGAGGCGGTAAGTAACTGGGAACAACCAAGGACGTCAACAGAAGTAAGAAATTTCTTAGGATTAGCCGGGTACTATTGAAGATTTATCCAAGATTTTTCTAAGATAGCAACCCCGCTGACCAATCTAACGAGGAGGACAGTGAAGTTCGTGTGGACGGACAAATGCGAGGAAAGTTTCCAAGAGTTAAAGAGGAGGTTGAGTGAAGCGCCTGTATTATCATTACAGGATCATACGGGAGGATTTGTAGTGTATAGTGATGCGTCATATAGAGGACTTGGTTGTGTGGTAATGCAACATGGCAAGGTCATTGCGTATGCATCACGTCAGTTGAAGGATTTTGAAAAATGATACACTACCCATGACTTGGAGTTAGCAGCGGTAGTTTTGCCTTGAAGATTTGGAGGCATTATTTGTATGGAGAAAAATGTGAGATATACACAGACCACAAGAGTCTGAAATATATCTTCACACAGAAGGAGTTGAATATGCGACAAAGAAGGTGGTTGGAATTAATCAAGGATTACGACTACGAAATTCTTTATCACCCGGGGAAAGCGAACGTAGTTGCCGACGCTTTGAGTAGAAAAGGAAGGGAGAAGTTATTCAAATTGACAACTCAGGAGGAATTAATAAGAGGGATGGAAAGGTTGGAAATAGAGGTGGTGGATACAAAAGAAGCGGAAGGAAAATTATTCGTGATGGAAGCTCACCTGACGTTTTTGGATAGAATAAAGGAAGCACAGGGAAAGATGAAGAATGTGATAAGATAAGGAAGAGAATAGTAGAAAATAAGGAAGAAAAGTTCAAAGTAAAAAAGGATGGTATATTAAGATTTGAGGGTCGAGTATGGGTGCTAGCTGTAACCGAGTTGAGAGAAGAAATCTTGCACGAAGCACATAATACGACATATTATGTTCCTCCAGGAGGCACAAAGATGTACCGGGATCTTCAACACCACTTTTGGTGGCCTAATTTGAAAAGAGAAGTTGTAGAATGCGTTAGTAGATGTCTTACTTGTCAAAGGGTCAAAGCAGAACATCAGAGGACAAGTGGACTACTTCAACCACTGGAAATACCAGAATAGAAATGGTAGAACATTACGATGGACTTCGTGGTTGGACTTCCGATTACACAGAAGGGTTATGATGCCATTTGGGTTATCGTGGACCGACTGACAAAGACAGTTCATTTTTTACCCATCAAGATCTGATTCAATTTGAACCAGTTAGCAAATTTATATGTAAAGGAAATCGTATCGAGACATGGAGTGCCGGTGTTGATTGTCTCTGATCGAGATTCACTTTTCACGTCAAAATTCTGAAAAAGTTTGCAAGAATGAATGGGAACTCAGTTGAGATTAAGTACTACTTATCACCCTCAAACTGATGGGCAGAGTGAACGAACCATACAAACGTTGGAGGATATGCTTAGAGCTTGCGTGATGGACTTCAGGGGCAATTGGGATGACCATTTAACATTGGTAGAATTCGCTTACAATAATAGCTATCATGCAAGAATTGGTACGCCATATGAAGCTCTTTATGGGAGAAAGTGTAGAACACCATTATGTTGGGACGAAGTCGAAGAACGATAACTTTTGGGACCAGAATTAGTTCAACAAACGGCTAACGTGGTAACAACGATAAGGACCAGATTGGTAGCAGCTCAAGATCGCCAAAAGAAGAAGCCAATTTGCATTGTCAGAACCGAGACTTTGAAGTCGGTAGTTTTATGTTTTTAAAGGTGTCTCCCTGGAAGGGGAAGATCAGATTTGGAAAGAAAGGGAAATTGAGTTCGAGGTTCATAGGACCATTTGAGATATTGAAACGAGTGGGCAAAGTGGCATACAAAGTTCATTACCACCTAAATTAGAGCACATCCACAACGTGTTTCACATTTCGGTGTTACGTCTATACAAGCCCGACTATAGACACGTGATCTCCTACTAGCCCATTCAAGTTAAGAAAAATTTAACGTATGAGAAAATTCCTATTCAAATACTAGATAGAAAAGAGCAAACGTTGAGAAATAAAATTATATCTTCTGTAAAAGTGATTTGGCGAAACCACGATACCGAAAAGGCCACATGGGAATTAGAAGGCAAGATGCGAAGGGATTATCCCCATTTATTTGTGTAACCTTGTACAATTTTGAGGACGGAATTCTTATAAGGGGGGAGGATGTAATACCCGCGAATTTAAAAAATTATAATATTGACAATAAAGAATGTTTGCATATATATTTGAATATAAATATATATAGTATTGGCATGATTTATGATAATTAATTGAATAAGCATGTGATAATAAAGCAATGTAGTAGAAGTGATGAGAAGCTTAGTAAGCTTGTGAAAATTATGCCTAGTCTGGCAAAGTGGTGAAATGAGAAAATACTAATTTAATTAAGGATGAAAAGGATTAAATTAATTAGTACTATTAATAAATAATTACATAATGTGATTGACTAATTCCTAATTAATATCATGAACAATAGCATGTGAGGAGAAATCATATATAATAAGGTTTTTCATTCAATATAAGATGAGGCGTGACATTGGAATGTAAATAATTATTATATAAAACTATATGATAAAAGTAAGCTTAACTTATGTAATTTATTAAGTTGTGTGAAAAAGTCTTATGTGACATCAAGATGTGTGTGGGAGTAATTAAATGAGTATTTTAAACCTATGAGAGAAAATGACTTTGATTAAACAAATAAGCAATATTAAATGATTATTTTAATATCTATATAGAATTGGAATAATGAATTTTACGGAAGGTAATATCGGTACCCAACTAAATTATATTCTAGTCTAGGGTAAATATTATTTGAAATAAACTAATGCACATGGATTATATAATTCTATGTGTAATTTAGGAGTGGGTGTATATGTATGCTCATTTGTGGACATATATCAAATAAACCTAAGTATGCTAAGTAATGGTTTGGATAAATGCTGAGTATTATAATGTCATAAAATGAGTATCTTGTTCTATTTTCTTACTACTTCACGTAATAGGCCAAAGGCCAAGTCCCTCATTACCAAAAATAAAGCGAGCAAATCATGAGAAGGGGAGTGGTCTACATGGTACTCTTCTACCAAATCCTTCCTATCCATAAGCTCCTTCTCCATTCCAATGGTTTAATTCATTGAGCAAAACCTAAATTTGGTCACAAGCTTTCCTATAAATGGAGCCCTTCTCATTCAAAGCCATTTTGCTAATTCTCTGTTAAAACTTCAAGTTGTGTGTGAGTGTGGTTGGGTTGAGCTTATACAATCTGCAAAGTGAAGCTAGAGTAGCCATTCAACTCCACAAAAGGTAATATTCCTCTATATATTCTTAAATTCACGATTCGCAAAGTTCTTAGAAAAGTACGAAAATACTTATTTTGAGTTGAAAAGTTTATGGTTAAAGTATGCTAGAATGTGTCAATCGATGCTAGACATTGTTAGTATGATTAAATACGAAATCAACGAAAGTTAAACGAAGTAAATTGGTCAAGTAACGAATTCGTTGTGAAAAGAATCGCTAAATGTGTTAAACTTTGGAAAAATGGCATAAATCTTGAATTGATTCTTGAATTTGATTGTTTGTATGTTTGGGATTATTAGAAGCATGCTAGGGATGGTTAGTAGCAAGTTAATATTAGTTATACATCATTACATTGCTGTTTAGATGGGAGTTGACATGTTAGTACGTAGCAGGGGAGTTCGTAGCAGGGGAGTGTTGTGTTCTAACGGCAGAAATGATTCCCACCCCGGCGGGAGTCACGAACTATAAAGGCCCGCCCCGACGAGGGGGGGGGAAGTTTTACATAAGCCATGCCCGCCCCGGCGGGGGTGCTGCAGTGACTCAATTTTTTTTATTTTAATTGTTTGATGCAAGAAGTCTTAACTTAACTTAACTTCAAGAACATACATAATCCTTAAACATGTGTGAATGCATGTTGCAAGATGCTTTAGTAGGTTTAGAGTTTGAATTATAACCTTTTAAAAGAGAAGATTAAGAGACGAAAGCAATGTTTATAAAACCTTACGCCTTTTTGGAATCTAACCTTTTGAGCATGTATTCGCAACTTAGTTAGTTTTGTAAATACATATGAAATGTGAATTCAATTTACTTTGCATGCTTAGTTATTTGTCATGAAATTTTATGGTTTGAAAACCAATTGAGTTGTAAACTCATAACTTGTATTGTGAACTTTTGAAAGACTATGATAGGATGCTTTATGCCTCTAGAGATAATCAACATGTTCACACATCTAGTTATACAACCAAATCTAATAAATGTAAGCTTGCGTAGAAAGAGGTTTTTTGGCGATGTTATGTGGTTTAATGAATACTATAGTTAGTAGTTGATATAATGAGCTCTTTTAACTTATAAAATGAAAATGTATGAGTAACTTTAACAAGGGGCCAAACCTAACTTAAAGGTTCTTTAAAATGTGAAGCAACTTAAGCTAGAATACGTGAAGTAAGTAATATTTTATGAATACAAGTAAAAGAGGAGCATATAGTACTAAAGATTTTTAAGAATAAGAACAATGTGAATTTTACATCTATGAGTTTGACTATGTATGTACTACATGAGTTTAAATATGTGTGATAAATGTATGTGGATGTGTACATCAAGGTGTGGGACTAATGAATACCTATACGTACATAAATAGTATAACATAGTTCTTTGAGGTGGTTTTACGCTATAAGTGGTAATCAACGCTAAAGGCAAGTCTCCTAAGTCACACAACTTTGAATTTTGTGCGACTTCTCTAACTTCATTTGATTCTCATATTGAATGCAAGTTTTCTAAATTCTTTACATTGTATATTGTAGAATCCGAATTGCCGCCATACTTATATTAAGAAAATGTCTATTACTATTCGAAAATCATTTGTATACATTGACATTGTTGCGAGCATTGGACTTATTGTTCATAAATGCACTATAAAAGTGGTCTAAGCCTTTGATTCGGCTAGACTATAATCATGTGTTAAAAAAGCTATCCAAACCAATTGACTTGGTGCGGACTCTTGTAAATCTACTGAGATGAACAACCCTCTTAAAAAGGGGAAATTTTATATTATCGGGGAACCGACGTGCGCACATGAGTATGATTAAATGTTATGCATAACGTAGGGTACTTTAGGCTGATCACATGTTGTACTCGTTTATATTGGGTTTACAGTATAATACTGTTAATTCTAGTAAGAGTTCTTAGTCCTTAGTGAATGCTCTGTGTTCATTCTTATTGACCCTTGAAATGAATAAACCTTGAAATTTGTTGATATCCTTCAATCTGTAGCGACATTTATGGAACATTCTTGATACTTCTTGATACCCTTGAACTATCAATTATTGTTATACTTTGAAGATTTAAACGTTATAGCTGCTTATTCTTATTGTTATATTACTTGCTGGGCAAACTTGTGGCTCATTCTTGCTTCCATAAAAACACTACAGTTAAGGCAGAGCAAGGCAGTACATCAGGAAAGAACAAGGGAAAGGGCAAGGCTACAGAATAGCTTAGTCCTTTAAGTGTAGAAGTATTATTATTATTGTTATGCTTATTATGATGTATTAAGAATGATTAAAATATGTTTAAGTTTAATCACTGGATTGTTGTAGTAATGGTTACAGTACCTTGGGTCGCGAATATTTATATTATTTCAGTGTAAATTATTCTATTATTTCTGTTGTTGATGATTTTAGTATGATATTAAAATTAGTGCGTGACAAACTAAATTCGAGATATGAGTGTCTAAATTTGGGGGCGTCACAGACCCGATCATGTTTACTCCCTCCGTATCATGCTGCAATAGAAGGTTGGTGTTGACATTTTGTTGGTCAGGTTGTTAGACCACAATACTGCCAATTTCGATCAGTTTTTGAATTTTATACTTTAAGGACAAATATTTTTGTGTATCGTGGCCCGGAGACCATGAGTGGTAAACACATCTCTAGCTTGGATTGAATCTTTTGCTCCCTGGTTCTAGAGGTGGAGCCAGTTTGGTAATCTTCTTGTGATCCATTAATATCGCCAATACTTTTTCAAGGGAATCGCCCAGTGGAGTGAACACCCGATTTTTTGTTCTTTCAAATTTTCTCTTTCTATCCTGGCATTAGTTGAATGCAGCCTTTTGTTGAAATGGCATATTGTCTTGCTTTTTCCAAATGGGGGGACTGTAGGTTGCTCTCCTAGCTTGCCCCTATAAAACGAGGGATACATCTTCATTGCCTTTATCTGGTACCCTCTTGGGATTGCTCGCATACTTGCCAATCTGTATACGCTCGGTGACTGCTTGCAAGGCAGTGAAGTCTTTAATCTTGTCTGCCTTCTGGCCTATCTCTACCATTTCGTCATTTTTGATCATCTCCGAGAATAGCTTTCCTATGCCTGCTAGGATCCTTTCATAGTAAGGTGCCTCTTGAATGTCTATGAAAGTCATCACCATTTCAGTTTCTGTCATTGATGGAATGACTTGCGCTGCCAGATGTCTCCACCTTTGGGCATATTCTCGAAAAGTCTCAGTACCCTACTTTTTGACTTTAGTCACTTGGTATCGATCCGGTGCCATTTGTGACTGAAAACTGTACTGATTTAGAAAGGCGTGGGCTAATTCTTCCCAGTTGTGGATTTTGGCATTATCAAGTCAGGCATACTAGGCTTTAGCCTCTACAGTGAGACTCTTTTGGAAAAGCTGCATTCTTAGGCTTTCATCTTCAGCATAAGACCCTAGCTCGCCAATGTATACTTTTAGGTGTGTATAGGGATCACCGGCCCCATTGTACTTTTCAAACTCTGGGACTTGGAATTTGTCAGGATATTGAGCCCTGGGAATATGCAGAGATCAGAATAGGTGACACATCCATAGTTTCCCATCGCTTTGATTGACCGGATGGTTTCCTCCATTTGTTGGACTTTTTTCTTATATCCCCATTTTCTTGATCATCCCTGAGTTTTGTGATTTCAGAGGTTTTGTTGGTTCCTTTATTAGAATGAGGTTTAGGTATATGGGTTTCCATCTTTCTTCCAATACCCCGACTGCCCCCTGGTGTGAATGACTCTGGTTGAGAAGGCATTGTCTGGCCCTGAGTGTTTTTACTTTGTTCTTTTAGAAAGACAACCAATTCTGCTATTTGATTCCTTAATCCTTCGAACTCCTCTCGGGAAACAAGAGTAGGATCAGGTTGGGCACTTGTAGCCATGTTTGAAAGTGGGCTTAGTGCCTTTTTGGATTTTGAGCAGGCAACGGGATCAATTATTTCCCTACAAAAAGACTACGTAGTTTAGTCTGTAAAAACGGGGAAATGATATATGATATGTAATGTGTCCATTTTTCAGGAGTGTTTTAAGGTTCTCCTGCAAAAATGGATGTCAGTCGTTTTGATGATAGGATATCATGACAGGTCTTGATATGAAAAAGGAATGCATGTTCACATAATCCTTTATATTTTCCATAACATGGAAATGAAATTATAAGTAATTAAAATTACAGGTAATTGAAATGGGAAGGTATGAAGAGACTTCCCTCCGCGTTTGGTTTATCAGAGACTGACCTATCTTAGGCTACTCTCATGGCTTTTTGGCATGGCGGTCCCCTGATCATCGTAATTTACTCGATGGGAAGTTAATCTGATCTTTCAATTGGAGCGAATCTGGGTGGAGCCTTTCCTGAGCCTCGTGGAATTAGTCTCCCGACGAGTCCAGTAATCAAACACTGACGGGATAGCCTCCTAGTGGAGGGACCACACAACATACATTCACATACATCGCATCTCACCGTATAGAAATGATGACATGTGTAAAGCACTAATTTCACAAGCAGATATGGTGTAAAGCACTAAGTGCAATAAATAAAGCAGTAGTACACATTCATTCAAATGTAAATGCAATATTCACAAGTAAGCAAATAAAAGCTTTGTTTTGAAAAGCTTGAATAGTGGCTTAAGCCCTCTTATTGGCATCCCCAGCAGAGTCGCCACCTGTCGACGTCAAGATTTTTATTTGTCCCTTTCTGTGCTTGTCTTTTGGTGTTCTCGTTTTATATGAGTTTTGTTTGAAAAAACATGTTTGAAAAGGTCTGACATGTAAATGTTGACGATTTGACTTTAAGAGTCGCCACTTGGTTATTTTTAAATGGTTGCACCAACTCCACTGAGAAAAGGTTTGCACAAAGACCTAGTGATGTGACACTGTTTAACTGGTCTGCAAAACTAAAATTCGTTAGGGTCTGAGGGCTTGATTAAGTGGAGGGAAGGTGTTAGGCACCCCCTAACTTCCATGATAACACAGTTATCGCCATTTTTCATTAACTTTTACCTCTATGTGTATGTGTTAGGTCTATGTGCAGTTTGTTTGGAAGTAGTGTTATGCCTCGTTTGCACCTATATACAAAGGGTTTAACTTTTGTATAAAAGTTCAATTTTTACGAGATATGGCAGTGATGTTTTGTAAAATAGATTTTTCAAACCCTTATGCTCAGTAGTAATTGAAGCCTTTGATACTTCCATTTTATTAAGTGTTCGGCTTGATTGCTTTTATTTTTGAGATGTGAAGCATCTTCGAGAAAATAAGATACATAGCAGTGTCGAACTCCTTGTGGGCATGAGAGCCATCAAAGGAAATTCAGACACCGTGAATAATTTACAAGCTGGCTATAGCTGAAAATGTCCATCACGGGAACCGAATCTAGATTCAGGAATTGAATCTGTGATCATATGATTCCTAGACTCACATGATAAAGCAATATGTACAAAAGCTAAAATAAAAACTAGATTTGAATAAATCTAAATTATTTCAGCTTCATCGGTTCCAGTTTAGTCACCATAAACTGATTAAAGTGAGAAATAGCTAGCTAGATTGAGACAAATCTAGGCCACATAAAAAGCTAGAAAATGAATTAGATTTCAGTAAATCTAGGCATTCTAGCTTCAACGGTTCCAGTTTAGTCACCATGAACCGGTTAAAGTGAGAAATAGCCAGATTTAGGCAAATCTAACCCGCAGGCTGATAAAGCAGTATATATATAAGCAATAAAAAGCCACGGATCGAAGATTCGGGCATACCTACGCGACGCGACTCTCAACGTCAATAGATATATATGTACAAAAGTGAGAAAAAGCTTAAAAATCTGAAATATCTTACAGTGCGCTGCCAAGAAGACTTCAGATATCTTTTGACACCTGAAAACTCGGTTTCCATCAGTTAAATTTTAGTATGTTGTAAAAAAACGAGCTTAGAAGTGTTTAGAAAAAAGAATCACTCAGTTTGGAGCACTCTAGAAGAAGTTACAGGTTGAAATGGGCAGAGTTGTCTCTCTTTTCTTCCTTTTTTCTTGCAAATTATTGCTGATGGGGAGTCTATTTGTAGACCAAAAGTGTCGCGGGTCAACTCGCAGCAGCCGTAGATTTAGCCGCGACTGCTCGAGCTGCCTCGAACATGTTGGGTCATATCGTCTCGAAGTACGTGCACTCGAACGATGTGTTGTCCGTTCGAACCTTCATGACTTTCAATTCGAGAGTCCTATGAAAGCGTGCCATATCATTACGAAAAGCTCTTTCCAAGAGCTACGCAATGATATATGGCTTGCCCTTTTTTGAATCCGGGAAGATAGGTCTATGACCGAAATAGCATTTTCGGGTATCCGTCAAGCAATCCGTTGAGCTGTTTTGCGTAGTTTGTGCTCAGAAGTTCAGATATGGTTCTTGTGGGACTTCTTTTAAAATAGTTTGAGTTGAAATGAGTTTGTTTGAGTTGAGTTGAGATTGAGTTGGAAAAATGACCAATTTACCCCTCCCGAGGTTATCTCTGGCTTTGGCGTAATTGTAGTAGTCTTTGCCCAGGGTTATCTCTGAGATTGGCCTGCTGTTGACTCTGCTGTCCTCAGGGTTATCTCTGAGGTTGGCTTGACCTCCCGGGGTTCACTCCGAACTTTGAACTTAATCTCCCGGGGTTATCTCCGGGGTTGGAAATGACTTTCCCAGGGTTATCTCCGGGGTTGGAGACTGATTTCTCAAGGTTATCTTCGGGGTTGGAAACTGGATCTCCCGGGGTTATCTCTGGGGTTGGAACTGATGTTGTTGTCCTCCAGGGTTATCTTTGGAGTGTGAAAAAAGACGTTTTTGTCCTCCTGCATAGTTAGTAACAGGAAAACAAAATTTTGAGTGTCTACACCAGAGTCTAAGATTTATTAACATTATTAACCTCTTATTAATATATAAACCCTAAACTATAGTTAATAAACCTTTAATCCTAGTTAATAAATACTAAACCCTAGTTAATAAATACAAAACCATAGTTAATAAACACTAACATTTATTGGTCAAGCCAAACCCTTATTCTAATTAGTTAAACCCTAAACATTTATTTGTCAAGCCAAACTCTTATTTTGATTACTTAAACCCTAAATATTTATTGGTCAAGCCAAACTCTTATTCTGATTAGCGTCCGCTACTTTTAGTAGTGAATGTTGTGTGTTTTTTTAACGTCTGGTACTAATAGTAGTGGATGTCGATTTTTAATTTTTAATTATAATTATTTCTTTTCATTTTCAATGATATTGATATATGTCTTATAAAGATTCATAACAAATATATGTTATGAATTATTACGTACCCATATATATATATATATATATATATATATATATATATATATATATCAGTGGCTAGAGCTCGCGACCATTTAATTTTTTTTTTTTACTTATTAGTACTTGAGAGTGAATATTAGGATCAAAAGTTTGTGGTCTGAATTATAAATAAGTATATATTTCAGGTTCAGATATTGTTGGGTCATGATATTTCTCCTATTGGGCCCTACGAATTGGGCTTGTTCACTTAATTAGTCCCTTTGATCTCTTTTGTTGGGTCGTGGAGTTATTGGGCCTAATCCCTACGTCATCTCTCCTTAACATTGAACCGGGCCCATAGGCTAACCCATTAAATCTTTTTATATCTAAGCCTTTGACTAGTAATGATGAAAAAGAAGAGCAGTTGACTCAAAGTTTGCAGATCATTAATGTGGATGGAATTTTATCCAGCCGACGGCAGGTACAGTGGAAAAAAGGTGACAACATGCATGCACACGGCTGAGACCATAGAGGAGTGGGGGGCTGTGTCAGCTTGGGGTTGGTGGCACAAAAAACCGAGCATGAGAGTATAACCAAGCAAGGGAGGCTTCTAGCAGGAGGTACGCACACATTTTATCTCTCTCTAAACGCTAGACGTTTTACATCCTTCATTGTTAACCCTTGTGACCGCCTGTACTTACTCTTACGCCGGAGCTATCCCGCGACGGTCCAGCCGTCAAGCTTTGTGTGTTGATCGTGTTTACTGTGCAGGATCGGGACGTCTTACGTGATTGGGACGTGGCAGGAGATCTTGGCATTAACATTAGCGCTAGAAGGAGGGCTGAGTTCTAGTGTTCAAGAGCTTTCAATCACAAATATTTATTTGTTCAACGTTTTCAAAGATGGGGAAGAGTAGAGCAGATACACCTGAAGGACAGCTAATGACTGTCGGTGATTCACCACCACGAGTTTCTGCTAAAGATCGTTTGGGACCTACATTAAGTGTTCATGCCAGCACAGCGTCCAAACGTTCGCATGGAGATTCTCGTCCCAGGGCTGTGGGTAAGGCCAAGAGAAAGCTAGTTTTCACAGCAGAAAAAGAGTTCAGTCGCGGCCTGAAGCGAAAAGAAGATGAAAGAGCCTCCCGACTGGCTAAGATGGCAGACGAAACCGATAGAGCCATGGAGGCACTCATAAAGCAATGACAGGATATAGCTGAGCAAATGGCCCGAGTAGCAGAGTTGAGAGATGAGGAGTCCAGTTATGTTCAGTCCGAAGAGCGAGGACATAAGAGTGGGAAGGAACCTGCTCATTCGGAGCGGGGGTCTCGGGGCCAGCATCGAGAAAGGAGAAGATCAAGAAGCTCTACTCCTCAGAGGTCGAAGCAGATGCAGCATCCTGCCGAATCTAGAGAACAGAGTCGAAGTGAACGGAAGGGACGATCCCGAGATCGCACTCCCGAGAACACGAAGAGGGCGCTTGTTGTTGCGCATTCTCACCATAGTCACCGGACCCAGAGACGAAGCAGATCCAGGGGCCGCACACCCGAAAGTCCACGTAGGGTACTTCGCTCTGGAGACCGTCATCATAAAAGTCCTTCGAAGATTGGGGGTATTATGGCTAAGGACCGATCTGCTAAAAAAAGGAGGGAGTCATCGGAGAAAGAAGTCTCATCACAACCAGAAGGAGTAGAATATCTGGTAAAAGAGCTGAAGGCGCTCCAGAAGCAGTTAGCCGAGGTCCAACAGGTGAAGGATACTCCGGGAAAGAAAGCATCCCCATTTTTCTAGGTTATTCTTAAGGAGAAGGCAGACACCACCAAGAAGTTGACTCACATGGAAAGTTATGATGGTTCGGGAGATCCTTATGACCATAGCCAAGCATTTGACCGATTAATGGATTATTACGATTTTACTGATGCTGCTAAATGTCACATGTTTGTTATGACGTTGAGAAAAGATGTGAGACAGTGGATGGGGACTCTGCCTGCAGATTCAATTTCATCATGGTCCGAGCTCTGCGACAAATTCCATGCTCGTTTTGGGAGTAACCGAAGAAGAGGGAAGCCCACGGGTTTTTTGGCACAGGTCAGACAGTACACCAATGAGTCGTTGGGTCAGTATGTGAAGAGGTTCCAAGAAGCCATCGATCAGGTGTCAGATTTGAATGATCTCCAAGCTGTGGGATTGTTTTAGAATGGTTTGGACCTGGTAAAGTTGGAGAAGTTAGTAAAGAAGCTGATGTTCAATCATCCGAAGAGCCTGGCAGAGGCGTTCGACAAGGCAGAAGGTTATATTGTTGTGAAGGAGGCTATGAACAGCCTGAAGCGTCCCTCTTCGGATCAGATGAAGGAGGCAGATATTCTTAAGACCCAAAGTGATCAGAAGAAGACGGGGGGTATAATTATCGGTCAGAAGGTAGTTCGAAGAAGTATAACAGCTCATGGCGACAAGGAAATAGTCGTCCACCTGCTTCTGCCTCGAAGGTGAATAAGGTGTATACCAAACTGAACACAGACAGGTCGGTGATTTTAGACCAGATCAGAAACCAACCATTCTTTGAGCCACCTCGTGACAATTATAGGACAGGGCAAGGCAACTCTCGGAAGTATTGTGGCTATCATCAAGCTGCAGGCCATGATACTAATGAATGTTGCAACCTGAAGGATTTTGTGGAAAAGAAAATTCAGAGCGGTTTGCTGGTTCAATATGTGGCCGGGAGGGATCGAGGAGATCAGCAGAATGTCGACCGTACTGTTTAGACGGTTCAAGTGGTTCCACCCGCTCAAACTGCTCCAATACCACCGCCGAGGCACGTCGTTGATGTCATAATCGGCGGGACATCCAGGAAGATAGTAGGGAAAAAATGGAGAGAATATCTGGATTCGGTCATGTCTGTGGCGAGTGGTCCCCCGAAGGCCGACAGGGTATTTCCTGGAACTGTTATATCCTTTACCGATGTAGATTATCCTTCGAAGCCCATTGACCTACATGAAGGAGCATTAGTGATTACTGCACAGGTGGGCTCGGTAGACATGAGGCGTATGATGATAGACAACGGGTTTTCGGTGGACATTCTGTATGCCAATGCTTATCATAGGATGCATCTCGATGGACGAAAGATGGAGGTTGGGCAGGAGGCTCCTTTGTACGATTTTAGCAACGATCCAGTCAGGGTTGCAGGCACTATTGAACTCCCAGTGATCTTCGGCACAGCCCCTCAGCAGGTAGAAATAACATGTAAATTTTATGTTGTGCATGTAGATTCAGCTTACAACGCCATACTGGGAAGACCCACCTTAATGGCTTTCCAAGCAGTGACTTCCATCCCTCATTTTAAAATCAAGTTCCCTACGGTACATGGAGTGGGGGAGGTAGCAGGGGATTTAAATCTGGCCCGACGCTGTTATCGGAATGCTATCATTTCCTCAGGAGTAGGGGTCAGCAAGCAGAAGCAAACCATGGCAATTGAGATCGAGCCCTTTACTGAAAGCAGTTCGGAGCCGTTGGTTATTCCCACAGGAGAGACAGAAGTGATCGAGCTGGTCCTTGGAAAGAAGGACAAGACAGTGAAGATTGGTTCAGGTTTGCCAGAACCTCTCCGGACGAATCTTATGGAACTTCTTCGCTGTTATGCGGATATCTTTGCATGGGAGCCACAGGACATGCCTGGGATCAATCGAAAGATTGCCGAGCATCGGCTGGATGTGGATCCATCAAAGAAGCCAGTTCAGCAGAAGAGGTGGATCTTTGCACCTGAACGACAAAGGATCATTGATGAAGAGATTGCGAAGCTGATAGCTGCTGACTTCATCTTCGAGATAGACTATCCGGAGTGGATGACAAATGTAGTGTTGGTACAGAAGCAGAATGGGAAATGGCGGGCTTGCATCGACTACACCGACCTGAATAAAGCTTGTCCGAAGGACTTCTATCCTTTACCCCATATTGACCAACTTATTGATGCGACTTCGGGGTATGCACTACTAAGCTTTATGGATGCTTTTTCAGGTTACCACCAAATTTCCATGTGTGAGGAGGACATTCCAAAGACAGCATTCATCACACACCGTTTGGTGTACGCCTATAAGAAGATGACCTTCGGCCTGATTAATGCTGGAGCCACTTACCAGAGAATGATGAATTTTATCTTCCAGAAGCAGTTGGGAAGGAACATGGAGGTGTATGTAGATGATATGATCGTGAAGAGCATGACGACTCAGAAGCATTTAGATAATCTGGAGGAATGCTTTCAGACAGTCCGTCATTGCAAGTTGAGGCTCAATCCTACAAAGTGTACCTTCGGACTTAGTGCAGGGAAATTCTTGGGTTATCTGGTCAGTCAGAGGGGCATTGAAGCCAATCCGGAGAAGATCCAGGCTATTCTAGACATGAAGACTCCCCAGTTGTTCAAAGACGTTCAACGTCTGACCGGTAGGATTGCAGCCTTAAGGGGGTTCATGTCCAAATCTGCAGAGAGATGCTTACCATTCTTTAACACACTGAATAGACCGAAGAACGCAAAGACATTCCAATAGACTTCAGAGTGTGAAGATGCCTTCCAAGGCATAAAGACCTATCTGTCTTCTGCTCCCCTATTAGTGAAGCCTACCCCAACAGAAACCTTGTATTTGTACCTTGCGGCTAGTTCGTTAGCGGTTGGAGCAGTGCTGGTTCGGAAGGTCAGTGGAAAGCAGTATCCGGTCTATTATGTCAACCATGTCCTAAGAGATGCTGAAACCAGGTATCCAAATATTGAAAAATCTACTTTTGCTTTAGTAATTGCTAGTCGAAAACTTCGGCAATATTTTCAAGGCAGGCTCCTAATCGTCTACACGGATCAACCACTAAAGAAGGTGATGGGTAAACCAGAAGTTTCGAGGAGGTTAGCAGCATGGACCATGGAATTGTCCTAGTTTTTCATTGAGTATCATCCCCGAACCGTTATCAATGGACAAGCTTTGACCGATTTTATGGTGGAATGTTCATTCACCGAAGCAGATGCTGAGTTACCAGAGGCTGAGACATCTGATCAAGCTGTTGCAGTTCTTCAGCACGGTCAGAATGCGTGGACACTGTATGTAAATGGGTCTTGTACGGTGGATGTCAGTGGAGCAGGGATTATCTTGACAAGTCCGGAGGGATTCAAGGTACAACAAGCCATTAGATTCGGATTTAAGGCTACAAACAACGAGGCCGAATATGAAGCGGTGTTGGCTGGAGTTCGGCTGGCGAAGAGTCTAGAAGTGCAGAGGCTGATTATTTATAGTGACTCTCAGCTAGTCGTTAAGCAGCTATCAGGAGATTATGAGGCTCGTGGTACAAAGATGATCAAATATTTGGCGGAGTTGAAAGATCGACTTAAACACTTTGTCTCTTATGAGTTTCAAGGCATCGAGCGTAACGACAACTCTATCACCGATGCATTGTCAAAGTTAGCCACCACGGATGCTGTTATTTTCAATGGGACAGTCTATTTGGAGGTCTTGCAACACCCGAGTATCCAACACGAATATGCATCGAGAGATCTAACTGTTGGATGACTCCCTACATCGAATATTTGGCAGATGGCGTCCTCCCCTCGGATCAGATGCTAGCGAAGAAGATCAAGTATAAGAGTGCCAACTTCGTTCTTATTGATGGGGATCTCTTTCGAAGGGCATTTTCGTCGCCATTATTGAAGTGCCTGGTTCCATCTGAAGCTGAGTATGCCCTTCGGGAGATTCATGAAGGCATCTGCGGCGATCATATGGCTGCTAAATCGCTGGCATACAAAGTTCTTCGGTAGGGGTACTACTGGCCGACAATCTTCAAGGAAGCTACCGAATATGTGAAGAAGTGTGATAAGTGTCAACTTAATAGCCCGATCCCACATCAGCCACCAGAAGAGCTATATTCGATATTGTCTCCTATACCCTTTGCTGTCTGGGGGGTTGATATACTAGGGCCGTTGCCAAAAGCTAAAGGACAGGTCAGTTTTGTCATAGTTGCTATTGATTACATGACCAAATGGGTAGAGGCGAAACCACTTCGGCTGATAACGGAACAGGAGTGTCTAAAGTTTATGAAAGAATCCGTAGTGTTTCGCTTCGGAATTCCTAAAGTGGTGATATCAGACAACGGACGCCAGTTTGTGGGATCGAAATTTGAAGGATTTCTGAAAGAATTAGGGGTCCAACACAGGAAGACTTCGGTGGCTCATCCACAATCAAATGGGCAGGTCGAGGTGACTAACAGAACACTATTGAACGGGATCAAGCGCAGATTGGACGAAGCTAAAGGAAGATGGCCGGAAGAGCTGCTCAGTGTATTGTGGGCTTACCGTACTACACCGAGGACTACGACAGGGGATTCACCTTTTCGATTGGCCTATGGTACTGATGCCTTAGTCCCAATCAAAATTGGATCTCCAAGTCTTCGCGTTAGTCAATTCAGAGAAATCTACAATGACGAAGGACTAAAAGCCAACTTGGATCTGTTAGAAGAAGTCAGAGAAGTGGCTTTGATCAAATTAGCAGCCTACCAGAGGAGAGTTGCCAAGCATTACAACAAAGGGGTAAAGCTCTGAAGTTTTGAAGTAGGAGACTTCGTTCTCAGAGAAGCTGAAGCATCTACACCACAGAACACGGGGAAGCTAATACCGAATTGGGAAGGACCGTATGAAGTAACTGAAGTACCAAACCCCGGGACGTACCGACTAAAGGCATTGGATGGATCCGAAATAAAGAACACTTGGCACGCTGGTAGACTCCAAAAATACTTTCAATAGAGATCGAGTCAGTTTTCTGGAAGTCTGTACATAACCGTCCATCATCAATAAAAAGTCACTTTTTCACAACTGATCCTCTTCTTACTTGACCTAAGGCCACAATGGTGTAAGGAGGTATGGTAGGACTCGCTGGCCATTCGATGGTAGCCCAATTATTTGTTGCCCCGCGTGGTAGACAAATCATGGATCCTATATTGTTTTTACCAAGGGTGGTAAATCAATGGTCACCGAAGTAAGGAGGTATGGTAGGACTCGCTGGCCATTCGATGGTAGCCCAATTATTTGTTGCCCCGCGTGGTAGACAAATCCTGGATCCTATATTGTTTTTACCAAGGGTGGTAAATCAATGGTCACCGAAGTAAGGAGGTATGGTAGGACTCGCTGGCCATTCGATGGTAGCCCAATTATTTGTTGTCCCGTGTGGTAGACAAATCCTGGATCCTTATATACTTGTTCTACCCCGAATGGTAAACAAGATCTTAATGGTGCAAGGAAGATCAGCCGAATTCATCTCACACATGACTTCTTTCACACTTCGGAAACGATAATTTAAAAGTAAGTGCACTCAGGTTCATTAATGTTGAATTATTGACAAGAAACGAAGTAAACAGAAGACATAGTAAAGAAAGTTAAAATTTCATTAAACACTTGAACAAATCTACTTAAATTTGTTTACAAAATTTCTACACAAAAGGTCAGAAGTAGCAAGATCCTATTTATACATCACTTTCAAAATCTAGCAAGGCCGGATCTAATTGGGCTGCCACCAGCTTTTCCTTGCATTGACCTCGGTAATCTTCGAATCCTTCGTAATAGACTTTCATGACTTCTGCACCGAGCTCATCAGAAGTCCGATAATCCTCCTGAATTTGCGTGCGCACTTCTTCAGTCAGAGGAGGATCTCGTTCCTGGAGTGTCTTGATCTCGCCAAGAAGTTCACGACGTTTAGCCTAATATGCCTTCCTATCATCCCTAGCCTTCACCTGAACTTCGTTAAGTCGAACCGATAAATCTCGATGTGTTGCAACGATCTCTTCATTCTTATTTTTCAGAGCTTCAGTCTCTGCAGCTAAGTGGACGTTCATATCAGCCAATTTTTGCTCACTGGCCTTTGACGCCTTCAGCTTTTCTCTGGTCGAGCTCAGCACATCGAAAGTATCCTTCAAATCCCCCTTAGTTTGGGCCAACTCCCTCTGAAGGTCTTCATTGGCTTGGAAAACCAATTCACGTTCCTCTCTCTCCCGAGTCAGTGTGGCCTTCAGCATATTGATCTCCCTCTTCAGGGTCTCTTCATCGGACTCGGCATTTATATGTCTGGGACGTAAACGCCCGAAGACTGCATTCACCTGCACATGTTCGACAGCATCTAATAAGTTCCAGATGTTTACACAAGAAAAGAAATATTCAACCAAGAAAATTACAACTTACCTTTGCCAGATAACTCATGCCTTCGTCAAGAAAATCCCCGTTCGTGTGGTTTTCGAATCGGTGATCATCGGTCTCCTGAACGAAGGCCTCGAAGAGCTGGAATGGAAAATTGGCATTAAACCGTGGCAACAAGGTCGGCGCCCCGGTAGCCTTATCATGGAATGTCCTTGGGGGAGGCCTTGGGGAAGGAGACGTAGGTTGGTCACGGGCGGGAGAAGGATCCATGTGGACGTTTTTGGTAGAAGAAGATTGAGTCGGGGTAGTGTCCCGAACTGGTATTGGAACGGGTTCTGAGATAGGAGGGCTATCCGAAGGCTGTTTTCTTTTCCGAAAGGGTGTTGTAGTGACATCCATTGGTCCTTCCTCATTAACTGATTGAATATTCACTGGAAGTTTCGGGGGAAGAACCTGGGAAGGTGGTACCCTGAGCTCATCGGGAGTCAAGGGGACAACCTTGGTCTTCAGCTTTTTTATTCGAAGGGCCTGTCTGCGATCGCCTGCAGGAAGATCAAGTAGGCTCCTTCGAACGATTATTTCTGCAGCTGACGGTGTGGGGTCAGCAGTCGGTGGTGTTGGTTCAGTGACTGGTAGTGGTAAGCCCGCGGTTGGCGGTATCGATTCGGTGACAGATGGGGGTATCGGGTTGGCGTTTGGTTCCGATTTAGAAAAGCCTTCAGAATCGGATGGCATGGAGATTTGTCTAGGCTTTCGAGCAGCCTGCTTCCTTCGGCGTGGCCTGAGTTGTATTTCCGGTAAAACGGGCTCTTCGTCTTCTAGTTCAAGGGTCTGAGTTTCAGCGTGGATTTGAGGCACCTTGGTAGGTGGTTTGAATTGGGAAGAGGTTTTCGGTTGTGAAGATTCAGCACCCACCCTTGCTGACTTTCTAGCTACATCATCTTAGGGTGGAAATTCCTGTTGGGAGGATTCGGCAGTAACTTCTATAGATTTGCCAGCCAAAAAATCCTCTAACTCCCTCACCTCCGAAGACGTTGGTTTGATCAAAGTTACTGCAGAAAATTAACAGTTTCACATCAAATCCTTTACCACAGCAATTTCTAAAATAATGATAAAATAAATCCGTACTTACATTTGTGGTCGTACAATCACGCTTGCTTAGACTGAAGTCCGAATTTTCATTCCTCTTTTGAGAAATTGTCAAAGAGATCCACCATTTCAACTATGCGTTCTTCTGAAATGTCACCGAAGTCGGCAGATATTTTCTCATCAGTGGCCCAATCTGGAACAGTAGCAATTTCGGGTCCCTTGACGAAAAACCATTTCTCATTCCATCCTTTGTTGCTAGAGGGGGTAGTTACCAGCGAACGCCTTTTGAATTTTTCACCTGTCTTCGGCGCCTGCTTACCTATAACCTTAAACCCCTTCTCACGAGACTGACTGATCTTGTACACAGTGAAAAAGAAATCGATGGTAGGATCGACTCCACATTCATGGCAGAATGCAATGAAGGCTAAGATGTGTATGTAAGAGTTCGGTACCAATTGGGCGAACCCGACACCGACAAATCCTAGGATGGTTAGCAAAAATGGATGAAGAGGAAATCTGACCCCTTTCTTGAGAATGGTCGCAGCGACTGCCGTCCATCCCTCTGGTCTTTGAAACATCTTTTCCTCAGCCCTAGGAACCCTCACCAGATGAGTATCCGGAATATGGCATCAGTCCCGAATCCTCTATAATTCCTTTTCAGTAATGGTCGATGGAGTGTTGGCATGGGTGAAGAATTCCTTGCTCCTGAAGAATTCGGAGGGAGTAAGGCGAGGTTTAGGAGGCATGTTCTTTTTGTTGGGAGCAACGGTTTGGGGATTAGAGCTTGAAGCCTCTTTGCTAGGACTTGGATTAGGTGGGACGGTTGTCATGAGATTCACTCAAATTGGAGAACTTCGTTCAGAATTTTGAGAAGCCATTGTTGACGATTTGCAGAGGGAAGAAAGAAAGTTCGAAAGAGAAGAAGAAAACTCAAAAGTCCGAAAATTTGAATTGGTAGGTAAAACTGTCAAATTTGGTAAAGTTTATCTTTTATACTGACGATTACGCAGCAATCGAGGGCGGCTCATTAAATGGACAGTCATGATTATGAATTTGAAAGGTTGCGTCCGGTTTGAGCTTTAGATATTTAGCAGTTTAGACTTTTCTTTTGGGCTTCCAGTTTTAATCCCTCTTTTCAGCATGTTTTCGTCTTTAATCATTTGGGCCTCGGTAAAATCCAATTTGGGTTTATTTTAACCACTTGTAGTTTCCCATTAAATATCCTATTTAATAGAAAACTAGGGGGCAATGTTGGGTCATGATATTTCTCCTATTGGGCCCTACGAATTGGGCTTGTTCACTTAATTAGTCCCTTGGATCTCTTTTGTTGGGTCGTGGAGTTATTGGGCCTAATCCCTACGTCATCTCTCCTTAACATTGAACCGGGCCCATAGGCTAACCCATTAAATCTTTTTATATCTAAGCCTTTGACTGGTAATGATGAAAAAGAAGAGCAGTTGACTCAAAGTCTGCAGATCATTAATGTGGATGGGATTTTATCCAGCCGGCTGCAGGTACAGTGGAAAAAAGGTGACAACCTACATGCACACGGCTGAGACCATAGAAGAGTGGGGGGCTGTGTCAGCTTGGGGTTGGTGGCACAAAAAACCGAGCATGAGAGTATAACCAAGCAAAGGAGGATTCTAGCAGGAGGTACGCACACATTTTATCTCTCTCTAGACGCTAGACATTTTACATCCTCCATTGTTAACCTTTGTGATCGCCTGTAATTACTCTTACGCCGGAGCTATCCCCCGACGGTCCAGCCGTCAAGCTTTGTGTGTTGATCGTGTTTACTGTGCAGGATCGGGACGTCTTACGTGATTGGGACGTGGCAGGAGATCTTGGAGTTAACAGATATGTAATTAACACGGGTACAATTACAAAAATAATTTTGTATTTTAGTAAAAAAAAATTGGAAACACGAATCTGCATTAAGGTCGAAGCAAAAATGAAAATAAAGAAAGAATAATAACTTATCTACAATAAATTGCTCCACCAAATAAAATTTTCAGATCTTACTAAACGTAAACTTCTGATTAAACTTAAAAGACTAAAATTTTGAGATATTATAATATTAAAAATTATAAAATTTATTACGACAAAATTGATGTTAACTTCACCGACCGGATGCACAATTTTACATATGAGAATTTGCACATTGACAGCGAAAACGAGGATAACAAAAGTACAACATTTTGCCCCCAAGGACCACCGCTTTGTCCCCTACACCACGGCTTGATCTCCAAGCAATGACCACCGACTACAGTACGTAGAAAATTTAATAGCTGGGGCTACAAATTTTGCATGCATAAAATATGATCATTTTTTTGTTTTCTCTTCTAACACGCGATCACCGGTCTTGTTGAATAAAAGAATATTGTCGGTCATGATTAAGCCAGTTCTAAAATTCGAATAAAAAACAGGTAAAATGGCTAGCAAGCTGATGTTGATATTCTGCATTGAACCACTATATAATAACTTGGAACTTAGTTCAACTATGAACTACAAAAACATTGAAAGCATTTTAATATATACGGATCCAAACTTGAATTCTTCTGATTACTTCACTAGCCATGGGAAAAAAAAACCACTCCCGAATCCCGGATCTCAGAACTGAGCATCGAATTTTGCATTCTTCTGATCACATTACTTTTTCCATTCCTTCTGAAATACCAAAGTAGGCTGAAAAAGAAAAATTCAGTTCCTCCGGGCCCAATAGCTTTACCCTACTTGGGATGCCTCCCACAAATGCTCATGAACAAGCCTACTTTCCGATGGATAAATAGGCTTATGGATGAAATGAACACTGAAATACTCTGCATCCGTCTCGGAAGAACCAACGTTTATGCTGTGGTTAGTCCTGAAATCGCCAGGGAGTTCTTGAAGCAAAAAGACGCTATTTTCGTTTCAAGGCCTATTTGCATGGCGGCTGAGGTCACTAGCGGGAGTTACTTGACAGCAGCTCTCGGTCCTTTGGGGGATCAGTGGAAGAAAATGAGGAAAATTCTCTCTTCTGAGCTGTTTTCAACGTCAAGACACCATTGGATGCATAGCAAAAGAGTTGAAGAAGCAGATCACCTCATTCGATATGTCTATAACCAATTGAAAATAGGCAGTATAGTGAATGTGAGGGTGGCTGCGCAGCAGTATTGTGGGAATGTGATAAGAAAGATGATATTCGGAACTAGGTTTTTTGGGGAGGGAATGGAAGATGGTGGGCCGGGTGGTGAAGAAGTAGAGCATATGGCCGCCCTGTTTACAATTCTTAGCTACCTCTATTCTTTTTGTATATCTGATTATTTTCCATTTTTGAGAGGTTGTGATTTAGACGGGCATGAAAACATCATAGAAAAGGCTGTTAATACTGTGAGGAAATATCAGGATCACTTAATCGATGAGAGGGTTGAATTATGGGAAAATGGTATTCAGAATCAAGAGGAGGATTTACTTGACGTACTGATCAACCTCAAGGACGGGAATGGGAACAAAGTTTTGTCAACAGAAGAAATAAAGGCTCAAATTGTTGTAAGAGTACTCTCCCTCTCTCATGGAACCCCCTGCCCCCTTCCCACTCCCATTGATTTTAATTTATAATTGGACCACTGCAGTTTTGAACTGTGAGGTGTCCAACATGCAACTCCATGCAAAATTAGTAACCTAATTTCATAAAATGCATTTATATATGCTCTGGCCTATCTATACTAAACATGTTATTTGCCCACTTTGATAAAAATTTAATCCATTGACATATGCGGTATTAGGATTATGTCATGATCACACTATCCATATTTCATACAAGTATATGACAATAAACCTAAATTCATAGAATGCAATTACTCTCTCTCACACACACATATATATAATTTATTAAATAATTAAGTATTTAAAAGACTTTTAAAAAAATAAAATTATTGTAAAATAATAAGTTAGTATTAAAATTTATAAGACCATACTATTTATTATTTTGAAACAGCCCCAGATTTAGACAGTCCTCCAAAGTCAGAAGTTGACTTCGTTTCTCTTTTGAATATCACCTTCTGACAAGCTCTAATTATCTACCTTTGGTTTAATTTCTTACCTCCCCCGTTTGAACATTGAAACACAATTTTTTCACCATTTTCTTCACTCTTTAATTGCATCATCTTTTCTTCCAGAAAATGAGATCTATCATAACTTTTAATGAATGGAAGCATTTATGATCTCTTGTTGTTTGAAACCACGTTCACAAGTTATGATCCGAAGTTTGAAGAATTTAAGCCATATTGTTTAAAATATGATCAAATATGGTTTTAGATTGATTCGATTCTGATTAAAATTATTATGCATTAAAAGTAGTGGGTACTTAAAGTTATAGTATAACCTAATTTCATATAATAGTTCTATCTAAATTTTTAATAAAATATAATCTTACATGAAAAAGAGTATGCAAAAATATGAGAGAAGCATCATTATTATTATAATGTAAACTAAATATATTTTATGATGGTTTAGATTTTTAAATTTTTTTTTATTAGTATAAAGTCGTTAATTATAAGCATCACAAAAAAAATAATAAAAATTTAAATACTCTTATATATTTTTTAGATACTCACTAGCTTATCTCACTTTTTTCCTTTCAAAAAAAGGGCAAATTTTATTATGCATAAATATATGGGTTTTCATACACAAATATTATATACACCAGTGATATTAAGATTACGACTCATCATTATTGAAGTATTTATATTGGATAAAAATATCATTTTATTTTAGTGACGTGTTATGATTTGAATATCGTTCGTGTATATACACTTTCAGTGTACTAAATTTAATCTATTAATATGTAGATGTTTTCTTGTATAATAACTTAATTTTGAGAAAGAAACAAAGAAGAAGAAAAAAGAACATATTTATTAAGATTCATTGATATCCGAAAGATTTAAATCTTATATTTGTTAACCAAATTAATTTAAATTCAGATCATGCTACCATTCTTGACTCGTCGATGGTGCTACCTTGTGTTTATGTATACTCCCTCTGGTATGATTTTTGTTAAATTTAGAAATTATTTTACGTTATGTTTGTTCTTAAAAAAATTGTTAGTTTCGTAAAAATGAAACGATAATAAAATTATAATGATAAATTTGAAAAGATAATATCATTTAAAACTATTATCAATAACAAAATAATTTTTGTGTGAAAAAACATGGACTAGTTTAGTGATTGCACATATTCAAATTTTTTTTTTTTGCCGCTCCAACTTGTATACAATTTCGAAATAAAAATATTGCTTGTTAATTGTTGTTTCCGAAAAATTTGAAACACAACCCCTTTTGACAGCAAAAAAAGTAGTAAAACTAAAAGTTTTTAGACATAGTTACCAAATAGTGTTATCTCCTATTGTGAAGTAGAAACATATGAAAATGATGTGATTATGGTAAAGTTGACACCAAATTCACCGTATTAAGTTCATATAACTTTTTATTACAATAGTTATAGAAAATGTTACATTAATCAACGCAATAAAAAGTTATAGAACTTATCAATGTAACATTTTCTATAACTAATGCAATAAAAAATTATAAAACTTACTACGGTGAATTACCAACTTCACCCTGGCCCGTATGAAAAACATAAATAAGAAATAGAAATATGAAAGCAAAAACAATGTAACAAAATGAACCCTAAATTAACCGGTGGAACCCTTTTTCTTTATTTGACCAAAGAGAGTAATGATTAGCCATTCCACACATGTTCTTGCGAAGTGAAATTTAGTGCTACAGACAAACTATTTTACAAACTGTTGATGTGGCATATTTTACCTCTGCATATTGATCAACAAATTGTTTCAATGTAATCTTTGGTCCCACATAATACGCCAAGGTGGAGTAAGTCACATCAGCAGTTTGTAAAATGTTTATAAAATAATTTGTATCTCTAACATTTTGTATGCAAGTTTTATGTGCCCCGCGTCAATGTCCAGCAGTAGTCCTACCGCTCAAGCCTAGTAGCGTGATATGAAACTTGCGGATCACTTTAATTAATTTTTTGTACCTTTTATATGGCCGCCCATGTAGGATATTGTATTGTAAAGTTGTGTGGACAATCTCACCTTAAACTACCCTGCTCTTTGCATGTAAAATGTGAAACAAAGGATCGCGTATCAGCGTATGTATAATTATCAGTCTTTTTTTCTCTTTTTTTGCAATTGAAGTAGTGTACGTAATTTCTGACATGCATGCATGCAGGAGCTTATGCTTGCAACCGTGGACAATCCGTCAAACGCCATTGAATGGGCAATTGCTGAGATGATAAATCAACCCGAGATGCTTGAAAGGGCCACATTTGAACTAGACAGTGTGGTGGGAAAGGACAGGCTTGTCCAAGAATCCGATATCCCACGCCTTAATTACGTCAAAGCCTGCGCCAAAGAGTCCTTTCGCCTCCACCCCATTGCACCCTTTAACCTTCCCCACGTGTCCATTGTAGACTGCACAGTCGCCGGATACTTTATCCCAAAGGGAAGTCACGTGCTGCTAAGTCGCCCCGGACTCGGGCGTAACCCTAAAGTTTGGGACGAGCCGCTCAAGTTCATGCCTGAGCGCCACCTCAATGCCAGCCGGAGTTCCAGTGTGGTGCTTTCTGATCCGGAGCTTAAAATGTTGTCGTTTAGTACCGGAAGGCGTGGTTGTGTTGGTGTTACACTTGGCTCAACTGTGACTACCATGCTGTTGTCTAGGCTTCTTCAAGGATTCACATGGAGTGTGCCACCCAATGTGTCCAAAATTGAACTCACCGAGTCAAAAAGTGATCTTCTTCTTGCTAAGCCATTGCTTGCACTAGCCAAGCCACGTTTGGCTCCAAATGTTTATCCTGCAGGCTGCAGCTTAATTAATAGAGGATTTCTTGATCATGTCCTTGTATCTTAGTGGTTTTAAAAAAAATTCCTTCTAGAGCTTATGCTCCTTCTGGGATTTCTAGCCTTCTTTGCCCAGATGTTTTTCCTGAAGGCAAACAAAAAATATAATCAACATAACCATTTATTTTCAATATATTCTCATCTTGAGGAGAAGTATTAGACAATATATATCTTATACTGAGTGATAAGGAATGGATTAGTATTATTAAATAATATTAAGTGATTTAATAAGATAAGGATCTAGTAAAACTTATTAATATCTTTCTTATGTATCCGTCAGCCTATAAATAGGCATTCTCTACATTGTAATTTCAAGAGCAAATTAATAAAAATTATTATTCTTCCAATGTATTCTCATGTTATCTATTCTCTTATTATCTCTATAATTAATTATATATTTCTATATATATATATATATATATATATATATATATATATATATATATATATATTAGAAATTAAAATTATAAAGTGACATGCTAGTTCTAATTTGTCACTATTTTATTGTTGGCATTTCTAACTTCAGACAATTATGTCATCACTAAATTTTTAGCTAATATTAATCCTACATTTACACCATAAAATTATTCTCAAAATATTTTTTTATAAACGTATTTCTAATTTTAAAATACAAGGAGTAATTTGGAGCGAATAATCAAAATTAACTTCATTATCCACTCATGCTTAAAGCATATTTGTATTCGTTCTTCAAATTTAGTGCTGCAGGGACGGAGCCAGGATTTATTCTTAGGGGGGGAAATTATATATTAGTCCACCATTACTAAACATATTATAACACATAAACAAACATAGATCGAATTGATAACTCTTCATATCAACAATTTTAAACCTCAATTTGTTTCTGCACATATATATATATATATATATATATATATATATATATATATATATATATATATACACACACACACACACACACAATTCAGAGTCAGAGAGAAAATAAACAATTGAAATACAAGGTATAGGTGAAAAAGACCTGCTAATTTGGACAATTGGACCACTATATCACCACAACTCAGAGAAATTGCATGATTGCCCAAATAAAAATCACATGAGTTGAACTAGAGTTAACCATTCTTTCATTGTGAATAAGAATAACTAAGATCTTTTAGCAAAAGAAAGGCAATGAAAGTCCACTAAAAAGAAGTCCAGATTAATCAAACAAGTAGGTAGGCCTTAGTACTAATTTTTTTTAAAAATCTTGGGGGGGGGGCCATGGCCCCCTGCAACATCCACTTAGCTCCGTCCCTGTAGTACTGTGATGTAAAGTCACTAAATAAACTTAAAATCGACAGATATATTTTACAAGTTTGATAGCCCGTGTGAGCCACGGGCTAGTGTTTTTTCATAAAATTTTGATAAATATTTATTGATATAATACATATATTGGTTTTCTTTTAATACATTTTAAATTTAGCAAAAAAATATTAAAAATAATTTTTATAAGCATCAAATTTTCAATTGAATAATATATTAAAAAGAAATAGATAAGTAAGTTGACATTAATGCTTTATATGATTTTTATTTTATTTTATTGTGAGATTAATGCATTCATGTGTGTGTGTGTGTGTGTGTGTGTGTGTGTGTGTGTGTATATATATATATATATATATATATATATATATGAAATTATTATTGTCGATGTCGCGCTTTCCCTTTTCTAATTTTGGTTTGTTTACTACCCTTTATGTGATCTATGTTGACTTATCTTGCAAGGGTGTGTTTTTTTCAAAAAGACCGACATAAATGTCGACGATTTGAAAAAATTGATTTTAATGCGATTGGGCCGAATTATACAGAGTCGCCAATTGATATGAGTTAAATGGATGTATTAACTCATCCGAGTTTTAAAAGTTTTCGCAATATGGCCCAATTTTTGACTCTATTTAATTGGTCTGGAACTTGAGATTCATAGAGTTTGGGGGCTTACTTAAGCGAGGGAAAGGAGTTAGGCACCCCCAACTTTCGTGAAACACTGTTATCGCTACTTTTTCATTCTTTATGCATTGTGTGTGTGTTTAAAGCTTTTGATTTGTTTTACAAAGATGTTTTGTACTTTATTTGAAAGTAGTGCTATGCCTCTTTGGACCTATGTACAAAGGGTTTGATTTACATAAAAGTTCTGTTTTAACAGATATTAAAGCATATAAAAGTGAGGTTTTGAAATCTGATTTTCAAACCCTTTTGCTCAAATAAGAATTGAGGCCTTTGATACTTCATTTTATATTGTATTAAGCCTATCTTTTGATCATAAAAGCGGTTTCGTTTAATTTTATTGAGATGCGAAGCATCTTTGGGGGTGGTTTAGAACTCGGAGTTCTAATTGCTTGATTTTTCCTTGAGTCTATCAATCCCGATGCGATTTGTATTTTATAAGATCTTCATTAATTTGATTTGAAATCATTTTAAGTGATGAAATGAAAACTAGGAAAAAGGTCAGGCTCCTTATAGGCATGTAAGCCATCGAAGTAAGCCCGAGCACCACATACATGTTTTCACTATTTTGACACCGTAAATCTGTATCCCCGTTTTAAGGCCCGAGATTTACATGTACAAAGGATTGCAAGATGGCATTTACAACTTAAACAAGTCTATTTTTGGAACTGGATCTAGATTCATTGATTGGATCATCAACCCTTTGTAGTTCCTAGGCTCACAAACTTCCTGTTTCCTCTATATACAGATCTAGGGTCATGTGGTTGCTAAATATTTACAAAAATTAGAAAGTAGACTAGATTTATACATATCTGAGTCATCCTAGCTTCTAGCTAGGTTCAAGTTTTACAACTTTTGAACAAATTGAAAGTTAGATCTGGTCAGATCTAGTCAATACAACGCAAATATTGACTATTTACACAAAATAAACGGTTAAAAAGCTAGATCTGTGCCATATAATGGCATATATATATATATATATATATATATATATATATATATATATATATATATATATATATATGGTCCGGATCAAGTGCATAACCCTTATCTTACTCACCCGTGCTAACCCCCCTTTAGGCGACGGTTTTGGTCATACAACCGTCGTCTATACTTTTAGCGACGGACAACATATAGCGTCGCTAAAAGTATAGACGACGGTTGTATGACCGAAATTGTCGCCTAAAGGGGGGTGAGCACGGGTGAGTAAGATAAGGGGTATGCACTTGATCCTTGCTCTCTCTCTCTCTCTATATATATATATATATATATATATATATATATATATATATATATATATAGTAAAGTAAGAAAAACAAGTAGATCTGAAGAGATCTTACAGTTAGGCACGAGAATGGCTATCAAACGGCTTCAGGCACCTTTAAACTCGATTTCCACCAGTTAAAACTTGATATGTTGTAGTATATATGTATAGAAGTGTTTACATAAGTGATTTACAAAGATAGAATTAAGATTTGTGCTATTGCTCACTCTAGATCTCGAATTTTCTCTCTCATGGGCCCCCTTTCTCTCCTTTTTCCTTCTTAAATAAGTTGCTGGCTGCTGATATATATAGCCCAGCCAGTCGCAAGTCTACTAGTGGCAGCAGTAGGTAGACCTACGGTTGGGCCTAGTGGGCCCTACTGCTTGGAAGTACGTGCACCTTAATCGCTGTGCAGGCGGCTTGAAATATTCATAACTCACAATCCGAGAATCCTATGGAGGTGTGCCATACCATTCCAAAAATCTCTTTCCGAGAGCTACGCAATGATATGGGGCTTGCCCTTCTCTGAATCTAAGAAGATTGGTACATAACCAGAATAACATCTTTAGGTTTTCACAGGCAGTCCGTTGAGCTGTCTTGAGTAGTTTGCACTCGGGATTGTTGTGATGGCTCTTGATAACCATGTTTACAACTGGATGTCTGTTTGTTGATGTTGTGTTGTCAACATTCTACCTTTTCCCTCCCGGGGTTATCTCCAGGGTTGAAGTGGCTTTTGGTTGTTCCTCGGGGTTGTCTTCGGGGTTTGATTGTTGTTGATTCTGTCCTTCCTCGGAGTTGTCTCCGAAGTTGATTTGGTGTCCCATGGTGCTTTTTCTGGGGTTTGATTTGATATCCCATGGGGCTGTCTCCGTGGTTTGAGGTTTACTGCAGTCCTCCGGGGCTGTCTCCGGGGTGTAAAAAGATGTTTTTGCCTTTCTGCATGGTTTGTCCAAGGAAAGTAAAATTTTGAGTGTCTACAGATGCCCCGCTTTATCATGTTTATGCAATGCAATGGAATGAACATGATAAAGATTACTAAACACTTGAAATATGACTCGATGAAGTGCCATTGATATGATGAAAAGAAAATGGAATGGAATGATGCAATGCAATGCAAATGAAATGATGTGATTCCTACGTTGGAGTTGTCTCCAACGGTTGACTTCCCATCGGTGATGTTGATGCTTACGCTGGTGTTGTCTCTAATGGTTTTCATTGTTGTTGCCGATGCTTATTTGATTGAAGATGAACTGAGACGTTTTTTCTACACCTATGTGGGGAATGATATTTTAAAATCATTGGACCTTCCCGATGCATACAACGCTGGTAGTTGACAACGGTGTCTACCCTGCTGGTAGTTGACAACGGTGCCTAACTTGTTGGTGGTTAACAACAGTGCCTACCTTACTGGTAGTCGACAACATTTTCGTCACCGAATTGACTTGATGCCCACTCAAACGGTGGCTCGCACAGTTTTACCTCATCGGGTTGATGCAGATGCCTACTCGAATGGTAGTTTTCCAAAGGTTAATCTCATCGGGTTGACGCTGATGCTTACGTTGGGGCTATCACCAACAGTTTAGATTTACATTAGGTTGATGCCGACAGTTTACAATATCAGATATTCCTAATATATTCACTGAAGTAGCGTTCAATGGTTTACATCACCAAATCCTTCCCTAATGCTACGCTGGATTAATGCCAAAGGTTTATGATATCAGATATCTCTGAATATCTCCATTGAGGACATTCTGGATATCTTTCCTGGGGTTACCTTTTATAATAGATTCCATCATCAGTCTTTTCCGCCGAAGACAATTTTCAACAGTTGTTATCACCAGACTTTCCTGATGCTTCGTTGAAGTAGTTTTCAATAGCTTGCATCACCAGACTCCGCCTGATGCTACGCTGGGTGTAACGTCCACGAATTTGAAACTCCTTATTAATTAAATATGTGATTTAATTTTAATAAGTTAGCTTGGTGAGTTTATTTAAACCTTATGTGGTTATGTAAATTTATGAAATGATTAAAGGGAGTCACTAATAGTTTGTTTAAATTAGTGGACTAACCCTAAGGTTTAATATCAAAGAATTGATAGGATTACTAATAATTAAACATTCAATTTATTTGAATATAGTAGCAAGAGCTGAACATGTGGATTAATTGCAATTACGAGTAATTAATTGATAATGTGTTAATTAATAATTATTATGAATAAATAATAATTAATGTGTAAAAGATTTATAATTTATAAAATGAGTATATGTTTACTTGATTAATTTGTGCAATATAGTAAACCTTTATTATATGGTAGCTAACTATATATTTTATATAGTACAAGGTGGCACATTAATATGTCTATATATTATATATATATAGACTATATAGTAATAGTTATTTGCATTCATGTAAGTTGCATAATAATATTGTTATATGATATGAAGTGTGTGGGTAAACATCCATGTATACCCTATTGACATATAATAATATCAATTGTTAAATTAATAATGATTTCATTAAGTTATTATGATAATAACAGTCATGGTAATAGAAAATGTACATGGATTATATGTATGTGCACTACTTGATACTTTATAATTAGGAAATACATTATATGCTCTTTAAATCATTATAACCTATGTTGTATGAATTGAATGGTGTATACATATTTTATAACCAAAGTTTATATTATGTGTATATAAGGTAATAGCCAAGTGTGGCATTTCATTTTGCAAATGCTGAGAATTCTCTTGTCCCATAATATGAGTCCCATTTCATTTCTTCCACGTGAAAAACTAGCAAGCCTAGCCTAGCTTCATCTCAAATTCATCAAACCTAGGTCAATTAGTGGATGGGGAATGGATTCATGATTGAGATTACCAACTATCACCAACTCTCTTTTATCCATATTGCATTCTTGAAATCCAATGGTTCGAATTGTGAGGTAATGGCATTGTCTAGTTAACTCTTCTCCTATAAATGAGACTTTCATCTTCCTTGTTGTAACTGCTGAGAATTTGTTTGCTAAGAGTGAGTAGATTGATATATTGCAGCTCAATTCCTTCAAGAGGTTTGAAAACCTAACTTGTGTTCTTAGTTGGGTTTTGTCAAATTCTTAGGAATTTCTAGAATTATTTGTCAATCAATGTGAATTAACATGCCATGATATGTTTATGAAGTATGCTTACATGTTTGAACTCTTAAGTGATGGGTTAGAGCATGTTTGAATCAAGAAAAATTGGAGTTGGTTTGTGCTCTGCAAAACAGAGCAAGTTTCTGTTTCTGGTGCAGGCATGGCGCAGCTGCGCCCTATTTGTACTAGGGTGCAGCGCAGCTACGCCGTACCTCGGATCTAGTTGCTGGTTTTGTTTGTGATATGTGTTGCTAACTTGGTATCATGACCTAGACACATACCTGTAAAGGGGTATAGCATGTTATGTAAGGTTCTCTTGTGTAGTATGAAGTGATCAACACATTTTAGTAAGAGAATTGTAACGAAAACTTAAGTTTAGAAAACCAACTTTGAAGTAATATAAGTTTTACAAATTCTGAACTTAGTGGATCATATGCATGACTGATTTCGAGACTAAATGAGCAAGTTATATGTTGTATAGTGTCTTTATCATGATTTGAACATGATAGCTTTGTGCTAGAGAATGCTTTAAAAAGAAAAGCTTAAAACAATAAGGCTAATGAACACAAATGCTAAGAGATATAGATTCTGATATTGAAAGGAGATTATCATAACTTATTTACTTATGATAAAAGTTATAGATCTGTCTTACATGTGTTGGATTGCATCATTCGTGCTAAAATGATTTCAAACACAACCTTGGACATGTGTTAAAAATTTAGTTGCATCACATGTATATATAGATTCTAAAGAAGTAAGATGTCATGTTATGGCTATAATACTCCTAGACATGATTCATATAAATTAGGCATGGTGATAACTAAACCGAACATAAGTTTAGAGCATAATTTGAAGTGTTAAACAATGTTGGTTGCGAACAAACGATATGAACACCACACACATGTATATTAACAGATTTAGTAATCTCTATTTTGACATATGACATGAAATATAAAGCAAGATGACTACATGACCTTTGTATGTATTAATGTCATATAAATTGTAAGTTAAACTTGTGGTAAATTCAAATATAGTCGTGTGTCTTGTGAGACCTCTAGCATGTATGTATGTTAATATGTATGTATAGGGGTATGTTAGAGTTGGGCAAAAACAGGAGGTGGAAGGCCTAACCCTGGTCTGGCCAGGGGACAGCGCAGCTGCGCCGTCCCTAAGCCTAGACCAGGCGCAACTGCGTCGTCCTGCAGTCTTGCTAGGATTCTATTTTTGTTTCTAAAATTTTAGGAATGCTTACATGATCTCTTTATCTTATAATATGTGACCAATGTGCCATATAATGTGTTGGGAAGCATGCAATGTGAAGACTTGATTATTTTAAGTGTAGACTCGTATTAGTTTACACATACTAATTGAAATGATCGACTTGATAATATTAGGTCGTTTCAACGCGAGTTAGTTAAAGCTAATATTATATTGTAGCTGAGCAAACAGGCAAGTATCCTAAACCCTTGCATTACTTTATTCGACGCATATCGTAAGCAAGTTTCCTAACTTACACAAACTTTGGATCTTATGTAAGTTCTTGAACTTCATACGATTTGTATGTTGAATGCAAGTTTCCCTAAACTTACTCCAATTATTATATTGAGCAAGTTTCTTTGAACTTCACTCTTGATTGTGCAAGTTTCTCGAACCCTACTTTTATTGAGCAAATATCTGAACACTATTTTATTGTGTTGCAAGTTCCTAACTTACACAAATTTGTCTTTGTGAAAGTTTCCTATCCTTCTCATGTTGTATTGGGCAGGTTATTGTTGAATTGAAAGTTATTCATTTAAGCTTGAATCTTATTTATAAACATGCTATTAAGTGGTTTAATTACTTGACAATTATTCCACATCGATATTATTGATATTCGCACTTGGTGCACTCGAGTTCGTACAATCTTGGACTTGTACATCATTTAAAGTTCAATAATTCTTGAACTGCATTAGATAGAGTCTGAACCTTTGATCGGTCAAACAAGCGTATGAAGTTTTTAAAAGCTATCCAAACCAATTGATGGTAAGGATTCTTAGACTGAAAGAACACCCCTTCTATGATAGGGGAGTACCCCAGGTATCTAATATAAGATACACAAAGCAGATTTAAATGTTATGCATATACATGGTGTACACGAGGCTGATCCCCTCAAGTACTTATTCTGTAGCCAGTAACCAAAGGGTCAATTAGCTATTGATTCCATTGGAGTGTTATAGTTTAAAGTCGATTTGACTAGCAGTTATTCTAAAAGCAATCATTATCTTTGCTTGCAATATTCATATTGTTGAATCCTTCAGATATTCATATTGTTGAATTCATTGTCAGTTATTTTTTAATTCATCATGATATATCCTAATTGTTGTATTTAAACTTGCTGGGCAAACTTGTTGCTCATCCTTGCTATTTCATGAATTATATTACAGCTAAGCCCGAGACCTCAGGGAAGGACACGGGTAAAGGAAAGATGTAGAATAGTCGCCAGGAGCAGACTTTACTATATGCCTAGTTTAAATTACTGTTATGTAATAAGAACCCTAATTATTATTTTAGGTTATGTTTGTAAGACGATATTATGGTTATCGTATCTTGGGACTAGTAACACCTTTTGAATGAACGACATACGTTTATTATATTTTGCATTTTAGTTATCGTATGTTGTTTAGAGGTGGATGTTTGTATTTTATCGTGATGATCGAACCGGGGTCAAAGGACCCGGATTCGGGGGCGTACACTGGGGATGTCACCAACGGCTTAACTGCAAATCTTATATTCCAGCAGTTTTTCAGGATTTCAGGTGCTTTCTGCTCAATCGCGTAGAACCTTTTATGTTGATTTGACTTTTTGACTTCAGGGAACCTGCCATGACCTAAATTTGATCGAGCCAGAGGGGGTGAGACCCACCTATCCCTGTCGTAGCTCTACTTACGACTGTCACAGGTAAAGTTGCGACAGGCCGCAGGTGGTTTTAATCCCCCTGGTCCTTTCATGTGTCATTTTTAACTTGATACCCTTCAAGAAATCTGAACCTTCCTACTCAGATCTACTAATTTCAGGCTACTTTTTTCGAAATTCGTCATTGTACAAATGTTCTACACATTTCTAGTAATGTTTACATCCTTTCTTTTCAAGTTTTGACTATTAGAAAGGTAGATTTCATGCTTAATAGGGTTAAATGCAATGTATCAAATATGTATGTGTAAATGACTTAATAAAATTAAACGAGCTTAATAAATGTTTGTATTTTATTATTCTGAACGTTCTGTGTGAAAAACTTTCATTTTTTCAAAAGTCATTTTACACCCATTTTAGCTATTTTAGCTATCTTGTTTTAGGACAAATGAGCATGAAGTTATCATGACTATATTTTAATGGCCCTGGGTAATTTGACTACCATTGTGGGCTTGATTTAATGTTAACATTTATATTGTTCTTGATTGATTTGGTGCTACTGAATGGACACATGTTCATGCCTATGTGCATGTGGATAGTCCATTTTATAGAGGAGATTGATGAGTGGGTTTTATACCTACGAATTAGGTATTTTTCGGACCTAAACAGTTGCTATTTCATGTTTTATAGTATTATTTTACGTGTTATTACGTGTTCGTATTGCAGGAGTGGAAGTGGATGGAAAGCAAGAGGAACAGAGCAAAAGTGTCAAAATTGAGCTAGCATACCCGCCGGGGGGGGTACATGCTTTAGTTTCTCAGTTTTAAAATACCCACTGGGGCAGGTGTTCCTCAGTGTAAAATGCCCGTCGGGGCGGGCTACACATCTGTCAGTTGAAGTTTCCTAGTTTGATTCCAACTCTAGAAATCTTTGGCTGATGGATTTAGGACCCGATTAGGAAAGTATAAAAGGCATATACAGGGGAAAAGAGGGCATAAGAGATCATCATTAACTTAACCCAAACTTTTGGATCATAAGTTGGAGGATTGAAGCAACGATTTCGGCACGAAGATTACAAAAGGGGATTGAAGAAGAGCAACGGTTCTATTTTACAGTTTTAATTCTTCATATTCATCTTTGTATTCAGAATGCTAGTATCTTTGTGGATTTTAGTTTCTATTTCATTCATCATGAACTAACTTACTTTTTAAGTCTACAATGGATCTTTTTGTGTAATGAAGGTTGACATGCTTTTATTTTAATTCATTTAGACTATTTTCAGATTTGTCTATTATGGTTTATGCTTAATTAATGAATTATTTGATCACCAATTCCTTGTGAATCCATATGAACTTGAGAGATGAAGTATGTGTTTAGACCTAATCATAGTGGCGTGTGATTGTGATTTCTGCACATTTTCGGGATTCATAATTTATGTCTAGGATAGAGATATACCTATACATCGCGCATAATCTAATAAGAACTTGTGATTAAACCTTCTTTAATTGTAATTCACATAGAGATATGGTGGATTATTTAATTAGGGTATTATACTTAATTCTATTAATTGTGGATTTAAGTTGATATGGGTATAATGCATTGAGAGATAGTTATATCTACTGTTGTGTTCTTGATTAACGAACTGGAATAATTAATGTGAATTAAAAGGAAGTGTGTCAGTCTAAGTAAAGCATCAAGTGAAATTGTAGGCTTAATTCTCCAATATCTGATTAAAGCTTGTGGTAGTTAGTTAATTTTTCCTTAATTAGTAGTTTTCTTAAATTCACATACTTAATAATTAGTTTAATAAAATTGGGATAATATAAAATTGGTAATTGTTAGGATAAAATTTAGTTATTTCTCCATGGGAACAATACTTAACTTCACTACTACAAAACAATAAATAGATAACGCGTAAAAAACGTTGTGGTTTGTATCTCAGAAACGTCGTATTTAAGGGTGTTGTCTATTTGACACCTTTATACAACGTTTTTAAAACGTTGTGGTTTGACACATTACACAACGTTTTTTTTCTTAAAAAACGTTGTATATTTGTTTTCTAGAAATCATTGGATGCTTGAAAACGTTGTAGATGGTATGATTCCACAACATTTTTTGGCATAAAATGTTGTAGTTTGATACATCAAACAACGTTTAGACACATTTATACAACGTTTAGAAGGTGTCATCTATTTAAAGCCAAAATGTATAAACATTCAAAATATACCAATTACGAATAATATTACTATCCATACATCTCAAATTCAAAATATACCAATTACAAAGAATATTAATACCATACAATATGTTTACATTCCCAATAATACCAAACTATCCATACATCTCAAATTCACTTTTCAATATAATTACTACTATATTGAATTATGAATTTGACTACATCCACAAAATATACCAAACTATCCATAACATTTGTTGCTCTATTCAAGTTGATATCATCTATCATCTCGGATGGTGAGGTGCTCAGAGGTGCCGCACCAATTCTATCATCTTGGAAAGCAAACCAGTTAGAATTCATAAACAAACTGTTGTAGCATAGGAAACAAACACATTGGATATTTGATGAGTGGGATTTATACCCGCGAATCAGATATTTTATGACTTAAATAGTTGTCTGTTCTCGTAGAGTTTATATGTTTTTATATGATTATAGTGTTGTTGTGCTTAATTGACATATTGCAGGGCTTATCAGGTGTTTTCTAGCATTCAGGGGCAAAAATGGGCATTTTATGTATAGCCGCGCCGCGGCACCAATTCCAAGCATATTGGCCGCGCCGCAATGCCACTCCCTGGCCTTGCTGACATCACTTTCGCACCGTGGCGCCACTGTTCCTTCTTGGGCTCGCGCTACAGCGCGAGCTCCGGTCTCCTTATTTGATGACATGGCGCTGCAGCGCCAATCACAGTTTATTTGGCCGCGCCGTGGCGCCAGGTCCAGTTCCCAGACATACAATGCCTTGGTTTGACGACCTAGCAAAGGAAGGAGATATATATAACAGAGGCAGCCTCTGCATTTGAGATACCAGACATTATACATCATATAGCTTAGCTTAGATTAGTTTTTCTCTTTTGGTTTGTACTTTCTCTCTCTAGTTCTTAGTTGATGTCTGTAAATATAGATTAGGTAGATTTAGGGAGAAGTTAGCCTTTTCTTTGGAGCACAAGAGCAACGAGCGGCACGGATTGAAAAGCTTGATTTTAGCAGAATTCGTGGGAGTTGAAGGGGCTTTGACAGAGTTTCTTCTATCCATTTATTTCCTTTAATTTTGTATTCTATAAATGTTGTCTTATTTACTACTTGTATTTGGTTTATTAACTATGAACTGAATATTGGCTCTAAGGTTGTAATGGATCCCTTTATTATTTGAATTGACTGTCTTTTTCTCTTTGGTTGGCACCATATGATTTGGTTTAATATATTTGTGCTTTATGATTCTCGCTAAGATATTAGTGATGATTTTGGTAATCTGCATGATATCGACAGAAGAATTGTAGATTTACACCTAAGTATATTAACATGTGATTGTGGGTTTCGACTGCATAAGTTGTGCGTAGAATGGACATATCTCTGTGCGCCACGTGCGACCTAATAGAGAACTTAGGCTTAAATCCTTGTTATGATTGATTCGCATAGACATATGTAGGATTGTATCTAGCTTGGATGTTCTTTTTTGTTCTATTCCCTTTTGGGTGGATCTGGAGAGGATATGTTTGTGCATACCTCGACAGAGATGCATAGGCACTTGTGCGTTCTCGGTCGACAAATTGTCGTGACCATTAAGACCAAAGAGAGATAGGGTAGCTAGTTTTATGAAACATAACACGCCAGGTGTTCGACATAATGCCTGTGTGGGTTGTGACCTTAGCTTGTATTTCCTTTGAATTCCATTCGTTATCCATTTACTTGCTTTGTTAAGTAGTATAATTAGATTAATCACCCTTCTATTTACTGTTATTCGAATATGACTTTAGCGATAAATAATCGGTACTTGGTAAATATTAGTCAGAGTTCCTCGTGGGTACGACACTCTACTTATCACTGTATTACTTATTAGACCGCGTATACTTGCGCGTGTTTAGTGATCGGTATTCCGACCAACAAGTTTTTGGCGCCGTTGCCGGGGAACTATTATTCTAATATTGTCCAATATTGATTTAAATCAATTTAGTCTTACTTTGAACGTGTATATATTTACTTCTTTTATTTGTTTGATCTTCCTTTCTTTTTATTTTTAAGTCTACAGATTATGGACGATCAAAGTTATCTATGGCCTTATGAGGGGACAACACAACCAATCTCAGAAGAAGGACTCGAGAGATTACAACTTCAAATTTCTAATGCCTTGAGATGTTCTAACAATCTTGAGTGTTAGTCCACTCAGAGTGCTTACTGTCAGGATCAAGCTGACTTTGAACCGATTCCCTACCATCCAAACTGCCAGGGTTATCCAAACTCATGGGACTACAGTCAAGAGCAATATTATGATCCGAATCATGCCTTTCAGTTCGACTATCAGTCTCCGCCACGTTATGAGTTGACGTCCCCACCTAATGAGAGCTTTTATGAGACCTCAACACGAGAAGAAGAGAACCGGCTTGAAGAGTTTCTCACCAACTTTATTGAAAGAAATGAGGTTCGGATGGCAAGCCAAGAAGCCGCATTGCACAGCCTTGAGAAGCAATTGGGGCAACTCGTCAATGCCATCACAAATCCACCGCAAGGCAATCTTCCGGTCGTAATTGATCTCGCCGATGAAGCAGTAGAGCATTGCATGGTGGATACGTAAGGAAAATGCATTGAGTCTCACACAGTTGTTGAGGGGGACGTCATAGTGCAGGCTAGCCAACCGGTGGAGTCTGAAGTTGGAGACATAAGGATCAACAGTGGTGGTATCGTCAATACTGATCTTCAGTCTGGAACCACGCTCCCAACTGTGGAAATCCGAGAGGGCCCAATAGAGCACAAAGAACGCTTTCAATTTAATGAACAAGGAGAATTAGTGGATAATTCCAGTGGCGAGCGATTCTTTGTACCGAAAGATGACTAGATGGATGAGGAGAACGAGGATGACCAATTATCCATGTCTGCTAAGAATCCAAAGGAATTGACGAATAGGCGGCATGAAAAGGTCATTTTTGCGTATGAGCCGGATTGAACGGCGTCGGTATAGTAAAACCGGCGACTTTAAAACAAGCGCTTGGTGGGGAGGCACCCCTATCTCGGTATTAATTTTATCTGTTTTCCTTTACCTATATCTATTTTACTTTGTAGTTAGTTATTATATTGTTTGGAATAATGCATATTTGCTCTGTAGTATAGTTTGCTGTTCTTGCCTTAGCATGTGCAGATAGCAGTTAGAAAATTACAGAAATTGGCATCTCGCGTCGCGGCGCCACTATATACACTGGGTTTCGCGCCGCGGCGCCGTCTTCGCGCCCCAGCGTCATTTCTTTATTGCCCACCCTCTCTCATCCGCGCCGTAGCGCCGAATAACAAAGCCTCACTCGCGTCGCGGGGCCAAAGTCAGTCTCACCTACTGCTAACTCGCGCCGCAGGGCCGAGTAATAAAGGGAAGCCCGTGCCGCGGCGCCGGCAGCAAGTTTTTAACTCTTAAGTGCAGTTTTTAGCCTGCCGTGTGTGCTATACCTCTCCCTCCTCTCGACATATTAAGCAGCCTGCCACCCACACACGCCAACAGTCTTCTAAACCCCAAAAGGCATTGCCAGTTGATCGCATCGAAAACGAGAGTCTTCAACAAAGTGAAATCCTTCAACCAACCGAGTGCCATCAATTGCCTGTCAGAGCGTGCTTTATCCCAAAACTGTTCTAACCTCAGAATTTAGCTTTCTTCTTTTGTGATTTCCTTGTGTGGGATTGGTTCCATCTGTTGTTTGGGGTGATTTCCTCTGCCGGAAATCTGGATTGAGCATTTACAAACAAAGGTTATCCAAGTTGGGTTTGAAGAACGCACACAAGGTGTTTGACGAATTGCCTGAGAGAAAAGTTGACTGATTTGGGTTTGATTTGGCATTGCTACTGCACTGGATTTATTTGGCCTAAGTTTGGGGGAATTTCGGCATTGCTGAGGGACTGTTTCTGCATCAAGCCAACTGAATTTCTGAAATGGCACAAAAGCGACAATGCCTTAGCATGGGAGGATCATCGTCCGCGGCACCACCAACGGCTTGGGACGGAGCCAAATTTGTGAGCGAGGAGGCGTGGAAATGATACAAGAGCTCCTTTGTTGCGAGAAATCTGATTCCAGAACGGGGGTTGTGGCCTAACAAAGAGGATGGCGAGTTGTTGGCCATAATTTCGGGTCGCCAATGGATTCATTTCACAAAACCACCCGGGTCAGCCAGTGTATCAGTGGTTCGGGAGTTCTATGCCAACGCTAATGTCGAAGGTGACACGGTTGTCCAAGTTAGGGGAAAGCTAGGTAGTGAGGCTATCAACGCACTGTTTGCCACGCCCAACTATGAGGGAAGAGACTATATGGAGTCGGGGCTCCCCAGCTACGACCTAGGGGACATCATTAGGAGGCTGTACAAGCTCGGGACCGAGTGGAAGAAGAACGACTATACTGGGGAAAAGACCAGCTTCCCGACTTCAGCCCTCAGTCGCTATGGGAAAGCGTGGTTCAGCTTCATATGTGCTAACATGATCCCGACCCGTCACTTGAGCGACGTGACCAGAGATAGGGCGATTCTGCTTTTCGCCATTGTCACGGGTCTACAGGTGGACATTGGATTTCTGATTCACGAGTCTATTATGAAGGCAATCAAGAGTACCGTGGCTTCGGGGCTTCCACATCCATCCGTGATCACTCAGCTTTGCAAGAGGGCAGATATTCAGTGGGGGCCAGAGGAGATAGCCTTGCCTCCTATGGCAATCATCGACCACCAGACGATCTCACGCTTCATTGTGTGGAACGGGGCAGAGTCTCATGTCCGAGGCGAAGGCTATGGGCCACCTACAGCGCCACCTCCTACTACAGAGCCAGAGCAGGCACAGACTTCAGACGCAGGCCCAGCTGGACAGGGGCTGCTGACGGACATCATGGCATCACTCACCCTGCTGCACCAGAAACAGGATGCCGAGGCGCAGAGGCAGTGGAGGCACATTGCAGCAGTAGCTCAGAGACAGGAGATTGCTATGCAGTACCAGGCTGAGCTGGTGAACACCATGTAGAGCATCTACACTGACTATTATGGTGAGAACGCAGACTTCACGCCATACTAGTTTCAAGAGCTGCCTATCTTCCCACCCTACCCTCCCCTCCCCCATCACCGCCCGCCAAGGCTGACGAGGACGAGACCGCTGCTGAGTGAGCCACTTCAGGGAATCCCTCTTGTATCGATTGCTTTATGTTTAGCAATGAGGGCATTGCTCACCTCAAGTTTGGGGGTGCTTTGGTTATATCTGTTATTTCTCTACTGCCGTGTTAGGATTGCATACTTTAGAGTTTATATGTTTTATTTTCAGTATTGTGGTGCAGTCGTTTTGAACTGCAGGATTTTCAGGATTATGCTTTAAATTTTTATGCCATGAACTGTTTTTGGTTTTTATTATTTAATGCTTTGATTATTATCAGCATGATTGTGGTTTATAGCCATCTTTTTGGGGCTTTTACAGATTTGATGCTTGTGCCATGTGAATGGCCTTTTTACCCTATTTTGAGCTGCTATTTAGCAAGGGTATTATAGTTATTATTATTGTTTTGATTGTCGTTGATGACGAGCGTCAAGTATCTATGTCTATCTCTTAGAGTCGTGTCAAGCATGTATGAGCTAGGGGTTGTTCAATTGATAAGTTTAGACTGTTATTGATCCGTCCTTCTTAGCATGCACCGACTAACTGTTTTTAACTAGTTATTTTTCAAATTTAGTTAGCGCATTTATTGCTTTGAGAATTTGTTCACTCTTATAAACTTTTATTTTTACAAGGTAATAAAAGACTTAGACGTTTATACAGTTTTGGATCTTGGATTATAGCATGTTGACATATAAAAAATAATAATAAAAAAAATGAATGAAAACATAATAAAAATAGAAAAGAAGAGTTTATATCGAAAGTTTTGCGGTGGGTCGAGATGGAGCGTAAAACGCACTCGTCCATAAACGCAGGGCCGATATCGAGATGGAGCATAAAACGCACTCGCTGAGTAATCTTCGTTTTTGTTGTAAAATCTCTATGGCTTATGTTGATTACGGGGCCTTTACTGCTCGAGTTATTAAATTCATAGGGGTGTTCTACACCTAGTGCCCTAAAGTCGTCTGGCTTGAGAGTCACTGATCAAAAGCTCATTCATGGGTAGTTCTGAATAGCCTAAGGTAATTAAGTACTGTGTGAGTCAGATTTTACTGTCGTCATGCTAGAGTTTTTTGATCTTTTCCTGCATTTGCGTCTTATTCTTAATGCTTGTTGAATGCTTAAGTTGCGGAGTATGCATATTAGTATTAGCAATCGACTGTGCGAACTTATTTGAGCCATAATTAGTTAGGACAGTTGGTCTCTACACACACACATAGAATGGATCTAATACAGACTTATACTTGAAATTGAATGAACTCTTACTCATATCTGTGTTTGCCCTATTCTCTGGGAGTAGCTATGATCAAGCTTTGAAGCCATGATGCTACTATACTGTTTTTGTTTTCTTTCGCGTATGTTTTATTATTAGTGTTGTGTTAGTTAGTTTGCTCGAGGACAAGCAAAGACTTAAGTTTGGGGGTATTTGATGAATGTGATTTATACCCGCAAATCGGATATTTTATGACTTAAATAGTTGTATGTTCTCGTAGAGTTTATATGTTTTTATATGATTATAGTGTTGGTGTGCTTAATTGACATATTGCAGGGCTTATCAGGTGTTTTCTAGCATTCAAGGGCAAAAACGAGCACTTTATGTATAGCCGCGCCGCGGCGCCAATGCCAAGCATATTGGCCGCTCTGCAGCGCCACTCCCTGGCCTTGCTGACATCATCTTCGCGTCGTGGCACCACTGTTCCTTCTTGGGCTCGCGCTGCAGCGCGAGCTCCGGTCTCCTTATTTGATGACATGGCGCTGCAGCGCCAATCACAGTTTATTTGGCCGTGCCGCGGCGCCAGGTCCGGTTCCCAGACAACTAATACCTTGGTTTGACCTAGCAATGGAAGGAAGGAGATATATATAACAGAGGCAGCCTCTGCATTTGAGATACTAGACATTATACATCATATAGCTTAGCTTAGATTAGTTTTTCTCTTTTGTTTTGTACTTTCTCTCTCTAGTTCTTAGTTGATGTCTGTAAATATAGATTAGGTAGATTTAGCGAGAAGTTTGGCTTTTCTTTGGAGCACAAGAGCAACGAGCGGCACGGATTGGAAAGCTTGATTTGAGCGGAATTCGTGGGAGTTGAAGGGGCTTTGACAGAGTTTCTTCTATCCATTTATTTCCTTTAATTTTGTATTCTATAAATGTTGTCTTATTTGCTACTTGTATTTGGTTTATTAACTATGAACTGAATATTGGCTCTAAGCTTATAATGGATCTCTTTGTTATTTGAATTGACTGTCTTTATCTCTTTGGTTGGCACCATATGATTTAGTTTAATATATTTGTGCTTTATGATTCTCGCTAAGATATTAGTGATGATTTTGGTAATCTGCATGATATCGACAGAAGAATTATAGATTTACACATAAGTATATTAGCATGTGATTGTGGGTTTCGATTGCATAAGTTGTGTGTAGAATGGACATATCTATGTGCGCCACGTGCGACCTAATAGAGAACTTAGGCTTAAATCCTTGTTATGATTGATTCGCATAGACATATGTAGGATTGTATCTAGCTTGGACGTTCTTTTCTGTTCTATTCCCTTTTGGGTGGATCTGGAGAGGATATGTTTGTGCATACCTCGACAGAGGTGCATAGGCACCTGTGCGTTCTCGGTCGACAAATTGTCGTGACCATTAAGACCAAAGAAAGATAGGGTAGCTAGTTTGATGAAACATAACACGCCAGGTGTTCGACAGAATGCCTGTGTGTGGGTAAAGTTGTGACCTTAGCTTGTATTTCCTTAGAATTCCATTCATTATCCATTTACTTGTTTTGTTAAGTAGTATAATTAGATTAATCACCCTTCTATTTACTGCTGTTCGAATAAGATTTTAGCGATAAACAATCGGTACTTGGTAAATATTAGTTATAGTTCCACGTGGGTACAACACTCTACTTATCACTGTATTACTTGTTAGACCGCGTATACTTATGCGTGTTTAGTGATCGGTATTCCGACCAACAATATTCCAATAAAATTAGATACAAACTAACAATCTGAAGTTTGTCATGTACATATCACAATTCCAACTTGTGAAAAATGTACAAACTATCAACATTAGTAGGAAAGTAAGAAGCTGCTATACCTTTTGCTCCATGACCCTGACAAATGCTTCCCGGATTGCAGTAGTGTTATACGCTCGAGCATATGCCACATTCACCAAAATATCAGCAGCCACATTTAATCCACACCTGCAACAGATATTATGAATAGTCAATGATAACATCCAACATATAAGAATTACAGTTGAACGTAATATAAGAAAGTCTAATGGCTAAATAAGAATTAGAATCTCAAAAGATTACTACAAGCAAGCAAGCAGAAAATGGATCCCAAAAAACTTTCTGATGCCTAGACTAAAATCATAATTAAACACACAGATTAAAGCCAAAAATATAGTCTTATGAGAAGATTTTCACCTGATTGGCAAAACCCCAAAACAACACTGAATCGGGGACCTTTGTTCAACTCCGTGTGTATGTTTTATATACATTATACTCAGTTCAAGAGCGCTTAGTTTTATTTATTTGTCTGTTTAAGTCACTAACCCCTTCATACTGGCTCCAAGGTGGTTTTGTTGTAGCCATTTCCAGAACAGTGCACCCAAGGCTCCAAATATCAACAGCAAGGTGGTTACCATTTGCATTCTTTATAACCTGAGCGATTGGTGGAAGAAAGAGATGAGAATTGTACAAAAGGAGCATATGAACAAGATCAGGCATGACCAAAAATACATCCTAACCTCAGGCACCATCTAGTAAGGGCTTCCTTTCAATGACAAAGAAATGATAGTATGATTAGTTAAGTAAAAATACAACCTAAAAGAAAGCAGCTTTTCATGAAACAACAAAAGAAAGTAAGAAAACTTCATTAAATGGACAAAAACTTGGTAACACAATTCACCTATGCACAATATTTTTAGCATGCAAGTATGCAAGCCCAGACAAAATCTGTTGAGTATAACTGCGGATCGCTAATTCACCAAATTGTCCATATTCTTGGAGAAGCTTATAGATGGAGCCACCAGAAACATATTCCAAATATATATAAAGTTTATCATCCACCTGTTCAAAAATCACAAGTTTGGAGTAAGACTATAAAATTGTAAGTGTCAAACGAAAATAATACTATTAGATGTGCACATTACTGCTTAACAACTGCACTAGAACATTAAAACCCAGAGGAAAATGACAACAACACTACATATTCAGCAGTCAAATTCCAGAACATTTATAAGCAGACAGCCAAAACATTTAATTGCTTTATTGTTATAAAAAGTATTCAAATAAATAAGAGAATGAAACTGAACTATAATTATATTAAATCATAATCCCCAAGGATGGTTGTTGAAGCTGAATGAAAACTAGGTCACGAATTATATAATTATAATCGTCCTCATGCTCCAGAAGGTCAGTAGTTTTTTCTTTTGAGAAATATTAAAGCAGAACTAGGACAGTTGTTGTTTACTCGTAGTTTACACTCATATCTTCCTAGCGATGAAACTTTAGTAGAAGTCTCCCATATATAACAAAAGAAACACTATAAGGCTATGTTTGTTTAGGTATATGCCAGTTGAAAATCGATGCTAACTGTTCTCCAAAACGAATTCCTAATTTGTACTTATCAGTAATGGGTGAAAGAGTGCTCGGTGTTTTAATTTTAAGTTTTCATTTAAGCGCGATTTTTTGCTCCGTGTTTTTTATATAGATAACGTTTTTTCATATGTATCTACAATGTTTTGTTAAAAAACGTTGTGAATAAAAAATACTACAACGTTTTTTAGAAAAACGTCATCTTTTAAGTGTTGTCTTTTTATGATTTTATACTAGTGCTTATCATTTTATTATTGTTGATCACGTATACTTCTGTGATGTGCGTAACTAGATTTTACACCAACAGAGACTTTGGCAAAAAAAATTTCATGAGTTTAGGTATTTTAATGTGTATGCATATTTAACTCTACTTGGGATGTATGTTAAAATAACATAAATTTACACATGTAGACCGTGCATGATGTGATAATCAGGAGTCTGTTGTCCTAAGTGGATGCATATGCACAACTGATTTGACTAGAGTAGAAGTATACCTCACCTTTTCTGAGGTGATTTGGAGTTTCTTTTAAGGCATGGATTCTGATAGGCCTAGCAGTTCCTCGTCCCATAGAGCTTCCTCGAGCGTTAGGAGGACAACTTCAGATGTTCCGTTGCCTCGTTCGTGCCGATATGCTCGTCGGTTGACTGTAAGATTCCGACTTTTATGAAATAAAAGTCTAATTTAATTTATGATTATTATTTTAAAGCTATAAAGTGTTAAATTGATAAATAGTCAAACAGACAATTAAATAGATAAGTGAGTAAATAAAAGATGAGGAATTAAATTTTTGGAATGGTGGGACATGAGATGTTGGCTAAATGATTTTAGCAAGGAAAACACCATCATTTGTTTTCTACACTTCACTCCCGTACTCCCCCAAATATTCTAAAAATTAGAGAGAAAGAAGAGAAGAACAAGAAGGAAGAAAGAAGAAAATGGAAAATAAGGTAAATTCATTAACCTTTGTAAACTTTTGATTCCATATATGGATTTTATATACAGAGATTATGTATGTGCTTGTTGGGATGATCTAAACTTGTATAAACAAGAATAAAAAAAAAGAAATCAAGAAATTAAAGAAATTATGCTTCACCGGAGTTTCACCAAAAAATTTAGATCTAACGGCGATCGGTGGTTTATTTTCAAAACTAAAAAAAAAGGTTAGACTCCTGAAATATAGTAGATCTGATATGGGCAAGAAATTTTGAGAAAAATCGCCAGAAAAGTTTTGAATCACCGGAAAAGATGACCGAAAAATATTTTTCGACGAACTTTTACGTTAAAACTATTTCTCTATGTTAGAGGCGGAATTTGGAAAAACTTTCTTCTACAAAGTTGTAGAGAATTTAAATTTCACATGGAAAGGACATAAGATCCTTAATTTTCTGATAAAGGGGATAATTGTTATGAATTATTGAAATTTCTGAATATTAAAATTTATACACTACTACAAAACAGTAAATAGATAACGCGTAAAAAACGTTGTGGTTTCAATCAGAAAAATGTCGTGGTTAAGAGTGTCATCTATTTGACACCATTATACAACATTTTTAAAACGTTATATTTAGACACATTAAACAACGTTTTTTAAGAAAAAAATGTTGATTTGTTTTTCATAAATTAGTAAATGCTTGAAAATATTGTAGATGGTATTCTTCCACAACGTTTTTTGGATTAAAATGTTGTAGTTTAATATATCAGACAACGTTTAGACACATTATATAACGTTTTTAAAATGTTGTAGATTGACTTATAAAAAAAAAAAAAAAAAATGTTGAACAGAAAAAGAACTACGTATTGATCATTACAAGAAGAGGGGGGTTATGAGCACCAAAGATACTTCACATTACAAAAACAGGAAAAATAAAAAATAAAAGGAAATCAATACCCAAAAGACCAAAATAATAAATCTATCAAATTAGAAAAAACGAAACTCGTTTAGATGTTACCAACTCTAGAACAACTCACAAGACCCAAAAATTTACATCTATCAAGTAAGAAAAAACCGAAGTTGAATAGATGTTACTAACTTTAGAGGAACTCTCGACTACATTTTCATTTGTTGGTTAAATTTAGGGACACAATAAATTCTCTAGTCACTGTTTTTCCCTTCTGCCATATATGTCGCTGCCATCTAGTATTAGCTTCATTTCCGTTTTAGTTGATGACAATAGAATGCTCACTCACCCTAGCCACATACTCCAAGAGTTCAATCAGGACAGAAGGGCAACTCTCTCTTAAGTACTCAAAACCATCCGTCTGCATTACAGCTGGAGAAAAAAAAACACAAAAAACCATAGCACATTGTTAACATTCATAAATGAGTTATAAAACAATTGAAGCACTAACAGTAACAACAATATGTAATTATCTCCTAATTCGAACTTCAACTATGAGAAGAAAAATCAAAGACCAAAGCTTGCATATAATAAGCTCCGGTAAGAAACAAGCAGACAATAAAATTATCACACTAATTTTCTTCCTGATGGCTTATATAGCTATTATAAAGGATAAAATGGAAGTAGAAAAACTAACTTAAATACCATTATCAATCTCTTCAATCAGACCACATAATATTTCAAATTAAAATCCACTCAAAGGAAAAAAATTGACAAACTGTATTGCTTTTCTTTCTTTAATGTATATAGGTTCTTATTAGATACTTCACTTGAAAACTTAAAGAGAGGATTAAAAATTGTGAGCCCAGAATTCACCTCTGAGATTTTCAGGCATTGCAACAAATTTGAGACACGCAGATTTCAACTGGAAACAGTGGTGCTGCTCTGCCAAGGCTAGTGTGGTTCCAACAGTATTTATAGCAACATTATCACACAGATTAGCCTCAGACAGCAACCTGAGCCTCTCTAAATCATATTGGTCAGCAGCTGCTAGCAAATGCTGAAACATCAAAGTCAAAGCCCATTGTGAGTTCAAACCAGTAAGCTCTTCCATGTCAGGCAATGAATCCCAGTACATAAAGTGAAGCAATGCCTGCAAAATACAAAAAGGTGCAACAGAGCTCAAGATATCGTTTTAAGCTTAAAAAGAGGAAAGCTAAATGTTAGGTTATAATAAGTTTTACAAGAGCTTTACCAAATAATCAAAAAGTATTAATTTATTGTTAACCCGATACAAGAACAGAAAAAGAGGAAAAATAATCATAGCATGATTAGCATCTACATATATGAAAGGAAGCATATTTTGCTACAACGAATTAAAGCCAAACCCCAAAAATTTGCCCCCATTATGCATCCAAAGCAAATCTCTATAGTAACAGAAAGTGCTGATTATTGATCAAATCCTCAAACCACACTGTTCATTTTGTCAATGAACTTCATGGCTTTTATGATTCTGCCAACAATACTAAGTTTAACTTCTTTACAGCCTAGTCTACCACTACCTTCTTGAGTTGGACTGTGATATTGTTTTATGTTTTCCGAAACAACATGTAGTGTGATTGAATAAAATGATTTAGTAAAGCTTGATCATATCAAGAACATCATCAAAATGTGAGAGTGACTCACTGCAAAGAGGAAAAGGATGATATGGAGGGAAAAGGTGTTTTATGCATGAAGTTGACAAACTAGAGAGAAAGAAAGTGACTGGTAGAAATAGTGTTGTTCATCTTATCAAAAAAAGATTGCTGTTCATCGCAGATTTGGTTGTATTTTCCTGTTTAATTTATTATAATGCCCAATATGCCCCTCTAAGGTCAATGGTTTTCAACATAACCTCAAGAAGGGGAGAGGTATAGTGCCTATTGATTTAAAAAGGTTTCAAGCAACAGAAGTAGGAAATTGATAGAAATAAAAAGGCCATAAAAGTAAAACACATAGACAATGGATAAGTACAAACAATAAGAGTAAACGTCTCTACCTTGAAAACGCTAGCCTCCATGTCTTTGACTTTTATAAACTCGGTGTTCTGATCTTTCATTGGACCAAAAAGTTGAGCCCTGAGTACTGGTGAACGAGCAGCTAGCACCAACTTAAATTATAATAATAGTATAGTATTTAATTGTCTACAATGGGAAGATATATGAAGAAAACAGTACTAGATAAGATATCTTAAATTTGATCAACAATATAGTTGCGTCTCTTGCAGCAACAGTGAGGATATCAACGCAAGAGACTATTCTAGGACACTCTGATTCCAGCTTATTCTTGATCCTGTCAATGATGTTGAAGCCTTTCAAAGCATGTAAATTAATAGAAGCTTTCTTTTCTCCTTGTAGCGTGTACGTATCATCCAGCAAAACAGACCCGTCGTATCCCTGTGTCCATTCAAATGTTGTAGTAATTAGTAAGTAATGATTCTTGTTCTTGCTTTTTTTACCATGACTAGACCAAGTAGATATTATCATATTATTAACTTGCACTTTTAAAATATGAAGAAGATACGGGAAATTATAACCTGCTCATAATTTTATGCAATGCTGGTAATGCAAGCATTTTCCTAGCAATGAAACAGAGTTGCTGAAACAAATAGCAATATATGTTCCACCTGAACAAAGTAGCCATAGAAATGTACTCATAGAATTAGAGTTGCGTTACGCGGATCAGAAAGAACAGCACATTCCAGTTCTTTCCTCACAATCCCAAGAATCGTTGGACAAGTTGATTCATAGTACTCTAATGATAAAGGAGGGTCACTGCTTGCATGCAAGCTGACACTAAAGTTGTTAACTACTAAAAGCATCATGAAACATTGCAGAAAGAGAGTTAGAGACGAACACGCCATCGATCCTTTTTTATGTTTTCTTATTTGCTTCGAGGATAAAAAGGATTGGGAGGAATGGTTGAGACAGGAGTGATGATATTTAAATTGAAACGTCCATTAATCATGCAAGTGACAAGAATATATATACTAAGGTTATCTTGAGTGCTCTTTGCAAAGATGTCTGTAGTCAATAGAGGATGTAATCAGCAGCCACAAGTCCAGATAAGCTGTCTTTCAAAGAAGCTTTGCTTCCACCTACCAAAACAATAGAATTTCCTATGAAAGGATATTTTTCTATAATTTTAATATTAATTTCAAGGACGAATGTAACAACAGAAAGCTAGCCTGCGAGTTATAAAATAAACCAGCTATCTCATCTAATCTTTTTATGTACTTCAGTACATGCTTTGACAAACATTTGATAGTTGTATACAAGAATATGCAACAAAATTACTGCCTTATGCTAAGTGAATTTGATTACAAGTGTGAACAATTTGGAGAAATTACAAATACTGTCAATAACTCACATCACAAAGTAAATTGTCTTAAGGCATCACCTAACCTGTTCTGATGTAGCATTCATGACTTCAGGATGACACAAACTTTGTTGATAGACAATCTAATACTTTTGGCAACAATGTCACAAAATAATGTCCTGCAAATCAAACAAATTCAAATGGTTGAAAACATGTCACCTAGAAAATCTTGCATTGACCTGAACTCCATCAACCAAACAGTAAAAGTACGAGAAAGTAAACAAAAATGAAGCAATAATACCTGAGGACTGAATTGCTGGTGAAAGAGCCTTACAAGCTGCCATGGATAAATTTGCATTCTCAGTGTGTTCCGAGTGGAGGAGCTTCTCAATATTCAAAAATTAAAAAAAGGACAATTTTCTTTAACAATTATAAAATGGCTCTCTGTTTTCTTTCATTTTCTAAGGGAGTTAAACATACCCAAATTTCCACTTCCAATTTCAATGGAAAAAAAGAGAGCCAAATCTGATAATAAAATAAATAGTTACCCAAACAAGGAAAAAATTCGGAAACCTTTCCTTAGGAGTTAGGAATTTGCAGCTAGCTCAGATAAATTTTTACTGTCGACAAAATATATTGACAGAAAAATCATGGTCTCCTCGTTTTTTGAAGAGAACAGAAATTGACAGTAAAGAAATATATTTGTGGTCCTCCTGTAATAAAGGGAAACAAACAAAAGAAAATGGAAATTCTATCTAAAGGAAAACTTCTTTCTAATGACATAATTTCAGGATGTTTGTTACTTTTCTGTTTGCAGTTCCCATCAATTTAGGACTTCGAAGAAAAACTAATAGCTTTTTACCAGAATTTTTTACCTTGAGGATCTGATAGAGAAGCGTTTGTGCGGTTGTTTATGGCGGAGAGAATGCAAATCGCCGCCGGAGCAAAACTCCATTACAACGCAGGAAAAGTGCGATGCTTCGAATTCGGTATGAAGAGTAGGCAAAAAAGGATGATCGACCAATTTTAATATTTTCCTCTCTGTCTCAGCTCTTTGGAGCTTCCTTTTCAGAGTTAAAACTTCCTTGTTCACCACTTTCATGGCGTAATAGCAGCTCTCGTCGCTCCGGAGACGGCAGAGGTACACTTTTTCGATGTCGCCACTACCGATCTGGCAGACGAGGCGAGGCTGAAGTCTCGGAATCCAAGGCAACTATCAATCTACTGTAAGAGAGCAAGAGAGAGAGATAAAGGAGGAGGAAGAGGAGGAGGTCGCAGGCGAGGGAGCGACGAAGGGATGAGGTTGCCGAAAAAGAGGAGTGAGAGGAGGAAGGTTTGTCGAGAAAATGGGAGAGAAAGGATGAGAGGAAGAAACGAGAGAGAAGAAAGTACTACTTGTTTTAATTTCAAATTTTCATTTCTGCGTTTTCTATTTTTTGCTTTGTATTTTTTACATAGATAACGTTTTTTTTTTAAATATTATCTATTTAAAATCAAAAATTGTCCAAATAAATACATAACGTTTTTTTATATATATTTACAACATTTTGTTAAAAAATATTATAAAAAAAATACCGCAACATTTTTTATAAAAACGTCATCTTTTAAGTGTTGTCTTTTGATGGTTTTGAACTAGTGATAATTAAATTATCAAAAAAATTATTTTGGCTAAAATATTTTTACAAAAATCTTATAATATCAGTTTAAAATTTTTGTAAATGTTTGATGAATTATTGAAAAGCAGAAGTAATTATTGTACTTTTAAACTATTTATAGTTAGTTTAAAAATAGAAGAAATTCATAGAAAATTCTATGAATGGTGGAAAATTATGAAATTTGCTGAAAAATAATATAATAATATAAGATTAATATTGATGATGTTTTAAAGATATAAAAGTATATGGAGTTAGTATTTCTATTTTGAAGCTATTAAATGATAGTTTTTATAAATAGAAATAATTATAGAAAACTGTCGGGTAGGAAAAATGACAGAAATAACCTTTTTAAAAATTGACGACAAAACTTTTACCGTTAACTATTGAAATACCTGTGATAAAAATACAGTAATACCCGTGATTCAACAGTAGTACACGATATTCCTCAGTAGCAACGGTATTGTACAATGATTCATATTATTGATTCTTACGTAAGAAGTCACTCAGCATTTCATTCAATAATTGTCATAGTAATTATTGCACAGTAACTCATATTATTTGATATGATATAATTAGACCAGTTGGTAGTATTGTGAGTCTATGTTAATAATTGTGAATAATGGTTCAAAGAATGAAAAGAGTGTTGATTAAAGATAAGTATGATATGCTGATGTTTGTTCAATTATTTTTTTTTTTACAAAAGTAAGTCTGGCATGACTTGTTGACACTCTACTTTTCCTAAAGTAGTCTGGACCACAACTCAATTATTGTTAAAATGTGTACAATTGGTTAAATTTTCTTTGTGAGACCACAAATTCCACTACCAACATTATTATATACCTCATTTGGTTATTTTGTTAAAGAGTGTGCGCTAGTTGTTTTCTCAATTTCTAGTATAAATAGATTGCTTAGATGAGAAGCAAAATACACCATCACTACACTAAAAATATAAAATTCTTTTACTAAAATATTGTGAGTATAATATTGTGAGTATTTCTGTTGAGTGTAAGGTTACTCCAAGTGTAGATAAGGAATGCAAACATTGTTGAAATTGATCAATTTCACAGAAAGAAGAATCAAATCACATGCTAAGGTAAGGGGTATTTTTTTTATGTTAAAGGGATATCATTTTCTTTCATACTCCATATTATGGTAAGATATTATTATTCGTTTCTTCAGCTTATCATTAAATGATGAAAAATCCTGAAATGATTAGAATATCTTTAATAGTTCGTGCTTCATCTAATATCGTGACCTGAATCTTTCTATTCAGTTTTAAGTTATTATATTTGAGCCGGGAACTTCATATTTACTTGAACTTTATATTCTATCAAGAATTCTATTCGATTTTCTGGATATCACGTTGACAATTTGGACTCTGAATAATTAAGTTAAAAATCACTAAGATCTATTTTATCTTATTATTCTGATTATTTCTGTCCATTCATTATATATATCATTATCATCATCCTCAGACTTAAATTTGTGTTGGAAAGTTATCTTTGGTCCGTAATGTAAATAAGGACTGTTGATTATTAGTTTTACAGTTGTATATCTTTAGCCCGTAGTGCAAAGATGGACTGTTGATGATTGGTTTTACAGTTGTGTGTCTTTAGCCCGTAGTGCAAAGATGAACTATTGATTATTGACTTTACAATTGTATATCTTTGATGCATAGTGCAAAGATAGACTGTTGATTATTGGTATTGCAGTTGTATATCTTTGGCCCGTAGTGTAAAGATGGATTGTTGATTATTGGTTTTACGGTTGTATGTCTTTGGCCCATAGTGTAAAGATGGACTGTTGATTATTGGTTTTATAGTTGTATGTCTTTGGCCCGTAGTGCAAAGATGGACTGTTGATTATGTCTTTGGCTCGTAGTGCAAAGATGGACTGTTGATTATTAGTTTTACAATTATATGTCTTTGGCCTGTAGTGCAAAGATGGACTGCTGATTATTGACTTTATAGTTGTATGTCTTTGGCCTGGAGTGCAAAGATGAATTTAATGGCATAATTATAAACATGAAATGTGAATTGGTATAACCATGATATTTGGTGTTTCAAGTAAAGACAGATAGTGAAAGTTCTCTTTGTCTTGGGTACATCGAAGAACTGTTAATTGGTGTTACATGAATAAAATATTGATGATGAACTTTTTAATTTAGAGATGATAGTAGACATTATGTTCTACTTGACACTTCTAATGGATTGTTGATTCCACTGCAATTATAGTTGAAAACTTTTATCATCTACCATATGTTTTAAATATCCAATTTATTACTGATGAAGGCTATTGATAATTTAATTATCTTAAGTTATGATATTTTTTACTGAGTTATTTGTGCTCACCCTTTTGTTTCACAATTCTTTTCAGGAAATAAAAGTGTAGCTGGGACTAGCAAAGAGAACATGGGTATAAAGTGGTGTTTCGAATTAGTCGAAATCTTCATCAAGTTATAGAACAATGTGAAATCATAATTGTACTGAAGAATTTAAATTTATGTGTTGTATTTTATATGTCATTTAATAATTGATTTTGATGAACAACAATAGGGTGATGATGACTCAACTTTGAAAACGTCAAAAATACACCGCATTAGAATGAGGAGGACATGAATCTTCTCGTGTTCCTTTGGGGACTTGAAATATTTGCTACAGTATTTTATATGGCATTGTAATAATTTGAGTATGAATATTGTCGTATTATATACATTACAATATTTGTATTGAAACTCACAACATATGTGTCGTTGTATTTTGTACGACAGTTCAATAGTTTTAATAGGATAGTTCGCGTTAGTAGTGTTGTTTTTGGCGACTTAGAATGGGTTGTGTGGACCTATTTTTGAGGTGTCACATTGACCCAGTCCATAATTAGTCATATTAGGGTTGATAGGACTGGAGTTCCTAAGGAGGAGGAGGGCATTCCTGCTAAGGATCTCGATCCTTCTTCTTTCACTACTCGCCCGGACCTTCATGGTATACATGTGACGATTATCGATCTATTAGGAGACTTGAGATGCCACCCATCAGTCCATCTTCATACTAACGAGGTATTGGAGGTTTTCATTTTTGAATAACTTTTCTCTTCTATTTTTGGCAATGGTTGAACCTTGATTTTAATATGCAAGTTCTCGGGTTTACTCAACCTCGGGGGAACTAGTTTAGCATCCACTCCTTGTATAGGAGCCTTCATCTCGACTACCAGGCCATTGTACATTCCTGAGGTTTCGAGGCTTTCTTCTCCATCGCACCACAACATTGTTCGTGGGAATATTTGAGAGCTTTGTCTGAGAGATGGTTTCATCAGACCCAGTCACTCCACTTTCTGGATTGTGAGGTTGTGATGACGCTGATGGATTGACGGTTTATCACCGATTTGGACTTTACAGGGGAGAGGGTGCCTTTGGCGACGGATATTTCCCCTGTTACTGTTTAATCCATACTAGGAGTTCCTCCCTCTGCCCTTAAGGCTCGGGCCATTTGTTTCGGTCCTCTGAGCATTGATGCTGCTAGTAGCGCTTTGTCAAAGCCTCTTCTTGATGATAATAGGGAGAGAGACCACATTTTGCGATGTTTGTTTCTGACTATCATCAGGGGTTATTTCATTGCAGACAACTCCTCGACGGTCTCATTTTCCTTAGTTGTCGCTTTTTGCGAGGTAGACCGTATAGGGGATTTTGATTGGGGATCTTTTACCTTTGTGTATTTCCTTCGCGGGATGTGTTTGCTCAAAGGGCGTTACCGAGGCTTGGCTAGGTCTCTACTCATTTTTGCTTGTGAGTAGCTTTAATCAATTTTCTATTTCCCACCTTTGGGTATTTTTGATATATGGACTAATGTAGATGATTGATGCCTTTTCAATTCTGTGCTTATGAGAGGCTTCCTTGCCTTCGACCATTTATCACTTTAGGTTTGGATACATATCCGTGGGGACGCCGATGACACCATTTTACCTTGGCTGAGATCCCTGTGGTAGATAGCTTTACTCATTGTCATTTACAGCTGAAGCTGCTGACTACTAATGTCGTCACCCGGGTTCCTTATACTCTAGATTTCTTGACAGTGGGCTTTGAGGATGACTTCCTGACAGGAGCTGAGTATGCATTATCTACCTGTTGGATTCCTTTCTTGATTGAGGGAGGTTGGGAGCTCTATTTAGGAGAGCATGCTATCAGGTGCATCACAAGAGAGATTCAGATTCCTCATATTCCTCTTAAGTGACGTTCATGGCCTTTGTCCTAGCCTATTAGAGATATTGTGACGCCCCCAAAATAGGTATACATCACCCATTATGAGTCGCCAAATACATGGTACAGAAATCAAATACAAATTTCTTTTATACAATATGACAAAACATAGCTGAGAGTTTTTACACGAATATTATCTCATAGACAATATCCAAACTCAAATTCAATCCTCATTACATTTATTATCACACTAAATAGTGAGGACTGCTAAAACAACCATCTCGGATCTTCACTCCATTCCCCGACTAGTCCCGGCTACATTCTCATTTCCTGAAGAGAATAATGAAAGCAAAAGGGTGAGCTCAACTAGCCCAGTAAGAAATATTATGACTAAGATAATGCAGAATAAATTATCATTAGCCTTCAATAGTGTTAAACTGATAAAATATAATAAACATCAAGTTTAACTGCAGCGGAACAAACAATCCATTAGAAGAGTCAAGTGGAGCATGATATCTATTATCTTCTATGATTTAAAAAGTTTATCATCAACTTTATAGCTGAGACTCAGCTTAACAAATAATCTACATCACTGAATTATCCATGCACTACGGGCCAATGATATTCATTAGTATCATATCCACAAATTATCCATGCACTACGGGCCAAGGATATCCGTGTAATCACCAATGGTCATGATCATGCCAACAACTGTCCATCAATGTACTACGGGCCAATGAGGACATTTACCACATCATTTGTAACATTAGGGGTCATAATTATACCGAATAATCCCTGGTCATAATCATACCAATCAATAGTCCATCTATGAACGCAAGCCAAAGATGACTTTCATCACAATATAAGCATGAGGATGATGACAATGATATAAGAATTCAATTAAAAGAAAACAAAGGATAAATTTTTAAATATTTATAATTTAATTTATCCAGAATTCAATAATGTCCAAATTGTCAACATGATACTGCTTTATGGAGTAAAATTTAAGAATAATATTGTATTAAAAATGATTTGGACAACAAAGAAATCAATTTTTTTTATCATGAATAGTTCCCTGGGTGAATAATACCCGAGTGAATAGTATCCCATAAATAGTACTTCGTAAATAGTACTCGTGAATAGTACTTTATGAATAGTACCCAGGAATAATATTTTATGAATAGTACCCGTGAATAGTACTTTATGAATAGTACCCCATGAATAGTACTTTGTGAATAGTACCCCGTGAATAGTATTCTGGCATGAAAAGATTAATAATTATCAAGAATGCTCAGAATAATATTTTTATAAAAAGATACTGGATGAAACGCAAATATCAAGGATATTTTACTAATTTCACGGAGTATAGAAGCAATACTTTAACAGAATGAGGGTAGAATTAGGAATACAAAACGAAATAATATTACTCACATACTACAGAGTATGGAAGAAAATATTTTTTCTTATGAATACTGAACAAAATAATATCCCTTACCTTAGAAGAAGACTAGATACTGGAATAGTGAATTAGCAGAATAGTCTTCTTCTTCTTCTCTATAACTTCTCTCTCTATAATTGCTCTTGTGAGTCTTAGTGAATTGGTGAGAATGAAAGAGGAATGAACATCTATTTATAGGAAAACATAGCTTCGATAATTGCACGTTTTGGGGCTCGAATTATTACAATATAGTATCTTCATCTTTTCCTACATTATTAATTTAGTCCTGCAAGTATTATCAATCTTGCAGCACCTCTCCTAATAGTAATGCATGTGAACCAATAGTTCCATTCATGTGAGTAAATAATTATATGCATGTGAACTAATAGCAATTAATTACTCATTTATTCGATTAATTACCCGATTGGTCAATTTAACATCCAGAAATCAATTATTATCGAAATAAATGTCGATTTTCACTAACACAAATAATCTCAACACAATGGGAATATTTTTATCAATAATTTCATCTTTAATCAACACGAACTTATTCATCATTAATACTATAACTCACAATATTTAACAACCAGATCATTCCCAGGAAAGCGGGGGCTTTCCGATAAGGATTTCTCCCTACTGGCGCGCAATTAGGTGACCAAATCCCTTTTCTCGACAGAACTTTCTAGACATCATCAATATTACAAATAATAATATGAATAACTTTGTCGTCTCAATTATTGATTTAAAAATATTAAATATTATGTAGATGATACTATGACAATAATTGAATCAATAATATGAGAGATATTATGCAGCAATTATTGTAGCAATAATTGAGTATAACTGAGTGACTTCTCACGTAAGCATCAATAATTAATACCGTGTGTTACTGCGCAACCACGCGTATTACTATTCTTTTACCACTGGGTAGTTCAACAGTTTAATGGTAAAAGTTTAGCCATTATTTTTATAAAAATACATTTCCGGCGTTTTCTAACTCCGACAATACTTTCGTTGTGGGGTCCACCAATGATCGTGCCATCGTACGAATATTTCCTATTAAAATGAATATTCCCCGACCAATTGAATATTTTATAACAACTTGCTTATTTTGTAAAATTTATAAATATTACCCACAACTATAACGTTATATCAAATCCACACCATAATATTCAAAAATATATTTCGAGAAAAATTAATCTTTATTAATAAAAGTTGAGGTCTTACAGATATTCCCTTGTTAGGCTTGGATGGCTTTACATTGTCTGATGGCTTTTGTACTCAGGACTTTTTTCATCGGTGGTGGACTAGCCGCACCATTGGGGCTCAGACCCGTGCTACCCAATTCCTGGCGAACATGGTGCCTGGATCCATGATGATGGCAGATTGGCTCGCTTGTTTCTGGGAGCTAACTCACTTAGACCAGATAGCAACTTTGACTCAACATGTGGATCAATTGTCCCTTTTTGTACGCCATTTGGTCAGGGATCTTGCAGAGGCTGCTACTTATTATCCCTTCCAATTTGGTTCTGGTCTTTTTGGCGAGCCAGATGCTGGTAGTTTTACTGGTGGAGATCCTCATTTGTACCGTCCGTATGTGCCTCTTAGCAGAGATATCTTGACTCAGGAGGAGTTGGATCGTGTTGATCGCCGTGGGGATATAGATGTCCATGATTTCTTCTGAAAGGCTTTTGTTAGATATAGGGTGGCTGTACCCCATTTTCCAATACTTTTTATTTTCATCTGTAGGACAGAGATGATGTATTTAATTTCATGATGTATTCAGTTTTATATTGTACAGAGATGTATATATAATGCTTTTCATTTACTGCACATATTGAATCGTCATCTATCATGATGCATGCATTATATGTCATATATTTGCATTTTTATTTTTATGAGTTAGAATTGACCCTTGTATGGTCATATGATATGGTTTTACAGATGTCTTCATCTTCAGTGGTACGCATCGACCACCTTCCTCGTACCCACATTGCTTCCAGTTTGAGATCCTGGTATAACATTCTGCCGAATTCAGATGGCATATCAGCAGGTTAGATGCTGAGATAATCCATGTCTTTTTTGATGTTTCAGGTCCCCGAGGGCTATGTCAAGAGTATATTATCTTGTTGGATCATCGATAGACATGTTTTTAGGTTTGGATCAGATGAGTTGACTCCGACCTTAGATTAGTACCAATGTATTACTAGTTTATTATTAGATATACTCTATTCTAGGGTAGTTGTTGGCTATATGCATCGCCAGTTCATGGCTATGACTGGTTTGAGATGTATCGTTATTTTAGATGAGGTCTCTTCTGGACATGTGGTATCCATGGATTTTTTAATCGACCACTTTGGGGCTGCAGACAATTTTTTACTGCATCAGGGGGATTTTTTCATCTCCGGGAGGTTTGAAGGGTTGCCCAAGTGGACGCTTTATTGATGTGCATTATAACATATTTGTATATACCTCTTTATATGGATCACCTAGACATTGGTTTAGTCACTGCTATTATGCTTCTTAGGGAGGATCATACTATCCTTCCCATGATTTTGGTAGAGACTTACATTTCAACTTCTCTTTGCTGCACTCGTTCTGATGAGTTTTTTTGAGGCAGTGCTGTATTGTTATATTTTCAGTTTATGAAGCATTTAAGACCGATTGGTACGTTCCGGCGTCATGGATATTGCTTTGGACATGGCATAGCGAGGTCCTACTCTTTCTGCCCTACTGACTGTGTAGATACGGCGTCATGGTTTATCTTTTTTATTGTGATTGAAGAGCCATTTTCCATATTAGTTTATTTTGGCTACTGTTCTCCATTTAGCTTCATCACACATGCCCCTGGTATGGAATTTCTCCCCTTGGCAACTTTGAGAGGTGTGACTAAGTATCATCCTTTAGTTGTTATGAGATAGTTTGATTAGTTTCAGGGCTTACATTCCTTTGATGGAGCTTCAGGTCAGCGATCATCAGCTTTATCTTTATTTGGGGATGATCTGGCCAGAGTATATGATTTATGGACTCATCGGGAGAGAGCTAATTTTTTAGATATTCACCCTAACTTTAGAGTAAATTTCCTGGTTGGAGACCGATATAGTAGCGTCTCTTGCTGCTTATTCACCATTGAGTTCTGATTCTTATGATGAGGAGCCTATGGAGGCTCCACCCTCCCCTACAAAGGATGAGCTATTTGTCGGCTTGACAACAGCTTTGGTTAGCACTGTTCCTAGCTCTTCAGTTGCTGCTCCCCACCTCCCATATTGACTTTATAGCGGAGGGTACAACTTTTAACTTTTGAGGAGGACCAGGCTCGGGAATTGATGTTGACAGTTTTATCCGATTGGGATGCTACTCTTTTGGAGAGGGATGAGGCCCGGGCTGCCAGGGATGCTGTTGTTGATGAGAGTGTTGCTCTCAGGTCTTTAACAGATGATATTGTCGCGTAGACGAATGAGGTCTTGGGTTATCAAGATAGCACCATGCATACCGTGACAGAGCTTTTGCCTCGTATTAAGGCTGCGGTGCAAGAGCTTAGAGATGCCCCTCAGTCTACAAAGAGGGATAGTTTCGGGAGTTGTTGGCCTGTTTGATGGCGTGTTTATAGAATAGCTTTTATTTCCTGCATAGACTAGGTTAGTCACTTTTTTCATGTACATGACACATTGTATACATCAATAGTATTATATAAAAAGGGAATATATTTTAGTTCACTTCTCTTTTGGATATGTTTTGATTTGCTTGATGGTTTCCACTTTTCTCTGTGACATACTGTCTTGATGCATCGCTAACTCTTCCCTGATGAACTGACATTGAGGTGTCACAAGGTCTCTCTGAATGAGTTGTCGATCTTCAGGTTTTTTTGGTGTATAGGTTTTCAAGTTTTGTTAACTGAGGACTGGTATTTGATTTGATGTTTAGGTTGAGGTAAAGTGTTTGGTTTTTCTTTTGACAGTTAGACCGCACCACAAATGGTTGCCTACGTACTGTGACAACTCGAAAATTTATAAGATTAATAAAATCTTGATTGATTAACTAAAAGTTAAATAATAAGACCTAGACTGGAAAAATAGAGTATGGATTTAAAAATTTTTGTGAAGGACTTATATGGTTTTGAGTATTGTGATTATATGTGTGTACAATATGTGGTTAAGTATGAATAAGATAAGTTATAACATTGGCAAACCCTAATGTTATGTTAGGAACTTTACTGTTCAGTTAAGAAACCCTAATGATCGGTTAGAAACCCTAATTCTAGCTTTGAAAACTTTAATTTCAGTTTTTAAAATCGTAAACCCTAATCGGGAATTTCTAAATCCTAATCTAGAAACCCTAATGCTAAATATAAAACCCTAAGGGTTAAGAGTTATGTGATATATGTGAACTGACCAAATTACCCTTCGAATTATTGGGGAAATGACGAAAATACCCTTAGTAGGTGCGAAATTACCAAAATGCCATTTTACTTAACTTTTAAGTTAATGATTTTTCCAAATCTTGGTGAGTCACCACTTGACTTTCCCAAGTGTTCTAAACTAACACCATTAAGCCATTTTGGTCACCTAGCAACATCCGTGACCATGGAATCAAAAGATTTGAAACTTAAAGTAAGAAATATCTTACTTTAGTTCTCATTAGCCAAGACCCTTTCACTCTCTCTAACTTTCGAAATTTTGAGAGGAAGTCAGTCTAAAGTTAAGCCAAGATCACCTCTTAGCTAGCCAAGATTAGATCAAGAGGACAAAAATCAAAAATTGGAGCAAAAAGGTATAAACCCTAATTCATACTAAATCCTTAAGATTTCAGTAGGTTATGTGTTTTAGTATTTAAATATGTGTTATGTGATGTTATTTAGTGATCTGTGATGATAGAGTTTAAGTTCTAAGGGATGAATATGGGCAAGATATTAATAAGTCAATAAGATTCAAAGAAGAATCTTGACAAGTAATAAAGATCCAGAGTTACCTAACTCTGATAATAAAGATGAATAGATAGAGTCTAAAAGACTAAAAGTATAAAGGGAAAGAAGATCGTAAAATAAAACGATCATAACATAGAAAAGAATTGTAATATAATACGATTATAATTTGAGATCACAACGTGATCTGATAAGTTCATAACAGGGAGGAGGATCAATCAAATGATTGAAATTTTTATAACAGAATTGTTGTACATAAGTTGTACTATGAAATAATATTATTCAAACTCAGAAAAGAGTTGTGGATGATGAGATACGGATTTAAAAAAATTCGTATGGAGTAAGGAAAAGCTAGACTTATGTGGGATTTCAATTGAGGACTCATGTGATAACTTAGTTGTACAAGCCTTTTCATGGGAAGGGGTTTTGTGCTTGGTTTAACGACCACTTAGTCTATCACCTTGATAATAATTGAAATGTTTGTGTCGCGCTATTTGCTAAATATATGTTGAGAAAGGTGATTCTTTTCTCATGTGTATAACGGATAGGTAGAGGATATAAGGTTAGGTGTGAGTTCTTAAAACTCATACTTATGGTAAGTTTGTGACTTATAATCGTATGGTATGTTTTTGAACCCCTAAGCGTTTGTACAGTTCTTGATTGGTTCTTGAACTACGTATTGTTAGGATAAGTTCCTAAACTCATATTATTGTTCCTGAACTCATAATGTGTGGTAAGTTTGATGAACTATATTGCAGTATAAAAAAGTTGTGAATGGAGAATTGAGGATGATAGAAATAGATAGAATTATTAAGCAATGTATCAATATAGAAAGTGAAGTTGATGGTGGAAACATAGGTATTTCAAATCTTCTAGCTATGCTAGACTTTGAAATTTTTGACATCAAGCTAAATTCGCACTGATGTGCCTTTAAAAATAAAAATGAATTTTGATATTAGTAACATACGGTGACAAAGGTGTGTATGTGGACTGTGAGCCACTAACATCTCATTATCTGTTATGACATGATAATACTAAAACTGATTTTCAATGGTTTTGAACCGTTTAAAAGAAAAGTCTATGCAAATTATTTTGGGTAGACGAAAATTATTTAAAATATCAAAATATATTTTATATCATTAATGCATCATGTAACTTGGTGCAAAGATGATAAAAATGATGGAGTTATCAATGCAGAATTACTTAGTGTGTATGCGATCTAAAGATTTTCAGCAACTATGGAATGATGTAGTATGACAAAGTCACAAAATGACGGAATCCTCAAACGGACTGTAAATACAGTGTGGTATCATGACGTCATAAAATTATTTTTAAAATTTTAAAGATAAATTATTGCCAACTAGATTTGGCCAGACATGTTTTGATTGAAATTCAAATTATTGGTATGAGTCTAAGCTATTTGATTCAGCTAGACAAATGTTTATGAAATTCAAAGTATTCTTTGAAATCTTTTGCCAAACCAAATTATTTTTGTGCGGAATCCTATGATAAGACTGAGGTGAACATCCTGAAATTGGGAAACTTTTGTGCTCCAAAGGCGGATATGATGAACGTAAATATCGTTCCAGCATGTAGTATTGATCAATACAGGACATAACGGGCTGATCACCCTCCATGCCCGAAAGTTATGACGGTTTGCAGATGAATTTCAGTACAAACCTTTTCAAAAAAAAATGAAAATGAAAGTTCATGGTCTATATGACCCCTCAACATGATATGATTTTTTTTAACTCTTTAGAGTGATGTTGTGGTAGTATGTGATGATGGATATGAAATAGTGTGAACTCATTACTTATAGGTAGAATCTGATATGATTGGATAAAGGTTATATTGAAAACCTAGTTTTAGTGAATGAAAGGAGTAGAGTGTAGTAGGCTGTAATTTCGAGGACGAATTTTTAGAAGAAGGGGTGAATGTGAAAATCCGAAAATTTATAAGATTAATAAAATCTTGATTGATTAACAAAAGGTTAAATAATAAGACCTAGACTGGAAATAGAGTATGGATTTAAAAAAATTTGTGAAGGACTTATATGGTTTTGTGCATTGTGATTATATGTGTGTACAATTTGTGGTTAAAGGTAAAGTATGAATCAGATAAGTTATAACATTGGCAAACCCTAATGTTATGTTAAGAACTTTACTGTTCAGTTAAGAAACCCCAATGATCGGTTAAAAACCCTAATTCTAGCTTTGGAAACCCTAATCAATTTTTGAAATTGTAGTCCCTAATCAAGAATTTCCAAATCCTAATTTGGGAACCCTAATGCTAAGTATAAAACCCTAAGGGTTAAGAGTTATGTGATATATGTGAAATGACCAAATTATCCTTCAAAATGTTGGGGAAATGACCAAAATACCCTTAATAGGTGCAAAATTACCAAAATACCCTTTTACTTAACTTTTATGTCAAGGATTTTACCAAATCTTGGTGAGTCACCACTTGAGTTTGCCAAGTGTTCTAAACTAACACCATTCAACCATTTTGGTCACCTAGTAACATCCATGACCATGGAATCAAAAGATTTGAAACTTAAAGTAAGAAATATCTTACTTTAGTTCTCATTAGCCAAAACCCTTTCTCTCTCTCTAACATTTGAAATTTTGAGAGGAAGTCAGTCTAAAGTTAAGCCAAGATCACCTCTTAGCTAGCCAAGATCATATCAAGAGGACATAAATCAAAGATTGGAGCAAAAAGGTGTAAACCCTAATTCATGCTAGATCCTTAAGATTTCAGTAGGTTATATATTTTGATGTTTAAATATGTGTTATGTTATGTTATTTAGTAATCTATGATGATACATCATGGATCCATAACATCTAAGTGCATGAAAATAAGGATTTTAGAAACTGATATGAACCCTAAATATGAGGTCTGACAGTCAAATGTTAGAGCCTCTAGATCATTCTGTGTTTATTGTTTGAGGTTGTAAGTGTATCATTGATATAGTATGCCATGAGGAGAGTACACTGGAAGTGGAATAAAGTCCATAGCATGTATAGATTCCAAGTTATTAATGGTCAAGCATAGTTGACCAACACATAAACTGGAATATGGAAAACCCAGATTTTCCAGAAACTGTCTGACAAGTTTTTACAGGGCTTTGATCTTGCAGTTGTTAAGTTTTTAAGCCATGAGAGTGTATACCTTTTATACTCTGACATATGGAGTACCAAACCATGACACTAGAATACCTAGATTATGACCAGAATCTAAGTTATTGATGGTCAAATATGGGTTGACCAATTGGCCATATGAGTTTCTGGAAAACCCAGAAATCTTCAAGAACAAGTTGAGGCAGGTACTTTGACCAAGCCAGATCTTGCTTCTGTGATGTTGTTAAGCTACCTAAGTGTATTACTTTTGTACCTTGACATACATACTACATAAGTTTGACACTTTAACACTTAATCAAAGCCCAGAATCCAAGTTATAAAGGCTAGAAAACGGACCCTTGACACTGTTTGAGTTTCTGGGAAACCCAGAAACTCAAGAACAGCTCTGACAGCTAGTTTGAGCTCTAATATCTTCATGATATGATGTAGTTTGACCCTGAAATTGGTTAGTACATGTAGTATTACATCAATACTACATAACTAATACACTCATGCCCAGAAACTTCAAGAACAAGAAATTCAAGAAGGTCAAAGTAGGTTCCAAAACACTGATCATGAGTGTTCTTCAAGGCTCAAGAACACCTATAACGACAGTGTTTGTTGCGATAGGCCTTTAGCGACAGTTTAAATAAAATTTAATTTATTTAATTGAAATAAATAGAAAAAAATTAGGAAAAAATTATGAAAAATTCATAATTAAGTTCTAAAAATTATTTGAAGTTATATAAATTAACTTTTAAGAATTTTAGATAAATTTCATTAATATTTTAATTTATATAAATATTAATGATATTAAATTTATTTAATAATTATATTAAATAAATTAGTTAAAAATAATTTTAATATTTTAAAAATCATTTAAAATGGATATTAAAATGTTTAAAAATATTTTAAGTTATAATGAATAACTTTTAATATTTTGGTATGGATTTCATTAATAAATTAATATTAATGATACTAAATTTATTTAATAATTGTATTAAATAAATTATGTAAAAATGGTTTTAATGTTTTAAAAATGATTTAAAGGTTTTAAAAATGTTTTAAGTTATAATATATAACTTTTAATATTTTGACATGGATTTTGATATCTTGACAGGAAATACATTAATATTTTAATATTAATGGCAGTTATTTAAGAATGATTTTAAATGTTTTTAAAATCATTTAAAGGTGATATTGAGGTATTAAAAATAGTCTGAGTTGTAATAAATAACTTTTGATATTTTGACATGTATTTCATCAATATTTGAAATTAATTAAATATTAATGATGATGGAGTTATTTAGTATTTAAATGATTTAAAAATGATATTAATGTTTGAAAAATTATTATAAATGATAATAATTATTTGAAAATTATTATGACCTACTGAAAAATATTACGGCTGATAATTAAGTTATCTAAAATAATATTGAAGCAATTAAGTAGAGTTTAATTGAAAATAAACTCGATAATTATCCGATAGGGTAATCGGGACGTCGAATAGTACCGAACTAAAATCAGACTGAAATAGTTTGACTTGATACTGGGTCTTATGTGTTTTAGTGATTGTTAGGGATATGTGGTAATGTGTTTAAGTTATATTATGACTGTAATTAATAGTGGTAGATGTTATGATAGTATTCTAATTGAGAGATCGATATTATCAATAATAGGTCTTTCAACTGAAGCTTAATTAGATTGCGTAGCAGTAATCGACGGTACATGCAAGTTTCCTAACTCGAACTCGAGTTGTTATTGTAAAGCATGTTTGTGGTTAATCATTGTTGATTATACCACATCTATGATTTTTTGATTTGCACATTGTGCATGTTGTATATGGTCATCAGGTATGAAAGGTTGATCACCTTCATTACCATTTGGTTTAGTTAAATTTGTTCATGTTTATTATTGGCCATTCATCATTATTGACTTGGTCACTTAGTTATAGAAATTGATTCATGTTCTTTCACAATCCTTATATTGTTGAAAGTTTGTCAGCGTATTATTCTTTTCAATCATGATATATCTTCGTTTGAACTTAAAACTTGCTGGGTAAATATGTTGCTCACCCTTGCTATATCATGATAAGATTTTCAGATTAGGACGAAGGCTTGAATAAAGACAAAGGCAAAGACGAAGTCCGAAATTGGATTATTATGCAGTAAAATTGTAAAAGTATTGGATGCAAACGACATTGTAAGTCGTGTAGAATATGTATGTGTGTATTAAGTTAAGGTTAAAGACCTTGGAATTTATGTGTAAAGGTTATTGTATAAATAATTTATGTTTATATCTTTCACATTAGCTATAGAAATGATGTATCGTAATGTACTAAGTTCGAGGTAAAAAGTACCCGAATTTGGGGGGGACGTTACAGTTAGTATCAAAGCTGTAGGTTATAAACCTTAGGTAGGGTTACCTTAGGCTATAACCGCAGGGATGAGGATAAGGAATAAACTCAAATAGAGTTTAAGTTCTAAGGGATGAATATGGGCAAGGTATTAATAAGTCAATAAGATTGGCTAGGATCTAGATAGATCTAGTTTACTTTCTAGTTTCTGTAAATATTTAGCAACCACGTGACTCTAGATCTATATCTAGAGGAAACGGGAAGCTTTGTTACTCGTGTACAAGGATTTAATCAATAAATCCCTTATTTAGCATAGTTTTAAGTTAGATGTATATATTATGTTTTATATATATGTCATGTAAGCTTTTAAATGATGTGATGTGAGCCTAGGAACCATTCGGGTAAAGATTTAATCAGTGAATCTAGATCCGATTCCCGTGATGGACTTTTTAAGTTGTACTGCTAGCTTGCAATCCATTGTAAATGTAAATCTAGGGCCTTGAAATGGTATCCGAATTTAAGGCCTCAATATAGTGGAAAATCATTTATGTGGTTCTCGGGCTTACTTCGATGGCTTTCACACCCATTAGAAGGCCGACCCTTGTAGATATTATTTTTAATACTATCAAAGATGCTTCGTATCTCAATAAAATTAAATCAAGCCAAATATGAAATAAAATTGGAAGTATCAAAGCCTCAACTCCTATGTGAGCAAAAGGGTTTGAAAACATCTTTTCAAAAAAACATCACTTTTATATACTTGTTAAAAATGAAATTTTCTATAAGTTAAACCCTTTGTATATAGGTCCAAAGAGGTATAACACTATTTTCAAAATAAAGCACCTTTTTAAAGCTCAAAACACACACAAACATACACATACAGACACACACTTCACATGCATAGGGAATGCAGAAGTAGCTGTCACCGTATTTCACGGAAGTTGGGGGGTACCTAATGTAATAACCGTGAATTTTAAGTCACTATATATGTATATACATTATTAATATTTAAAAACTTTGTGTTATACAGTGATTTAATATGTGACAACATATGTGAAATGGTGCATGGGTCAATTAACATGTATGTTATAGTTATGGATATATACATTTATAGGTTTCATTAAAAATGAAAGCCTCGTAACCTAATTATAAATTAGGTGAGACAATTAAATAATCGAAGGGTTATGGTAATAAGGAGATGTTAGTATTTAAAATGTATACTAACTTAAGTGGATAATCTTATTATTTCAAGTGACTAATAATTTTAAACCTAATTCTTGTGAACCTAATTAGGTTATGAGCTAAAGTCACATGTATAGGTAATTAAATTTCATAAGATTAGGAATGGAAACCCTAAATAATTAAATTGGGTAACATATATTAAAATTGTTAGACTATGTTTATTACATAGCTCAAAACAATTAAAGGAGAAGCCCAAAAGAAATAAATGCAAGCCCAAACTTAGCCCACTTGATTAAGGGTATTTTAGACATTTGATTTATCTAATTTATGCATTAAAATAAAAGCTAAATGAAGGAGTTAGTGGACATAAATATGGCTGGCCACATTAGCCTTTTAAGGCAACTAATTAAGCTAAGAAAGGTCCATTTGTAGTAACTCTTACACAAAAGGACATGGTTGTCAAGCTCCCATTGGTTGCCACTTTATTAAGCATCCTTAATCATGATTAGACTAATTAAAGCGATAAGACAAAGCTTCTATCCATTGGTTAAAGAAAGTATGGGGGATAATAGCTAGATACACTAAGTGTATCTATATTTTTTGTAAGTATCCTTTTACTTCATCTTTTCATTTCATTTCATTTCTTCTCTCATTCTTCCTCTTATAATTTCTCCCAAGCTAGCCACTTCTAGAGAGAGAAAGGAGAGAGAGGTTTGGCCATATATATAGAGAAAGAGAGAGGAGTGCTAGTTTGTTAATGCATCCAAAGTTCATCACTTACTTTGGTAAATCAAGGAAGGTTGCCATTAAATCAAGGTATAACCTAACCTTCATTTTCTTCTTCTACTTTGTTTTTTTTCTTTAGCTTGAGTTTTGTTGGGGTTATGAACAAATACTCAAGATACCCTAGTCCTACATATGATCATGTATAGAACTAAGTATTTTGAGTGTTAGATCAAAGGCTTAGAGGAAGAATATGAGCATATGTTCTCCAAGGGTGAAAACTCTTGTTTTCTTCCACTAAATCTTGTGTAACTCAAGTTTTCTAACTTAGATTTGTGATCCGTTGAAGGGGGGTGCTAGATACATGAGTTATCTAGTAAACCCAAGTGATAGAACACAAATCTAACAAGTTTTGAATCCTTTGGAGCTGATTTCCCCAAAACAGCGCACTTAGAATGTTAAGGGTTCAAAAACCCTAAAATAGTTTCTGTCCTATTTTTCTTGGGTCTGTTTCGAACAGTTTCATGTCCCTTAAAAATCTGGGAAAATTCACAGAGGTACCTTGAGAAGTTATCTACGTGTAGGAAAAAGAACGGACACGTTTCGAGTTATAGATTGTGCGTAATGACTATTTCCGTAAAGGACTCCTAAAACTTTACCGTCGAATATCTCACTGTGTATACACTGGAAACTTCTGAAATTTTTACAGTAGGTTCATATATGTTAGAAGAACATACCCTGAAAATTTCAGATTTTTCTGAGCAAAACTCAATTTATTAAAAATAAAGCAAGATCCGAGTGTTTTGGGAACTTTAAAAATAGTAGATCATTTTCTAAAATTCCAGAAAAATTTGGGGATCCTTGTAGGTTCATATTGTGTCAAAGTACAGAAGCTGAGAATTTTTGGAGTAAGTTTACTATTTTTCCTAAAAATGGTTAAGTTATGAATAAAAGGAAATAAATAGTTAAATGATGTCTTTAATAAGAAAAAGGTGATTTTTATGCTTGAATACTCATAATATATCATATCATGACTATCTTAGAGCATTTTGGTAATTTATGATAATAAATATTATTTATGACCTTTTATGGATATTAAATAAGAGGTTTAATAAATGATGAACAATTAGAATAAATTATTTATTAATCCAATAAATTATTAGAATATTATTATGATATTAATAATATTAGAATATGATATTGATAAATAAATAAAAATATTAAGGATAAAATTTCTTTAAAATATTATTAAATGGTTAATAATATTTGATTTAAGCATTGATAAATGATTAAAGTATTATTAAATAATTAATAATATTAGTAATAGAATAAGATATTATTAAATGATTAATAATATTAGTAAATGAATAAAATATTATTAAATGATCAATAATATTAAATGATTAATGATACTAAAGCATAAGTAAGATATTATTAAAGTAATAATATTAATTAAAATATTATTAAGAGGATTAATAATATTAGTAAGGTATTAAAATATTATTAAGATGTTAATAATATTAGTAAGCAAATGAAAATATTATTAGGGAACTAATAATACTAAGAGGTGAATTAAATATTATCAAGATCAAGAATATTATGTGGTTATAGTAACATTATAAAGACATGATAATGTTTATAAGAACTAAATATAATGCATAATATTTATGTGATTACATAATCTAATGTTATACTATGACTAATTGAAAGATTAACTATAGGTCTCTCAAAGGAAGATAATTTAACTGCATAGTGGATATAAATTAATTACGTAGCCGTAATCTACAGACGAGGCAAGTGTCCTAACTCAAACTCGAGTTATTATTTTCAAAGCATGTTAGTGAATAATTATTGATGATTATTCACATCTATATTGATTATTGAAATTCGTACTTTGTTCAATTGAATTCCTATTCTATTAGTATTGAACTGTGAATTAAATTAAAGTTCTTTCATTTACGAACTGTTTATGAGATAGATCTATGCTAATTGTATCAGCTAGATCAAGCATGTTTAAATTTGTTAAATCAAATGTATTTTAAAAAGCTGTTCTTATTAAATTGATATGATAAGAACTCTTGACTGAGAAAAGGACGAATTTGATTAAGGCATGATATCGATGCCGGAATATTAAGTGTTTATGCATAAATCACGGGGTATGAAAGGCTGATCCCCTTGAATACTAAAACTTATTAAGAGGTCCAGTTTAAATTACTGAGAACCTTGGCAAATGTTCATGGTTATCTCAAAACCACTCAGTTCATATTATTCAATTATTCGAATATTCAATTGTTGATTATTAATTCATGTTCCTTCACAACCTTATATTATTGTTGAACATTGAAAGCAAAACTTCTTTCTAGTCATGATATATCTCCCTTGTATATAAACTTGCTAAGCAAATTAGTTGCTTACCCTTGCTATATCATGACATTTATTTCAGCTAAGCCTGAAGGATCCAATACGAAGGACAAAGGCAAGGGCAAGATCCAGGAATAGTTTGGAATGAATATTAATTATTATTATCTAATGGAAGTTCTTATGTAAACCTTTTGTAATATGAATGGTGTGTTTAAGTTAAGGTTAAGAAGACCTTGGGACCATGCTATGGAAACTTTATTATAATGAACAATGTATGTTTATTATTTCGTAATAGTTATAGAATGCTTATGATGATGATAGATCGTGAGCACCGAATCTGAGGTTAGAGAACCTGGATTTGGGGGCGTCACAGGTTGGTATCAAAGCTGTAGGTTATGAACAATAGGAATGCGAAACCTAGGTTATAACCTTAGTAGAAAACTCTTATAGAGTATGTTAGGAGATGGATTGTGGAAATTTATCGAGTTTGTGTTGTACTTAATAAAATATTCTTTCATTTTATCAATGAATATATTTTATTGTGGTACTGATGTTGGTTTTATTTATGGTGATTGTAGGATGTCTGACGAGCGCCAGGACAGTCACTCAGTAGATCAGGAGGTCATTGAGCGTGAGGTTACGGAAGAAGCCCCTCAGGGTCCTCTTATAGGGGATTTGTTGAGGAGAATCAATCAATTGGAAGGCAGGGTGGGAGAACTGGAGGTTGAAAACCACACACTTCAGTTCACAGAAGGTCAATACAAGGAGGCGGCTTATCAAGCCCATATGGAGGTAGTCGAGCAGAAGGGAAAGTTGGATGAGTCCCAGTTGCAAGTTGAGATGCTGAGGGTACAGCTAGAGCATGAAAAGGCAAAGTTCGGAGAGCTGAGTATAGAGCATCTGGCGATGCGGGGCGAGTTTGACATGGAGATTGCAGACAAGATTCGCGTGGAGGAGGCATTTTATGAGTCAGCCCAGCGGGTGGACCAATTGGAGTTAGAACTGCAGGCCATGAAGGTCAGGGCCGAGACTTTAGGACTGGCGCTAGACACAGCGTATGAGGGCCAGCGCAGTGGGACTAGGAGGGCGCAGTTCGAGATAGGAGAGTCGAGTCGATCCGTTCGACGTAGAGCTATGGAGGGGTGGTTTCCCCCGGAGCCTGTTCAGGTGACCCAGCAGGGCCACCAGTGATGATTATGCTGTGGACTAGTTGTAGATAGAGGCATTAGTACCCCTTTTGTGTAATAGGGTTTTATGTTGATGTAAACCTCAGCAGGTGTGAGGTAGTAGGTAGTTAGGTAGTATCCCTATTTGTGTTTGTAGGGAAGTATCATTTTGAGTTAATCCCATCTTTTGTGTTTAAAATGGGATAGTAGTATTTATAAGAATATACCTGTATTAATCATGTGAGACACTAAAGATTGGTATATGAATATAAATGCATTATTATTATGATATGTGTTGAAAAATTTTAAATAGTAAATTGTCTATTTAATGTTATGTGAGTCTAGTAGACTGATTTGGAAAATTTTCTTTAAAAACAAACTTAACCCACTAATTAGGGAGAAAGACTTCCAAAATCTTGGTAATTTAAAACTCTCCCATAATGATCATATGATTGTTGAATACAGTAGCGTGTTACATGCTAAGTACTTATATGATAATAAAACCCGAGTAACGTGTTAGAATTTTGTTCCACTAGATAATGCCGCCCAGACGTGTACTAAGGAACCAAGAGATCGAAGAGTCAGTTAATAATGCAGCGGGAGCTCAACCAAACCCAATGCAAGACTTTATCAACATGATGACTGAAGCTATGAGGAATCAAGCTCAACCTGCAGGAAATCAGGCGGGAAACCAATTAGCCAACTTTAAGGACTTCAAGGCCGTAGGACCACCGGAGTTTAGAGGAACAGCAGACCCGTTAGAGGCCCAGACATGGATGAAGGAGATTGAGAAGGCCTTCATTATTGCTAGAGTAGCAGAAGAACAAAAAACAATTTTTGCTACCTACTTAATGAAGGGTGAGGCTAACTATTGGTGGGAGGCCAACCAGAACAAAGCCGGGACTGGAATCGTGACTTGGGAAGCGTTCAAGAAGTTGTTCTTTGAGAACTACTTCCCTGAGAGTACACAAGCGAGAATGGAGATCAAATTTTTGGAATTGAAGCAGGAGAATATGTCAGTGTCAGAGTACGCTGCAAAGTTTAATGAATTGGCCAGATTCGCTCCACATCAGGTAGACACGGAGGTGAGGAAAGCAAGAAGGTTCGAAAATGGACTAAAGCCGTGGATTTATAGTAAGGTAGCGGTTCTACAAATCACGTCATTCTCAACTCTGTTGGAGAAAGCTCTCATAGCAGAAGGTGGAAGCGAAGCAGTCTCAAAGTACAATCGGGAGAAGAATAAGAAGAAAGTAGAAGGTGGGAATCAGAATGTTAGCGGTGGCGGTAGCAACAACAAGAAGCGGAAATGGAGCAGTGGGGGTAGTAATTTGGAGATTCAGCAAGGAAGTGTCCAACAAAAGAAGTCAGTGTGTGGAAACTGTGGAAAGGGTCACTCGGGAGAGTGCTTGAAAGGAAAAACGGTATGTTATACCTGTGGACAAGAAGGGCATACCTCACCCAATTGTTCTAAGGTGAAGAAGGGAGGTTGTTTTAACTGTGGTGAATTGGGACATCGGATCAAGGATTGCCCAAAGAAGAAAAGCACAGATGGCGGAAACGGCAATAGGGGCAATAACACTAAGACAACCAGTGGAGGACCAACCCAGCGAAACAAGCCGACAGCGAGGACATTCAATATGACAGTGCAAGATGCCGTGGCATCCAGGGAGGTGGTGTCAGGTATAATTCCGATCAACGATATAAATGCCCATGTGTTATTCGATTCGGGAGCTTCATGTTCTTTTGTATCTGATGAATTTGCTCAAAGATTAAGTTTACCTCGTGAACTATTAGAACACCCAATGAATGTAGAAGTAGCAAACAAAGAAATTATTCCTGTAGACTACATACATAGGAACTGTTGTGCTGATGTACGAGGGTTTAAGCTTAACGTGGATTTGATACCGATTCATCTTGGAGAGTTTGATGTAATCCTCGGGATGGATTGGTTATCAAGTCACAGAGCGATCATTGACTGTAAGAAAAAGTGCGTACACCTAAAGACTCCGAATAAGTCAAAGGTGGTATTTTATGGCAGTAAATCGCCGAGACAATCTTGTTGTCTGACGATGATGCAAGCAAAGAAGTTGCTTAGGAAAGGTTGTATAGGTTATTTGGCTCACATTGTGGATACCCGCAGAGTCGAGGGTGAACTGGGTCAGATACCTATTGTAAGGGAATTCGTTGACGTCTTCCCAGATGAGATTCCGGGATTGCCACCAGATAGAGAGATAGAGTTTGTTATCGATTTGGCACCAGGGACATCACCGGTATACAAAGCGCCGTATCGTATGGCTCCGGTAGAAATGAAGGAACTGATGATTCAACTACAAGAATTGTTAGATAAGGGATACATTCGACCGAGCGTATCACCGTGGGGAGCACCAGTCTTATTCGTAAAGAAGAAGGATGGGTCATTAAGGCTTTGTATCGACTACCGGGAGTTGAACAAGGTCACCATTAAGAACAAGTACCCGTTGCCCAGGATCGACGATTTGTTTGATCAGTTGAAGGGGGCAAAATATTTTTCAAAAATCGACTTGAGGACCGGTTATCACCAACTGAAGGTGAGGCAGGAGGATGTTCCAAAGACGGTATTCAGAACTCGGTATGGACACTTTGAGTTTCTGGTAATGTCTTTTGGGTTGACGAATGCGCCAGCAGCATTCATGGACTTGATGAACAGAGTGTTTAAACTGTATTTGGATAAGTTTGTTGTCGTGTTCATCGATGACATTCTGGTATATTCAGAGACAGAGGAAGAGCACGCTGAACATCTAAGGATAGTGTTGGAGACGTTAAGGAGGGAGAAGTTGTATGCAAAGTTCTCTAAGTGTGAGTTTTGGTTGCGGAGAGTGCAGTTTTTGGGTCACGTTATCGACATGGATGGTGTTTCGGTGGATCCAGTAAAGGTAGAAGCGGTTATCAACTGGGAACAGCCAAAGACGCCGACAGAAATTAGGAGTTTCTTGGGATTAGTAGGATACTATCGGAGATTCATCCAAGATTTTTCAAAGATAGCATCACCGTTGACCAACCTTACCAGAAAGACAGTGAAGTTCATTTGGACGGAGAAATGTGAAGAGAGTTTCATGGAATTGAAGAAGAGGCTCAGTCAGGCACCTGTGTTGACTTTACCAAACAACACGGGAGGATTTGTAGTGTATAGTGATGCGTCACACAAGGGTCTTGGTTGTGTACTGATGCAGCATGGCAAGGTTATTGCGTACGCTTCACGTCAGCTGAAGGACTATGAGAAGGGTTATCCGACTCATGACCTGGAATTAGCAGCAGTAGTTTTTGCCTTGAAGATTTGGAGGCACTATTTGTATGGCGAGAAGTGTGAGATATATACAGATCACAAGAGTCTGAAGTATATCTTCACGCAGAAAGAGCTAAATATGAGGCAGCGCCGATGGCTAGAATTGATCAAGGATTATGATTGTGAGATTCTGTACCATCCAGGAAAAGCAAATGTAGTGGCAGATGCCCTGAGCAGAAAAGGCAGAGAGAAGTTACTGAAGTTGACCATTCAAGAGGAATTGGTGAAAGATTTCGAACGACTTGACTTAGAAGTTAAGTATTCGATGGAGACCAACGAGAAATTATTTACAGTAGCAGCGAGCCCGACTTTATTAGATAAGGTTAAAGAGGCTCAAGAGAAGGACGAAGATTGCAACAACATCAAGAAGCGGTTAGCTGAAGGGGATGAATTGAAATACAAGATTGATGGCACCGGACTGCTGAGATTCGAAGGGCGAATTTGGGTACCGCTAGTACCAGAACTAAGAGAAGAGATTTTGCGAGAAGTGCATAGTACGAGGTACTCGATACACCCAGGAAGCACAAAAATGTATCAAGACTTGCGTCAACACTTTTGGTGGCCAAATATGAAGAGAGAGGTTGCAGAATGCGTCAGCAGATGTCTAACTTGTCAGAGAGTCAAGGCAGAGCATCAACGACCGAGTGGATTACTACAGCCTTTAGAGATTCCAGAGTGGAAGTGGGAGCACATCACGATGGATTTTGTGGTGGGACTTCCAGCAACGCAAAAAGGACACGATGCCATATGGGTGATTATAGATCGTCTTACGAAGTCAGCTCACTTTTTGCCGATCAAGATCAGGTATAATTTGGACCAGCTAGCCAAATTGTATATCAAAGAAATTATCTCGAGGCATGGCGTACCGGTATCTATTGTGTCGGATAGAGATCCGCGATTCACGTCAAACTTTTGGAAGAGCCTTCAGGAAAGAATGGGGACGCAACTACGGATGAGCACTGCGTATCATCCGCAGACCGATGGGCAAAGCGAGAGAACAATTCAAACACTTGAAGACATGCTCAGAGCTTGTGTGATGGACTTCAAGGGTAGCTGAGAGGATCATCTTCCATTAGTAGAGTTCGCATACAACAATAGTTATCACGCCAGCATCGGAATGCCGCCGTACGAAGCACTGTATGGAAGGAAATGTAGAACGCCCTTATGTTGGGATGAAGTGGGTGAACGTCGATTGTTGGGACCAGAACTGGTACAGCAAACTATAGAGATCATCAAGGTGATAAGAACCCGATTGGTAGCAGCTCAAGATCGCCAGAAGAAGTATGCAGACTTACATCGCCAGAAGAGAGATTTTGAGGTGGGAAGCCATGCATTTTTGAAAGTATCTCCCTGGAAAGGGAAGATAAGGTTTGGAAAGAAAGGTAAACTGAGTCCGAGATTTATTGGACCTTTTGAGATCTTAAGAAAGATATGCGAAGTGGCGTACGAGGTAGCTCTACCTCCTGAACTGGAACATATTCATAATGTGTTTCATGTGTCAGTGCTACGACCATACAAGCCTGATTACAAGCACGTGATATCGTACGAGCCAATTCAGGTCGAAAAGGATTTGTCGTACGAGGAAATTCCAGTTGAAATTTTAGATAGAAAAGAACAGAAATTACGAAATAAGGTTATACATTCTGTAAAGGTTCTTTGGAGGAACCACAATGCTGAAGAAGCTACGTGGGAACTCGAAGAAACGATGAGGGAAAGTTATCCACATATTTTTGAGTAAACCTGTAAGTAATTCCGGGGACGGAATTCTTATAAGGGGGGGAGGATGTAATAACCGTGAATTTTAAGTCACTATATATGTATATACATTATTAATATTTAAAAACTTTGTGTTATACAGTGATTTAATATGTGACAACATATGTGAAATGGTGCATGGGTCAATTAACATGTATGTTATAGTTATGGATATATACATTTATAGGTTTCATTAAAAATGAAAGCCTCGTAACCTAATTATAAATTAGGTGAGACAATTAAATAATCGAAGGGTTATGGTAATAAGGAGATGTTAGTATTTAAAATGTATACTAACTTAAGTGGATAATCTTATTATTTCAAGTGACTAATAATTTTAAACCTAATTCTTGTGAACCTAATTAGGTTATGAGCTAAAGTCACATGTATAGGTAATTAAATTTCATAAGATTAGGAATGGAAACCCTAAATAATTAAATTGGGTAACATATATTAAAATTGTTAGACTATGTTTATTACATAGCCCAAAACAATTAAAGGAGAAGCCCAAAAGAAATAAATGCAAGCCCAAACTTAGCCCACTTGATTAAGGGTATTTTAGACATTTGATTTATCTAATTTATGCATTAAAATAAAAGATAAATGAAGGAGTTAGTGGACATAAATATGGCTGGCCACATTAGCCTTTTAAGGCAACTAATTAAGCTAAGAAAGGTCCATTTGTAGTAACTCTTACACAAAAGGACATGGTTGTCAAGCTCCCATTGGTTGCCACTTTATTAAGCATCCTTAATCATGATTAGACTAATTAAAGCGATAAGACAAAGCTTCTATCCATTGGTTAAAGAAAGTATGGGGGATAATAGCTAGATACACTAAGTGTATCTATATTTTTTGTAAGTATCCTTTTACTTCATCTTTTCATTTCATTTCATTTCTTCTCTCATTCTTCCTCTTATAATTTCTCCCAAGCTAGCCACTTCTAGAGAGAGAAAGGAGAGAGAGGTTTGGCCATATATATATAGAGAGAGAGAGGAGTGCTAGTTTGTTAATGCATCCAAAGTTCATCACTTACTTTGGTAAATCAAGGAAGGTTGCCATTAAATCAAGGTATAACCTAACCTTCATTTTCTTCTTCTACTTTGTTTTTTTTCTTTAGCTTGAGTTTTGTTGGGGTTATGAACAAATACTCAAGATACCCTAGTCCTACATATGATCATGTATAGAACTAAGTATTTTGAGTGTTAGATCAAAGGCTTAGATGAAGAATATGAGCATATGTTCTCCAAGGGTGAAAACTCTTGTTTTCTTCCACTAAATCTTGTGTAACTCAAGTTTTCTAACTTAGATTTGTGATCCGTTGAAGGGGGGTGCTAGATACATGAGTTATCTAGTAAACCCAAGTGATAGAACACAAATCTAACAAGTTTTGAATCCTTTGGAGCTGATTTCCCCAAAACAGCGCACTTAGAATGTTAAGGGTTCAAAAACCCTAAAATAGTTTCTGTCCTATTTTTCTTGGGTCTGTTTCGAACAGTTTCATGTCCCTTAAAAATCTGGGAAAATTCACAGAGGTACCTTGAGAAGTTATCTACGTGTAGGAAAAAGAACGGACACGTTTCGAGTTATAGATTGTGCGTAATGACTATTTCCGTAAAGGACTCCTAAAACTTTACCGTCGAATATCTCACTGTGTATACACTGGAAACTTCTGAAATTTTTACAGTAGGTTCATATATGTTAGAAGAACATACCCTGAAAATTTCAGATTTTTCTGAGCAAAACTCAATTTATTAAAAATAAAGCAAGATCCGAGTGTTTTGGGAACTTTAAAAATAGTAGATCATTTTCTAAAATTCCAGAAAAATTTGGGGATCCTTGTAGGTTCATATTGTGTCAAAGTACAGAAGCTGAGAATTTTTGGAGTAAGTTTACTATTTTTCCTAAAAATGGTTAAGTTATGAATAAAAGGAAATAAATAGTTAAATGATGTCTTTAATAAGAAAAAGGTGATTTTTATGCTTGAATACTCATAATATATCATATCATGACTATCTTAGAGCATTTTGGTAATTTATGATAATAAATATTATTTATGACCTTTTATGGATATTAAATAAGAGGTTTAATAAATGATGAACAATTAGAATAAATTATTTATTAATCCAATAAATTATTAGAATATTATTATGATATTAATAATATTAGAATATGATATTGATAAGTAAATAAAAATATTAAGGATAAAATTTCTTTAAAATATTATTAAATGGTTAATAATATTTGATTTAAGCATTGATAAATGATTAAAGTATTATTAAATAATTAATAATATTAGTAATAGAATAAGATATTATTAAATGATTAATAATATTAGTAAATGAATAAAATATTATTAAATGATCAATAATATTAAATGATTAATGATACTAAAGCATAAGTAAGATATTATTAAAGTAATAATATTAATTAAAATATTATTAAGAGGATTAATAATATTAGTAAGGTATTAAAATATTATTAAGATGTTAATAATATTAGTAAGCAAATGAAAATATTATTAGGGAACTAATAATACTAAGAGGTGAATTAAATATTATCAAGATCAAGAATATTATGTGGTTATAGTAACATTATCAAGACATGATAATGTTTATAAGAACTAAATATAATGCATAATATTTATGTGATTACATAATCTAATGTTATACTATGACTAATTGAAAGATTAACTATAGGTCTCTCAAAGGAAGATAATTTAACTGCATAGTGGATATAAATTAATTACGTAGCCGTAATCTACAGACGAGGCAAGTGTCCTAACTCAAACTCGAGTTATTATTTTCAAAGCATGTTAGTGAATAATTATTGATGATTATTCACATCTATATTGATTATTGAAATTCGTACTTTGTTCAATTGAATTCCTATTCTATTAGTATTGAACTGTGAATTAAATTAAAGTTCTTTCATTTACGAACTGTTTATGAGATAGATCTATGCTAATTGTATCAGCTAGATCAAGCATGTTTAAATTTGTTAAATCAAATGTATTTTAAAAAGCTGTTCTTATTAAATTGATATGATAAGAACTCTTGACTGAGAAAAGGACGAATTTGATTAAGGCATGATATCGATGCCGGAATATTAAGTGTTTATGCATAAATCACGGGGAAAGGCTGATCCCCTTGAATACTAAAACTTATTAAGAGGTCCAGTTTAAATTACTGAGAACCTTGGCAAATGTTCATGGTTATCTCAAAACCACTCAGTTCATATTATTCAATTATTCGAATATTCAATTGTTGATTATTAATTCATGTTCCTTCACAACCTTATATTATTGTTGAACATTGAAAGCAAAACTTCTTTCTAATCATGATATATCTCCCTTGTATATAAACTTGCTAAGCAAATTAGTTGCTTACCCTTGCTATATCATGACATTTATTTCAGCTAAGCCTGAAGGATCCAATACGAAGGACAAAGGCAAGGGCAAGATCCAGGAATAGTTTGGAATGAATATTAATTATTATTATCTAATGGAAGTTCTTATGTAAACCTTTTGTAATATGAATGGTGTGTTTAAGTTAAGGTTAAGAAGACCTTGGGACCATGCTATGGAAACTTTATTATAATGAACAATGTATGTTTATTATTTCGTAATAGTTATAGAATGCTTATGATGATGATAGATCGTGAGCACCGAATCTGAGGTTAGAGAACCTGGATTTGGGGGCGTCACACCTAACACCTTCTCTTCGCTTAAGCAAGCCCCCAAACTCTATGAATATCGGGTTTCAGACCAATTAAACGAAGTCACATATTGGGTCATATTGCGAAAACCTTTCAAAACTCTAGTTGAGCTGGTACAACCATGTAAACCCATACCAACTGGTGGCTCTGTCTAATTCGGCCCAATCATTAAAATCAATCTTTTCAAATTGTCAACATGTATTTCAGTCCTTTTCCAAAATCTCACCCTTTAAGAAAGATAAATAAAATTACATAGAAAAGACAAAGGGTAGAAACAACATAAAAAGAGTGAATTTCTCGGCGTCGACAGGTGGCGACACCACTGGGGACAGTAGAGGGCTTAAGTCGCATTCCAATCTTTTCAATTCCCTTTTATCTGCATTTGTGTGAATGTTGTCTTTATAATGAATGCTTTATTTACAACACTTTATATTAATGCTTTGCAAAATGTCATCATATTGCATACGGTGAGGCGCAATGTATGTGAATGTATGTTGTGTGATTCCTCCACCAGGAGGTAAAACCATCGGTAGTTGATTACTGGACTCAAGAGGAGTATAATCCCGCGAGGCTTAGGAAAGGCGCAACCCAGATCCGCTTAAATTGAAAGACTGGATTAAACTCCCATCTAGTAGATTGTGATGATCTGGGAACCTTCATGCCAAAAAGCCCGTGAGAGTAACCTAAGATAGGTTAGCTTATAATAAACCAAATGCGAATGGAAGTCTCTTAATGCCTTTCCTTTTAATGCATGTCAAATTTGAATTCCATGTCAAATATTTAATGTCAATTCCTATCAAATGTAAATTTCATGTCAAATATCAAACCCTGTCATGTTATCCTGTCATCAAAACCACTAACCTTTGTTTTGTAGGAAAACATTAAAAAACCCCCTAAAAATTGACTCATTACACAACATGTATACTATTAGTGTATGTCAAGACTAAACTGCATACCTTTTTTTATAGGCAAGATTGTTCCTACTACCAGATCAAAGTCTAAAAAGGCATAAACCTTATCTTCAAACATGGCTACAAGTGCCCCATCTGAATCTACTCTTGTATCTCGAGAAGAGTTCGAGGGACTTAGAAATTAGATAGTGGAGCTGGCTATCCTACTGAAAGAATAGAGTAAAAATGCTCAAGGTCAACAGACACTCACTCAAGCAGAGTCCTCTGGATAAAGAGGCAGTCAGGGTACTGATAAAAAGGTGAAAATACAGATACCTGAAGCTCACACTAGTGAAAAACCAATAAAACCCCAAAAATCATTAATCTCAAAGATGACCAAGAAACTGGGGACATTAGGAAAAAAGTCCAACAAATTGAAGAAACTATTCAGTCAATCAAAGGGACTGGAACATATGGGAGTGTCAATTATTCGAATCTTTACATCTTTCCAGGGGCTCGTTATCCAGATAAATTCCAAGTCCTAGATTTTGAAAAGTACAACAGGTTAGGAGATTCGTATACCCATTTGAAAGTGTATATTGGAGAATATGCAGAGTGTAGACACTCAAAATTTTCTACACACCTATTACTGACATTGCAGGAGGGCAGATTTATCTTTCAGATATAACCTTGGAACACAGCTCATATCCAGTCTGGATACTACCGGAAGCTCAGTCTCAACCCCGAAACACACACCGGGAGTATTAGTTTCAACCTCGGAGATAACCCCGAGGCTTGCAGTTCCAATACCAAAAATTCCACCGGAGAAGACCGATTTATCCTGGAGATAACCCCGAGATATTCCGTCTCAGTCCCAACACTGAGAGTAACAGATTCCTACCTTGGAGATAACCCCAAGGAAGGCAGTTGCAGTTCCAGAGATAACCCTGAAAATGTTTGTTTCAAATGCATGTAATCAGCTTCAACCTCGACGCTTACACCGAGGCACTCAGTACAAGACCCAGAGATGACACCGGGAAGATAGGCATACCTCAGAGATGACACTGAGGACCTTCAACACTTGCAGCAGTCCAATCTCAGAGATAACCCTGAGCAACGTTTGCTTTATTAGCCCAAACCGGAGATAATCCTGGTGAGGGGCAAAGTCCTCATCTTGCCACCTTGACGCCACATCACGCCGTCTCAAACACTTCAAACATACATTTCTACACAACAATGTCCCATAAGAATCAAGGAAGTCCAATCCCGAGTGACTATTACATAGAGTAATAGATAGAATTTGAAGCTTGAAGACCGGAGGGCATGGTCCCATCTTCTTGACTTCGTACAACCTCTAATCCCATGTCATTGCATAATAATTAACAACGGTGGTCTGAAATAGGACTTACACACCTCAGTCGGATGCCCAGATTAAAGTTCTGAAAGTTCGAATGGACATCACGTTGCATGCATGCATGTATTTCGAGACGGCGGGACCCGCGGAGACCAGGGCATCCCGGGCAGCTGCAGGTACATCTGCGGCTCCCTCTATAAATAGAGGGCTTGGGGTGGCCATTTTGTAAGAGAAAAAGGCGAGGAAGCCTTGTCCAATTTTCTCTGTACACACCCTAAACTAAGTGCTTTCTCATTTTAAACACTTGTAAGCTCATATATAGCTACTTTTTATCGGCGGGAGCCGAGTGTTCATCCACTTAAAGATATAGAAATCTTCTTTGGCAGCCCACTGTAAGCCTTCTTACACACTTTAAGGCTTTTCTCTTCATCTTTGCACACATTATTATTCATGTTGAGAGTCGTATTGCGTGTGTTTGCCCGAACTTCGGTCCGTGGCTTTTACTTCTTTTGAATATTATATATATATACATATATATTTATATATGGACTAACATTATCGAGTTATGCCTCGATTGAGCTTAGACTTATGTCTGGAGCGTTTAATTGCTTTCGTATATATATATATATATATATATATATATATATATATATATATATATATATATATATATATATATATATATATATATATATATATATATATATCCATATGAACTGTGTGTCGAACTATGTTCGATGAGCCTGCCTGGATTTATATCCGGAGCGTTTACTTACTTATATATATATATATATATATATATATATATATATATATATATATATATTTTGTCCCGCCTGGAGTTTACTTCGTGGCGGTTGACCGTTTTTATTGCTTTCTGTATATTTCGTCCCGCCTGGAGTTTCCTCCATGGCGGTTGATCGCTTTTACAGCTTTATTTATATTTCTGATCTCCCATGGAGGTGCTTCGTGGCAGTTGATCATTTCAATATATATATTTACCGCTTTTATATATTAACATTTTCGATCCCCCATGGAGGTGCTTCGTGGTGGTTGAGCATGTATATATATATATATATATATATATATATATATATATATATATATTTACAGCTTTTATATATATATATATATAACTGCTTACTGCGTTCATATCAATTGCGACATCATGTGAGCCTAGGAATCATGTGATCACAGATTCAGTCCACTGAATCTAGATTTAGTTCCCATTATGGACATTTTCAGTTGTAAGCAGTTTGTAAATTATTCACGGTGTTTGGATTTTCTCAGATGATTTTCATACCGACGAGGAGTTCGGAACTGTTTTGTACATTATTTTCTCGAAGATGCTTCACATCTCAAAAATAAAAACAATCAAGCCGAACATTTAATAAAATGGAAGTATCTAAGGCCTCAATTACTATTGAGCACAAGGTTTGAAAAATCTCTTTTTTACAAAACATCACTGCTATATCTTGTTTAAAACTGAATTTTTACACAAATTCAAACCCTTGTATATAGGTGCGAACGAGGCATAACACTACTTCCAAATAATAGCACATTAACCCCCCCACACACATATTCATATAACAGTTTCTTGAAAAGTGGCGGTCACCGTGGCAACACGGATGTCGGGGGGTGCCTAACACCTTCCCTCCGCATAATCAAGTCCCCGGACCCTAATGAATCTTGGTTTTACAGACCCGTTTAGCAGTGTTAGATCACTGGGTCAAGTGCAAACCTTTTCTTGGTTGTGTTGGAAGAACCAGTTAAAAAATCAATTGGCGACTCTTAACAGTCCATCGTCGACATTACACATGTCGGACCTTTTTCACTTGTTTTTTCAAACAAATCTCACCTAAAATGAGAACACCAAAAAACAGGAAACGAAAAGGGACAAATAAAAATTCTAACGTCGACAGGTGATGACTCTGCTGGGGACCACTCTAGTAAGAGGACTTAAGCCGCTAATACAAGCTTTTCAAAACAGTTATATGCTTATATGTGAATGTTGCATTTACATTTATGATGAATGTGTACGAATGCATTTCTTTTTACTGCACTGCAATATATCTATCTGTGATATTAGTGCTTTGCACATGTCATCATTTTCATAAACGGTGAGACACGTTGTATGTGAATGTATATTGCGTGATTCCTTCACCAGGAGGCTATCCTGTCGGTGTTTGATTACTGGACTCGTAGGACGACTAATTCCAACGAGGCTTAGGAAAGGCACCACCCAAATTCGCTCCAGTTAAAAAACCGGATTAACTTCCCGTTGAGTAAATTACGATGATTTAGGAACCTTCATGCCGAAAAGCAGCGAGAGAAACCCAAGATAGGTCAGCCTCTGATAAACCAATTGCGGAGGAAAGTCTCTTCATGCTTTCTCATTTCAAATTACTCGTAAAGTCAATTACTTGTAATTTACATTCCATATTCATCTCCATATAATGAGAAATATGAAGAAATATGTGCATGTACATATTTAAATTAACATGCTATCCTGTATTAAAAACATCTAACATCCGTTTTGCAGGATAATAATCCTAAAACGGACACATCACATAGCATGTAAAAATTTATACAATCCCTTATAACTAAACTATGAAAGTTTTGTCGCAGGGAAGCATTTGGACCTATTACCCGGTCAAAATTCAAAATGGCCACAGGCCTACATCCAATCATGTCTTCATCTGAGCAGTCTAATCCAGTTTCTTGTGAAGAATTTGACGGATTAAGTTAACAAATTACAGATTTGGCTGTTCTGCTTAAAGAACTACATCAGTCTACTCAAGGTATGAAGATACCCATACATGTTGAATCCTCTACACAAGGAGGAACCCAAGGTTCTGACAAAGCCATTACAGTACCTACGCTCCAGTTGGATACAACCAACAAAATTCATGATGCCACCCATCTCAAAAGAGATCTAGACATCGGTGACATCAAGAAAAAGGTCCTTCAAATGGAAGAAACCCTTAGTTCTATCAAAGAAATTGGAGCACATGGGAGTGTATCATATACTGACCTTTGTATATTTTCTGGTGTTCATTATCCAGAGAAGTTTAAAACTTCTGATTCCGAAAAATATGATGGGTTAGGAGATCCTTACACACATTTAAAGGTGTTCATTGGAGAACTTGGATCTTATGTAGAGGACGAGAAGCTTAGAATGTAGCTGTTCTAAAAGAATCTGACTAGAGAAGCATATTCGTGGTATACCAGATTAGACAACTCAAAGATCCATAGCTGGGAAGAGTTAGCTCATGCCTTCCTTACACAATACAGCTTCCAGTCTCAGATGGCTCTTGACCGGTATCAGATTCCCAAGGTCAAGAAATAGTCTAATGAGTCTTTCAGAGAGTATGCTCAAAGGTGGTGGCGCCTTGCTGCTCAAGTAATTCCTGCTATGACAGAGTCAGAAATGGTTATGACCATTATCGACATACAAGAAGCTCCTTTCTATGAGATAGTTTTAGCTGGCATTAGTAAACCATTTTCTAAAATGATTAAACATGGAGAGATGACTGAGATGGGATTGAAGTCAGGAAAGATTCAAGACCTAACCGCTCTTAAAGCTGTTGCTGAGCACATCCAATCCGGAACTTATAGAAATAACCCCCGGAGGGTCCATAAAAAGAGAGAAGAGGATGTTTCCTTGATACTCCAAGGTCAAAAGGGCAATCAAAATATGCCTATTTAGAGGAGAAATTACACTCCCTTTCAAGCACAGTCTTCAAATCCTCCATTGACTAAAGGTGGAGAAGCCAAACGCCCTCGAGTTTTCACACCCCTAGGAGACTCACTCGAGAATATTCTCAATCTTCTGACCACTCAGAAGAAAATTATGCATATTCTTCCACCAGCCAATCCTAATGGGAGGGGTTTCAATGCTGCTCAGAAATGTGCTTATCATGCCGGGGCACCTGGATATAATACTCAAGATTGTTGGGCCTTGAAACACAAGATCCAAGATTTAATAGACAACAGTGAGATTGTGGTCACCAAACCAGATCAACCTCACGTACAAGACAACCCTCTTCCTCCGCACAAAGAGGAAGAGGTTAACATGATTAATTGGAGCAATGGACAGAGTTCTGAATTTTATTGTGAATCATCCCAGATCATGAAAGACAGTGTTGACAAATGGGATTATGCAAAGTTCTAGTTTATGGTGGAATGAAAGATGAAAGCTCTGTGTAAACAGATTAAGCAATTGGCAGAACTGGTGACCTATCAGTATCAAGTCACATGCCAATTAATTAGCCAGGAGCATGCTAGTCTCCTTCCCTTGGTTATGAATACTCCCTCGTCACCTTCAAAATATGAAACATTGGAGGATAAAGTGACGAAGAGAGCAACTGCCAAAGCCCGTCGGGATTTTGCCAATAAAAGGGAATTTACATACCTGGGCCAACCTATGGAAGAGATACTTCAGATGCTAATCAATGAAGGAAGAATCACATCCCTTCTACCTCCAGTTAATCCCCAGTCAGGACGGTTCAATCCTGATGGAGTATGTCAGTATCACTCCCATTCTCGCGGTCACATCACGAAAGAATGTTGGGCACTCCGCCACCTTATTTAGAATCTAATTGATAGCGGTGTCCTGCAACTGGCAGACAATGATACAGTGCCATTTGAGAGTGAAAATACTTGTCCTACTAAATGGAAGGAACTGGTAGCAGTTATATCCGCTGAGGCTGATGGGACTCTCAAACCATTCACAATACAAGCAATTCAACTCAAAGGAGTTAACAATCCTTTAAAAGTGGCTACGCCAGAGCCCATCATCTTGCCATTTAGACCACAATATCCTATTATCAGCTTACAAAAAGTCCCTTGGAAATATGGAGAAGCTGAAGGATATACCTCTCATACAACTGCTGCAGTGTCAAAGGAAAATCCACTGTGTCTTCCCCAAAGGGTGATGAAACCTGTCATCAAATCAAAGGGGAAAATTTCCATGGAGAAGATTGAAAAATTCCTCTGTGCTATGGGTCATAATGAAGCCAAGGTGGTTTTAAGCTTAAGAGAAGCTCCACATCAAATTTCAATACTGGACTTGATTTTAACTTCTGAGGATCACCAGAAGATTCTAATGAAGATTTTGGAAGAAGCATACTTGCCGAAATCAGTGGATGTGGAAAAATTTCAACATCTGGTTGATCACATTTTCAACAACAATGTGATATCTTTCACTGATGATGACATACTGCCCGAAGGGACCGGTCATTGCAAGCAGTTACACATTACGGTTTTATCCTCCAGTTACATGTTAGCTGGAGTCTTGGTAGGTGGAGGTTCGTCTCTAAACATTTGTTCTTATGCTACGTTGCTGAAGATGAATATCAATCTCAAGCGGATCCGAAGTAGGCATACGATTATCAAAGCTTTTGATGGATCCCGCTGGAATTCAATCGGAGAGATTGAGCTGCCAATCGAGATTGGTCCCCATACATTCTGTGTATCTTTCCACATTCTCAAAATAGATACAGGATACAACCTACTTTTGGGGAGACCGTGCATCCACATGGCCGGGGCAGTCCCTTCCACTCTTCATCAACAACTTAAATACATTATCAACAATAGCCTAATCACAGTTAACACTGAACTGAAATGTCCTCAACAGGGTGACATGCCACTCATCAGTTTCAATTTTGATGTTGAGCCAGTCAGTTTTCATGCTTTGGAAGTAAGCAACACTCAATACCATTCCATTGGGACTCTGTTTCTCATACCCAAGATTTCTGCCGAAGTGATGGCAGCTACTCAAGAAATGATATCATTGGGACACCAGCCAGGACTAGGGCTGGGTAAAAATCATCAGGGTATTAAGCACCCGATTGAAGTGTCCAGTCAAACTGGGACAGCTGGACTAGGCTATTATGCCAGTTCCAGTTACATGAATCCACATAAGAAGAAGCAGATTCCTTCAACTTCAGCCACACGACGATTATCTCCACCTGTAAATCCAGAGTCCGCACAATCTCCGGTAAAGGTGCCAGCCAATGTAATGGCTATGTTATTTCCCAAACTGATACTGGTAAAGGAGGAGGAAGTCTTTGTTCCAGATCCCAAGGTGAAAGAAGTGGAACGAAGAATTAAACAAGACATCGTCCGAATGATTTCAGGTATACGCATCATTGTCCATAATGAACATACAAACAGATATACCCCAGACGATGATTGCCCAGACATAATGGTCATCATTCGGGAGAAGGAGGACGATGACAGCCACTCCATCACTGCAGTCCACCAGGACTTTACCCCTGCCAATTGGAGTAACACTCCTTGCATTGGTCGACAAGGATAAAACGGGCAGGACTTCTTTTTGCTCTGTAGATATCATAACTGCTTACTTTTTTGTACAGTATTAGCAGTTGTTTTGTCCGTACATGCTAACACGTTGTATGATTAAATAGTTTCATATATATTAAGTGAAAGCATATTTTGTTTCAGGACTCTGAACTTAGGTGTGCCTGTACTTGCTGATAAGATGCCTCTTCTCCACAAGAATTGTAACTTTGATGAAAAGTTGGACTCAGACTTGATGGAAATACAGGAGGACATTGAGGTGCCTTCGGAGACCGAAGAATGGGTCGAAGACAAACCTAAACCCAACCTTAATCAAACCACCTCCTTCAATCTCGGAACCTTAGAAAGCCCTAAGTTAATCCAGATTGGTTCAGATCTTACCCCAAACCAGAGGAATGCATTGGTTACACTACTAACCCAATTCTAGGATGTGTTTGCATGGTCTCATGAAGGCATGGTGGGTTTGTCCACTGACATTGTCCTTCATTGCCTTCCCATTAAAGAGGGATTCAAGCCAGTCAAGCAGGAACTCAGACGATTGAAACCTAAGTGGAGTTTAAAGGTGAAAGAAGAAATTGTGAAACAATTTCAAGCTGGTATTATCACGGTGTCCACATATCCCGAATGGATATCCAACATCGTTCCTGTGCCTAAGCCTGGAGGAAAGGTGCGAGTTTGCGTGGATTATTGGGATCTGAATAAAGCTTGCCTTAAAGATAGCTTTCCCGTGTCATTTATCCACATTCTCATTGACAATACTGCTCAATACGATATGTACTCCTTCGTTGATTTCTTCGCGGGGTACCATCAGATCATGGTTGCTGAAGAGGATCGTGAGAAAACTGCTTTCATCACGCCTTGGGGAACCTTTTGCTATAGACGGTTGTCTTTTGGCCTCATCAATCTCGGAGCTACCTATCAGTAAGCTATGATGACTCTTTTCCATGACTTGATGCACAAAGAGATAGAGATCTACGTGGATGACATTATTATTAAATCCCGAAGGGAGGAAGACCACCTAGACCATCTTAGAAAGCTTTTCAATAGGTTGCGTAAGTACAACTTAAAGTTGAATCTAGCTAAGTGTGCCTTCGGCGTTAAATCAGGCAAGTTGCTAGGATTTCTAGTCAGCCACAAAGGGATTGAGCTGGATCCCACCAAAATCTAGGCCATCACAGAAATGCCCATTCCTCAGACAGAGAAGGAAGTACGGAGATTTTTAGGAAGAGCCAACTTCATTAGTAGGTTCATTTCTCGACTCAAAGCAACCTGTGAGCCTATCTTCTAGCTGTTAAGGAAGAACACCTCTATGAAATGGAATGATGAGTGCCGGAAGGCCTTCTTTATAATTAAAGCGCATCTAATCAAAGCTTCTGTCTTGGTACCACCCAGGGATGATGTTCCCCAGTTCATGTACCTATCCATAAGTGACAATGCCATTGGCTGCATGCTGGGTCAGAAAGATGATAGAGGCCGAGAACGAGCTATCTATTACCTCAGCAAAAGATTCAGCAGCAGTGAACACAAGTACACTCTGATTAAGAAGACTAGTTATGCTTTAGCATGGGCTGCCATGAGGTTACAACATTACCTCCATGGGCACACAACCCATCTCATCTCCCACGTAGATCCTCTCAAGTATGTGTTCAGCAAGCCCATACTGAATTGCCGACTGTCCAGATGGCAGTTGATTCTGCAATAATTTGACATCGTTTACGTGATGCAGAAGTCCATTACAGGTCAAGGAATCGCGAATCAACTAGCCGCTGCACCTTCAAGGGATTTCAAACCCTTGGAAACATACTTCCCCGATGAAGGGGTAATGGTAATTCAGCAACACCATCAGTACAATACACGCCAAACATGGAACATGTATTTTGATGGAGCTGTTAATATGGAAGGTTCTGGAGCTGGAGCAATTCTAGTATCCGGTACGAGGGAGCAGTATCCCGTCGCCGTCAAATTATAGTTTGTCAGCACCAATAACACAGCTGAGTATGAATACTGTATCATAGGTCTAAAACTTTCCCATTCAATGGGCATTAGGTGGTTAACTGTCTTTGGGGATTTAGAGTTGGTAGTTAAACAATCCATGATAATCTATCAAACCAAAGAGCTACATTTGCTGACTTAGCATTGGCAAGTTTTACAGCTGGCTTCGGAGTTCGAAGAGATCTCCTTTCTACATATTCCTTATAATAGGAATGACTTCGCAGACGCATTAGCAACTTTGGGCTCCTTGATTCATATACCTGACAAGGAACCCATTCCAAGCGTCACATTTGCCCTGCAAAAGGCACCAGCTTATGGGAACTATATATGTTGGAGAAGTATCGGATGAAATACCTCCCATCCAACAACCTTGGTATCAGCATATCAAGGAGTACTTGCAAGATGGATCTACACCCACTGAGGCAAGCCTAACTGAATAAAGGCGGATTCATCGACTTGCTATAAATTTCTACCTGAGCGGAGATGCACTCTACAAGAGAGATGCAGGACTAGGTCTCCTCAGATGCCTGGACAAGGATCAAGTGCAGAGACTCATGGATGAGGTCCATGGTGGAGTCTGCGGCCCACATATGAGTGGCCCTTTACTTGTAAAGAAGAACCTCAGAATGTGACATTACTGGCTTTCTCTCAAGGCTGACTGTAATGACCACGTTAGAAGATGTTATGAATTCCAAATTCATGGGAATGCTATCCACGCCCCTCTATGGGAGCTCCACAGTATGAGTTCGCCTTGGCCCTTCTTAATGTAGGGAATGGACGTAATCGGGCCCATAGAACCTAAAGCCAGTAATGAACATCGATTTATCTTCACCATGATCGACTATTTCACCAAGTGGGTAGAAGCAGCCTCCTTTCCCAGGGTTACCAAAGAAGTCATCATTGGTTTCATCAGAAACAATGTCATTTGTCGATATGGACAACCAGAGGTAATTGTATCAGACGCTAAAAACCTCAACAACAAAATGATGGAGGAGTTATGCAGCAAATTCCACATCAAACATCTTAACTCCGTCATCTACCGTCCAAAGATGAATTGTGCTGTTGAAGAGTCTAACAAAAATATCAAGAAAATCATGCAAAAGATGTCTGCCAACCAATCATGAATGGCTTGATTGCTTTTATTTTCGAGATACGAAGCATCTTCGAGAAAACAATGTACAAAGCAGTGCTGAACTCCCCATGGGTATGAAAACTATTTGAGAAAATCCAAACACCGTGAATAAATTACAAGCTGCTTACAGCTAAAAATGTCCATCACGGGAACCGAATCTAGACTCAGTAGACTGAATCTGTGACCACATGTTTCCTTGGCTCACATTATGCCGTAGTTAATATAAACGCAGTAAGCAGATATATATATATATATATATATATATATATATATATATATATATATTGACATGATCAACCACTATGAAACACCTCCATGGGGGATCAGAAATGTAAATAAAGCTGTAAAAGCGATAAACCGCCACGGAGGACACTCCAGGCGGGACATAATGTACAGAAAGCAGTAAAAATAGTCAGCCACCACGAAGTAAACTCCAGGTGGGACGAAATGTATATATATATATATATATATATATATATATATATATATATATATATTATATATATTAACTGTTGTTGGACTTTGTCCGATGAGCCTGGATTTTATATATGGTGCGTTTACACGCTTTCATATATATATATATATATATATATATATATATATATATATATATATATATATATATATATAAAAGCATTTAAACACACCAGACATAAGTCTAGGCTCATCGAACAAAGTTCGACACACAGTTCATATATATAAGTATATATATATAAGAAAGCCATTAAACGCTCCAGACCGAAGTCTAGGCTCAATCGAGACATAACTCGATAAAGTTAGTCCATATATATATATATATACAAACTGAAATGAAACCACGGACTGAAGTCCGGGCATACACACACAACACGACTCTTAATGTGAAGAACAGTGTATGCAAAGATGAAAAGAAAGGCTTTAAAGCGTGTAAGAAGGCTTAAAGTGGGCTGCCAAATAAGATTTCAATAACTTGAAATGGATGAACACTCGGCTCCCGCCAGTAAAAAGTAGCTATATATGAGCTTACAAGTGTTTACAATGAGAAAGCACTCAGTTTGCGGTGTGTACAGAGCAAATTGGATAGGGCTTCCTCGCCTTTTTCTCTTACAAAATGGCCACCCCAAGCCCTCTATTTATAGAGGATGGAGTCGCAGGTGTACCAGAGGCTTCCCGGGGTGCCCCGGGCTTAGCGGGTCATGCCGTCTCGATGTACGTGCACACATGCAACGTGATGTCCGTTCGAACTTTTAGAATTACAATTCGGGCATCCGACTGAGGTATATAGGACCTATTTCGGACTTCCGTTATCGAGAGTTATGCAATGACATGGGATTAGAGGTTGTACAAAGTCATGAAGATGGGACGATGCCCTCCGGTCTTCAGCTTCAAATTTTATCTGTTATCCTACGTAATAGTCACTCGGGGTTGGTCTTCCTTGATTCTTGTGGGACATTGTTGTGTAGAAATGTATGTTTGAAATGTTGAGACGGCGTGATGTGGAGTCAAGGTGGCAAGATGATGACTTTGCCCCTCACCGGGGTTATCTCCGATTTGGGCTGATAAAGCAGACATTACTCAGGGTTATCGCTGAGATTAAACTACTGCCAGTGTTGAAGGTCCTCAGTGTTATCTCTGAGGTGTGCCTGTCCTCCTGGTGTTATTACCAGGTCTTGTACTGAGTGCCTTGGTGTAAACGCCAAGGTTAAACCTGATTGCATTTGAAACAAGCATTTTCGGGGTTATCTTCGGAACTACAACTGCCTTCCTTAGGGTTATCTCCAAGGTTGGAATATACTATTCCCAGTGCTGGGACTGAGACTGAACATCTCGGGGTTATCTTCAGAATGAATCAGTCTTCTCCGGTGTGTGTTCTGGTATTGGATCTGCACGCCTCGGGGTTATCACCGAGGTTAAAATTTTTACTCCCGGTGTGTATTCCGGGTTGAAACTGAGCTTCTAGTAGTATCCAGACTGGATATGAACTGTCTTCCAGGGTTATGTCTAAAAGACGAATATGCCTTCCTACAATGTTAGTAATAGGTGTGTAGAAAATTTTGAGTGTCTTCAGATGCCCCATTTATCATATTCATGCAATGCAATGACATGGATAGGATAAAAAATCCTAGACACTTGAAATGCAATAAGATAAATATAATGCAATATAGAGCAATATGATGCAAGTGTATGATGCATATGAATTGCTTTCTAACATGCTGGGGATGATTGCCAGCTCCCTGTTGCTTCTACCGGTGATGGTGATGATGGAAAGCTTGGAGGTGTGATCTAAACCTATCAGGATGTTAACTTTGGGGCTATCACCAAAGTCCTTAATCTTGGATACATACTTTACTCCAAAGATGTGCCTCTCGTGTACAAGAGATCTGTGGGGATAAAACTTTGTCTGTTTGAGGATACGTATAACATATTCCATCATCGATCCTCCTTGATGGTGTTGATCTTCCTGGTTTGTATCGTCAGGAGATATCAATGTTCTGTTAGATTTACTGCCAACAGCAGATGTTGTCAGGGCTACCCGACCTTCGTTGGCGTGTGAACCAACGGTTGATCACTTGTTTTTACCCCCATCGGGGATCCATTTGATCCTTTGTTAATGTGTATATCAACAGATGAACTCCCAGCTGGGGATAAATGCCAAGGCTACTTGACTTTGTTGATGTGTGTATCAACTGATGCAATCATCGGATGGCTTCAGAAGCAATGTTGGGTTTACTTACCAACGGCTGAACTGACATCAAGGTTGCTTGACCTTTGCTGACATATGTATCAACGAAAAACATGCGTTGTAGCCCCCGTCGAGGACATGCTTATGAGATTGCGTTGTGACCCCCGCCTGGGATCTCCTTTGAGATTGCGTTGTAACCCCCGCCGGGGATCTCCTTTGAGATTGTGTTGTAACCCCCGCTGGGGATCTCCTTTAAGATTGCATTGTAACCCCCGCTGGGGATCTCCTTTTGATCATTGCTGATGTGTGTATCAGCAGAACATACGTTGTGACCCCCGCCGGGGACCTGCTTGCAAAGATTAGGGTGATAACCCTGTATTGATGGCATGGTACCTCTGTACCGTATTGCCGAATGTGGTATGCAATGACTTGGATCATCAGTATAGTAAACCTTGTGTTCGGGTGAATACCAATGGATGAAAAGAAAGTCATAGCCGGGTCTAGAAAAACCAGGGTTTTATGCTATTCTGCTCAATCGCGTGGCGTTTTTATCCCTGATTTGGCCTTTTCAACTTGTGAGAACTTCTTTGCAACTCAAATTGGATCGAGCCGGAGGGGTGGGACCCCATTCTCGATATCTTTTTTGGTAGGTCTCTGTTAGTAATAGGGCGTCTGTGCCCCATTTCCCTGTATTTTTAGTTATACAAAGATGATGATATACTTAGGAATGTATGTATAGTTTTTTCATTCCCTATATCATATTGCCATATATTATCTGTTATGCATGTATCATGTTATGCATATGTATCTATGTCTAGAGATATTCAGCATTGACCCCTGAATGGTATTATGATACGGCCCACACAGATGTCTTCTTCGACAGTCAGCCACATAGATCCCACCCCGCCATTATTGGTGGCATCCCGTCTGAGATATTGGTATAATAGTATGTCACCCTTAGATAGGGTGACCGTAGATAAGCTATTGTAGAATACCATGACCCTTTTGATGTTTCAGGCTCCTACAGGATTCGTGGAGGGCATGCTGGAGCACTGGATACCGGAGAGACATGTTTTCCAATTTGGGATCCAGGAGTTGACTCCCACTCTGGAGGAGTATGCACGATTGACGATGCTGTCACTGGACAAACCTTGCGTGCATATGGCTTTGGGGGACATAAGTCGACGGTTCATGACCCTCACTGGATTGAGGCGTAGGGTGGTTCATGATGAGCTGACATCTGGCCATGTTCTATCCCAGCATTTTTTATTTGATAGATTTGGCTCTAAGGATAGTTATAGACGACATTCTGGGGATTCACCACATCGGAGGCTCATTGGCGTCTGGCCAGGGTAGATGTACTGCTATTTTGCGTACTGTCATATGCCTATATGCCACGGTATATGGATGAGTTGGACATAGGAGTTATCATGGCGGTGAGAGCTCTCAGGGAGGGTCATACCATCATACCAATGATTATAGCAGAGACATTGAGGTCAGCTACATACTGCTGCACTTATCCGACATGAGTATTTACGGGCAGTTCGATCATGCTATACGTGTGGTTCATGTCAAACTTGAGACTGATTGGCACTTTTAGACGGCATGAGTATTGTTTCACCCATGATATATCCATGTCATACTCTTTTCAGCCTGCGGAGTGTACAAATGATGTGTCTTGGTCTGCTTTCTTAGCTGATATTGTAGACCCATTTAGTATATTACCGTGCTCAGGGCTCAGCTCACCTTACAACTTTATTACTCATGCTCCAGGCATGGATTATATCCCTCTGGCTGGTTTGAGGGGTATGACTACTTACCATCCACTGGCCGTGAGTCGCAGTTTGACCAGTTTTAGGATTTTCATCCTTTTGAGGGGGCGTTGGACCAGCGTTTAGCTTTTCGCTATCTTTCAACAGAGGACCGATTCCGTGTTTATGCATGTTGGGATCAGCGCGAGATAACTGCTTTCTCCATTAGTCATCCAGGTTGTTCTGCAGAGTATTTTGCATGGATGGAGACAGAGACTGCATCGGCTACGGTGATATCCACATTGCCGAGTATTGACTCAGATGGCAGAGAGCCCATGGAGGACATTGATTCTCACACTGAGGAGGAGACATCTATTGGGTTGCCAGTATTTCCTTTAGATTCTCCCAGTACTATCACTGCCGTGATTCAGCATTCAACACAGTACTTTGAGCGAAGTCTTCATTTGATGACCTTTGAGAGAGATCAGGCTAGATCCCTGATGTTGACAGCTCTTGATGGGAGAGACGCAACTCTATTAGAGATAGATGAGGCATTAGCTCATAGAGATATCGCTGTTGTTGAGCGGGATGGGGCCAGATTAACCAGAGATACAGTGATAGTTGAGAGGGATAGTGTCATATCTGCCCAGGATGTAGCCGTCACAGATAGTACTGCAGTGAGGTCCCTTACCACTGGCATGCTTGCAAAGATGAGCACTTACATTGATGAGCATATGGTCACGATGCAGATGGCTGTAAATCTGTTGGGTTGTGTGGATATACTCGTACAGGAGACCACAGCTTTACCTCCTTATTCGGAGAGGGATGCCATGTTGGGCTTGTTAGCTCGTATATACACCGATTTGTAGATGGACTTGTATTTTCCTTCACAGACTAGCTTAGCCATTTTGTCACGTACATTGTGTATATCAAACAACATTATATATAGCAGGAAAATATATTTTTGATCACTTCCCTTTTAGATATGCTCTGATACTTGCTTGATATTTGCCTGCTTCTTCAGGGCTTATGATCTTGATGTATTTTGAATTCCTCCTTACTAGATGGACATTAAAATGTCTCTGGATAGTTCAGAATGGATCATAGATCTGTGTGTATCCCTACCATCTTTGGTGTCTTGGGACTGGTTTCTGTATGGAAATGGGGAGAGGAGTGTGGCTTTCCTCTCTGAGATTGGCCGCACCACAGATGGTCGCCAGTACTCCTATTTAGGAGGAGCCTAGTTAATTCCAACTCTTATGGATTAGTATTACTCTTTGAGGAACAATCGCAGCTTAGATGGTCGTCGAATCTCCTATTTGTGAGGAGAGGTTGGGTAATTCCATCCCTTTGGTTTGAAGCCAATGAAATGTGGTGGATTGAAGTTTGATCCCAGTACCATTGACAAGTATTTGTGTTTTGGTAGGGGGTTAGACCGAACCATGAATAACTGCCTACATACTCCTATTGAAGAGGAGATCAGGTCTGCATAGTTCGAACTTGGTGTAAGAGGTTCAACACTGTATGTGGCAGAAATGGTGTAGAAGCTTTATTGATGAAGAAGGTCGTAGAAGTGTTTTTGTGGTTTTTGTTTTTGTAGAAAAGGGTAGAAATGTTTTTGTTGTTTATGTTTATTGCGACCGGGCCATATAGAATATGGTTGCCTACGTACTCCCGTGTATCAAGGAGATCAGGTCGACGTAGTTCGGCCCTCAGGGCGAGTTGAAAAACGTGATCCCATGTGCAGGATAAACTGTGGGGAAGAAAGATTAATCCCATGTACAGGTCAAACTGTGGGGAAGAAAGTTTAATCCCATGTGCAAGATAGACTGCGGGGAAGAGAAAGTTTTATCCTAGGTTGAGGATAAACTGCATGTGTGAAAAGTTTGATCCCATATTTGGGGTAACAAACTATAAACGCGAGAGGTTCAATCCTTAGTGGCATGACCAAAGTTGTAAAAGCGCAGTGAAGCCAGGCTGCTGGCTTGAAGAGTACGTTTCCCTAAAGGGCAAAGTGTGGAAAAAAGTTGTATGTGACGCCCCCAAAATTAGGTATACGTCACCCATCTTGGGTCGCCACTTAATGGTACAGAATTCAAATACAACTTACTAATACAACTGTCGTGTACAATATGACAAAACATAACTGTGAGTTTGAATACAATTATTGTCTACTAGAGATTATACAAACTCAAAAGGAGTCCTCATTATAATTATCGTCACACTATTTAATAGAATAGTGATGACTACTAATACTATCATCTGGTCCCTCACTCCGTTCCCCGACTCGTCCCAGTTATATTCTCATTTCCTGAAGAGAACAGTGAAAGAAAGGGTGAGCTCAACTAGCCCAGTAAGAAATATTATGACTAAGATAATGCAGAATAAATTATCATTAGCCTTCAACAGTGTTAAACTGATAAAATATAATAAACATCAAGTTTAACTGCAGCGGAACAAGCAATCCATTAGAAGAGTCAAGTAGAGAATAAAATCTACTATCTTCTATGATTTAAAAGGTTTTTCAACACTGTTATCGCTGGGACTCAGCTTAATAAAATAATTCACATCATCGAATCATCCCTATACTACGGGCCAAGGATATTCATTAAATTATCAATGGTCATGACTATACCGAATAATCTCTGGTCCATCTCTGCACGTAAGCCAACGATAACTTTCATCACCATATATATAAGCATGAGGATGATGACAATGATATAAGCATTAATCAAACTAAAACAAGGATAAATGTTACAGACATTAACTTTATCCAAATATTATCAATCACATAATAAATTCATAATCTAATATTATTAATATCATAACAATATTTTAATCACTTCTTAAACTTATAAACAATTTATTTCAGTTGTTTACACTTTACCAAATAATACATTTAATCATTCAAACATGTCATACTCATAATATTTCATCACCAATGATCAAATTCCTTATCAACAATCTACATATACCTTATATAGGATTTCTAAGTCATAAAATCCTATCTTCTAACTTTGTTACTTCACATAACATATTTAACTCATTTACTCATAACTAGATCATTTTCATGAAAAATACCAAATCAGTTCCAAAAATATTTCTTTTATGGGATTTAGCATAATATAGTCCCATACTGAAAATATATTTTTCTCGAAATTTTTAAAATTCATTTACTATTTTTCAAAAATTAATTTTTAATTAATTTCTTAAGAAATTAGCTACCTCAAGTTTAACTCCATAAATCCCCAAATCTTGGCAGGATCTTACACATGTTAACGTGAGCTCCCAGTTTAAATTTCATGATCATCGGAGTTATAGAACTCCGGTTATAGCGTTTTTCGTCAGAAAAACATAAATATTGAAATGGTCATAACTTGCTCATTTTAAGTTGGAATGAGATCATTTTTGAACACGATGTTCTTTATACCATATAATTTCATGTCCCAAAAGGCCTGAATTTTTCTTACTAATTAAGTGGCCGAAACAACCCTCACAAAAACGTGGCAGCAACTTTTTGGCCATTTTACAGTTTTGACTCCTTTGCTAAAATCAGTCCACACGAAAATCTACAATACCTTTTCTAGTAATTCCACTTATATAAGTTAGAAAACTCATAGATCTAACTCTAGGACTTGACCACACTCAAAAATTCAAAATATAATAGGAGATATGATCAATTGAATTTTATGTTACGTTTTTACCAAAATCTGGTTTTTCAACCCTTTGTGATTTCTAAGAAACTTTCTTGTTTTCACATAATAACCAACATAACACATCATAACACTTACTAATACTTCATATACCCATGATTTTCATCAGTCCAATACTTTTATTATGACTCTCATCATAATCAACGTAAACAGATCATTTTCACAATTTAATAAGGAATGAATACAAAGGATCATTCACCATGCATGTGACAATCCACATAGACAGGTTATTCCAACAGAATAATAAAGAATGAAATAACAGAAGGATTCACCATGCATGCGATAGAGACCGCACAAACAGGTTATTCCCAACAGAATAATAAATACGGAATAATAAATGATGGAACCAGGTCCGGCGTAAAATGCATAGACAGGATATTCCGATAGAATCGTAAATACAGAAAAATAAATGATGGAACCAGGTCAGGTGAAATTCACACCGACAGGATATTCCGACAGAATTGTAAATACAGAATAATGATGGAACCAGGTCAGGTAAAATTCACACCGACAGGATATTCCGATAGAATCGTAAATGCAGAATAATAAAAGAAGATCACTAAGTATTGGGTAAACCGCATATACAGGTCATTCAACCAAATATAGGGTAAAACGCGCATACAGGTTATTCCAACAAAATAATAAAGAATGGAATAACAGAAGTTCTCTTCATGAATAAGAAAGAATAACACCCCTTATGAGTACAACAAATAATATTCCCTACCTTTGAAAGAAAAGTATTCCGACTAGTAGGGCGAGGATATACTCGAAGAAAACTTGTACTACGCTCAAAGCTTTCTTAAACTCTAAAGAAATACGCTCAAGATTATAGAAGAAGAATTCTCTCTATAGTTTCTCTCTCTAGAGTTTCAGTGAATTCGTAAGAAAATAATGAAGGAATGAGCTTCTATTTATAGGAAAATGGAATGCATAGTAACTAATCTATGAACGATCCAGATTGATTTACTTTAATCTGACGGTCCATATTTAAAGAAAAATCTTTTAAATAAAATATAATATATTCTATTTATATAAAAAGATTTTTACTATGCAAACACTATACAACACTATGCATAATAAAATATAATATATTCTATTTATAGAATAACTTTAATAAAGTATTCTGTTTTATATAAAAAGATATTTCTGTTTTATTACGTTAATAATACGAATAAAACAAAACTTCATTATCGCTAAATAATTCAGATTATTAATTGACAATAATTGAATCAAACTAAGTGACTTCTCACATAAGCATTAATAATCAATACCGTGTGCCTATATACAATCACACGCATTACTGTACTTTTACTACCGAGTAGTTCAATAGTATCAATGGTAAAACTTTCGCCGTTATTTTCATAAAATATTTTTATCGTTTTCTCAATCCGATAATAATTCCGTTGTGGGGTCCACCAATGATTGTACCGACGTACGGATATTTTCTGACAAAAAGAATATTTCTCGTGAATAGTAACTTATGAATAGTACTCCGACACAAAAAGTATCCCAAATACTCGAGTGAACAATACTATAGTGAATAGTGACCAGGTATTTTATGACAACTTGTTTACTTTAAAAAAAAAATCACATATCACCCTTAACTTTAACCTTTTATCAATTTAACCATTTACCAAAATAGAAAAATTGAATACTTTTATTTCATAAAATTCGGGGTCTCACATTGTATGTAATGAAGGGTTGAAGAACCGGAATGACTGGTGATCTGATAATCCAGTAACAGGATGCTTTCTTGATAGTAACTTCAGACATAATATCGTTTCACGGTGTCCGAGTTGATAAGCTGTGAAAATTCATCGCCGTCCATTTCTTGCAATCTGAGAGCACCTCCTGTCAATACCTCCTTGACAATAAATGGGCCTTTCCAGTTAGGAGCGAATTTTCCCTTAGACTGAGCTAGACTTTTCTATTGTAGGATCTGGCGATCCTTTGTTGATATAACTGACCATGGAAGATAGTCGCGTTTCGCCTTTCATCTATCAGAGGCAATTGGCGATACCTGTCTTGTACCCATTGGTCTTCATCCAGCTGAGCGTCCATCAACACTCTGAGGGATTCCATTTCTACTTCTATGGGGAGTACTGCTTCTATCCCATAGGTTAATGCGTAGGGGGTTGCCCCAGTTGAAGTACGCATTGATGTTCTGTAGGCTAACAGAGTAAGAGGCAATAAGTCATGCCATCCTTTGTGGTTGGTGGACATCTTTTGCATAATCTTCTTGATATTTTTGTTAGCTGCTTCAACATCACCATTCATCTTTGGACGGTAGATGACAGAGTTAAGATGTTTGATGTGGAATTTACTGCATAACTCCTCCATCATTTTGTTGTTGAGGTTTTTAGCATTGTCTGATACAATCACCTCTGGTTGTCCATATCAACAAATGATATTGTTTCGGATGAAAGCAATGATGACTTCTTTGGTAACCCTGGGGAAGGAGGCTGCTTCTACCCATTTGGTAAAGTAGTCGATCATGGTGAAGATAAAGTGATGTCCGTTATTGGCTTTGGGCTCGATGTGCCCGATCACGTCCATTCCCCACATTGAGAAGGGCCAAGGTGAACTCATATTGTGGAGCTCCCGTAGAGGTGCGTGGATAGCATTCCCATGAATTTGGCATTGATAACATCTCCTGATGTGGTCATTACAGTCAGCCTTGAGAGATAGCCAGTAATGTCCTGTCCTGAGGATCTTCTAAACAAGGAGGGGGCCACTCATGTGTGGGCCACATACTCCACCATGGACCTCATCCATGAGTCTCTGAGCTTGATCCTTATCCAGGCATCTGAGGAGACCTAGTCATGCATCTCTCTTGTAGAATGCATCTCCGCTCAAGTAGAATTTCATAGCAAGTCGATGAATCCGCCTTTATTTGGTCAGGCTCGCCTCAGCGGGTGTAGATCCATCTCGCAAGTATTCCTTGATATGCTGGTACCAAGGCTGTTGGATGGGAGGTAGCTCATCCGATACTTCTCCAACACAATTTCCATAGGCAGGTGCCTTTTACAGGACACATGTGACGCTTGGCATGTGTTCCTTGTCAGGTATGTGTATCAAGGAGGCCAACGTTGCTAATGCGTCTGTGAAGTCATTCCTATTACGAGAAATGTGTAGAAAGGAGATCTCTTTGAACTCCGAAGCCATCTGTAAAACTTGTCGATGGTAAGGCAGTAAACGTAGCTCTTTGGTTTGATAGATTCCCGTGGATTGTTTAACTACCAACTCTGAATCCCCAAAGACAGTTAACCGTCTTATGCCCATTGAACGGGTAAGTTTTAGCCCCATGATACAGCCTTCATACTCAGCTGTGTTGTTGGTGCTGATAAACTATAATTTGACGACGACGGGATACTGCTCCCCCGTACCGGATACCAGAACTGCTCCAGCTCCAAAACCTTCCATATTATTAGCTCCATCAAAATACATGTTCCACGTGTTACGTGCATCGTACTGATGGTGTTGCTGAATTGCCATTACCCCTTCATCGGGGAAGTATATTTCCAAGGGTTTGAAGTCCCCTGAAGGTGCGACGGCCAGTTGATCCACAATTTCTTGACCTTTAATGGACTTTTATGTCATATAAGCACTGTCAAATTATTGCAGAATCAATTTCCATCTGGACAGCTGACAATTCAGTATGGGTTTACTAAACACATACTTGAGAGGATCCATATGGGATATGAGATGGGTTGTGTGTCCATGAAGGTAATGTTGTAACCTCATGGCGGCCCATGCTAAAGCACAACAAGTCTTCTCAATTAGAATGTACTTTTGTTCACTGCTGCTGAATATTTTGCTGAGGTAATAGATAGCTCGTTCTCGGCCTCTATCGTCTTTTTGACCCAACATGCAGCCCATGGCATTGTCACTTAGGGACAGGTACATGAACAGGGGAACATCATCCCTGGGTGGCACCAAAATAGGAGCTTTGACTAGCTACTCTTTAATGGTAAGGAAGGCTCTCTGGCACTCATCATTCCATTTCATGGAGGAGTTCTTCCTTAACAGCTTGAAGATAGGCTCACAGGTTGCTGTGAGTTGAGAAATGAACCTACTAATGAAGTTGAATCTTCCCAAATATTCCCGTATTTCCTTCTCTGTCTGAGGAATGGGTATTTCCGTAATCGCCTGGATTTTGGTGGGGTCCAGCTCGATTCCTTTATGGCTGACTAGAAATCCTAGCAACTTGCCTGATTTAACGCCAAAGGCGCACTTGGCTGGATTCAACTTCAAGTTGTACTTACGCAACTTGTTGAAAAGCTTTTTGAGATGGTCTAAGTGGTCCTCCTCCTTCCGGGACTTGACAATGATGTCATCCACGTAGATTTCTATCTCTTTGTGCATTAAATAGTGGAAAAGAGCCATCATAGCTCTTTGATAAGTAGCTCCAGCATTGATGAGGCTGAAAGACAATCGTCTATAGCAAAAGGTTCCCCAAGGAGTGATGAAAGCAGTTTTCTCACGATCCTCCTTAGCAACCATGATCTGATGGTATCCCGCAAAGCAATCAGCAAAGGAGTACATGCTGTATTGAGCAGTATTGTCAATGAGAATGTGGATAAAAGGCATGGGAAAGCTATCCTTAAGGTAAACTTTATTCAGATCCTGATAATCCACGCAAACTCGCACCTTTCCTCCAGGCTTAGGCACATGAACGATGTTGGATATCCATTCGGGATATGTGGACACCATGATAATACCAGCTTGAAATTGTTTCACAATTTCTTCTTTCACCTTTAAACTCCACTCAGGTTTCAATCGCCTGAGTTTCTGCTTGACTGGCTTGAATCCCTCTTTAATGGGAAGACGATGAAGGACAATGTCACTAGACAAACCCACCATGCCTTCATGAGACCATGTAAACACATCCTGGAATTGGGTTAGTAGTGTAACCATGTCATTCCTCTAGTTTGGGGTAAGGTCTGTGTGACGCCCCCAAAATAGGTATACATCACCCATTCTGAGTCGCCAAATACATGGTACATACAACGTCATTTATACAACTGTCGTGCAAAATACGACGACAGATATACTGTGAGTTTCAATACAAATATTGTAACGTATATAATACGATAATATTCATATTTAAATTATTACAATGTCATATAACGTACAACAACAAATAATTCAAGTCCCGAAGAAACACGAGAAGATTTTTATTGTCATCATTCTAATGCTGTGTATTTTTGACGCTTTCAAGGTCGGGTCCTCATCACCCTATAGTTGTTCACCAAAACCAATTAGTAAGTGATGTATAAAATATGTCACACACATTTTATTATTCTCAACATAATTATTATGCCACACCGTTTCATATTTTGATTAGGCTTGTGACTAATTCGTATCACCACTTTATACCCAAGTTCTCTCTGCTAGTCCCAGCTACACTTTTTATAAACTGAAAGGGGTGATGAAGTAAAAGGGTGAGCACAAACAGCCCAGTAAAGAATATCATGACTTAAGATAATTACATTATCAATAGCCTTCATCAATACTAAATCAGATATTTAGAATATATGGTAGAAGATAAAAGTTTTCAACCATAATAGCAGTAGAACAAGCAATCCATTAGAAGAGTCAAGTAGAACATAATGTCTACTATCTCCTCTAAATTAAAAGTTCATCGTTAATATTTCATTCCTGTAATACTCATCAACAGTTCTTTATTGTACCCAAGACAAAGAGAACTCTCATCACCTGTCTTCACCTAAACAACCAAAGATTATAGTTAAATTTACAATTCATATTTATAATCAGGTAAATCAACAGTCCATCTTTGCAATACGTGCCTAAGATAATAAACTGTAAAACCAATTACCAACAGTCCATCTTTGCACTACAAGCCAAAGATATACAATTGTAAAACCAATAATGCTGAGACTCAGCTTAATAGTATCACGACCACGAATTATCCATGCACTATGGGCCAAGGATATTCGTGTTTTCAATTACGGTCATGATTATGCCGAATAATCCCTAGTCATAATCATACCAAGTCCATCTATGCACTACGGGCCAAAGATGACTTTTACCACATCATTTGTAACATTACGGTCATGATTATACCGAATAATCCCTGGTCATAATCATACCAAGTCCATCTATGCAGTACTGGCTGTAGATGACATTCAACACAATATAAGCATGAGAATGATGACAATGATATATATAATGAATAAACATAAATCATCAGAATAATAAGATAACATAGATCTTAGTAATTTTGAACTTAATTAGCTAGAGTCCAAATTGATAACATAATAATAGATGAAGCAAAACTATTAAGGATATTCTAATCCTTTCAGGACCTTTCATCATTTAATGACAAGCTGAAGAAACGAATAATAACATCTTACCATAATATGGAGTATGAAAGAAAATGATATTACTTTACCATAAAAATGATACACTTTACCACAATAATGATATCCCTTACCTTAGCATGTGACTTGATTCTGCTTCCTGTAAAATTGACAACTTAAATAATGCTTGCATTCCTTATCTACACTTGGAGTAATATTACACTCAATAGAAATACTCACAATAATATGCTCATAATATTGAAGTAAAAGAATTCTATATTTTTAGTGTAGTGATAGTGTGTGTTTAGTTACTCCATCGAGCAACCTATTTATACTAAAAATTTAGTAAATAACTGGCACACCTGCTTTGACAAATTAACCAAATGGGGTATATAATACTGGTAGTGGAATTTATGGTCCCACAGAGAATATTAAATCAACATGTACACGTTTTAACAAAATTTGTTCAATAATAGAGTTGTGGTCCATACTACTTTAGAAAAAGTAGAGTGTCGGCAAGTCTTGCCAAACTTACTTTTGTAAAAAGAAAATAATTGAACAAACATCTGTATATCATACTTATCTTTAATCAACAACCTTTCAATCTTTGAACCATTATTCTCAATTATTAACATACTCTCAATACTGCCAACTAGTTTAATTATATCATATCAAATAATATGAGTCACTGTGTAATAACTACTGTGGCAATTATTGAAATAAATACCGAGTGACTTCTTACGTGAGAATCAAATCAATACCTTACTTATAAACGGATCAACATCAAATTATATTTATCTCGAATAACATATAAACTAGCTAATAATTCATTATTCATTTAAGTTGTCTTTATTTATCGCATAATATCATTATATTTAATAATGTTCATGTTTTACAACTTAGAACAACATCATTTATCGTCTAAAACATTACACACTGCATACGTGCATGCCCGACGTCCCTCGATTGACAACGAATGCACATCAGTACCTAAAATAGCCATTTTAGGCATTGCTCCCGACCTCAAATCTAAAAACATAAAGAATGAAAGATTTAGGTCTACTCGTTATCTTTCTGAATCATCCTAAATCACCTCAATCGGAGTTCGTATGAAAATGTTATGCCCAATTTACTAAAGGACGTCCGAACAGATTTTGGCTTAACACTTGACCAGCGCCTAGGCGCCCAACTTTGGCCTTGGGCAAGCACCTAAGCACCCAAGAATAGATTCTAAGCGCCTAGTCCAGCGCCTAGGCGCCCGACCCTTGACACTTAACTCCGATTTCTTGATTTTTGCAACTTTTAACGCACATACATCAAATCTTCATAACTTCTTCATACTTTATCGGAATTAGTCTGTTTTCGAGGCTATGAAAATCTTGTAACATGCTCTACAAAACCCCCATGATTTTATAATTTTTTAGATTCATTAATGAGTCCATAGGTTGGCTCAAAAGTGCCTCAAGACAAAGATTTCCATCGCTTAACATGATTTTAAGAAAACTTTCACCATGAATTCGTTTTAACTCCAATTTGGTTCATTCAAGTTGGGTTATGTTCTTAACTCAGAGAAATATAACATAAAATTATCAAACTAAGCTTTCAAACATAAAACATAAGAATATAAGGTTCTCAAACTCAGTCCAAAAACTATCCAACATGGTTCTTTGTCAATCTTTCCACCCTTTATACATAGGTTCGAATTTTGTGTGTTTTGGTTTCACTTGGATGCTCTTAAGAGTTCATTTAGCTTCTAAGAATCATTCTTAAGAAGATTCTTTACACATATAACTCAAAATAACATTTAACACGATATGAAGCTTGAAGAGAAAAATGGAGATTTAAGGTTTTAAGAACTTACTTCTTAGATTTTCCTCCTCTAAGATGTTAGATGATGTGCTAGAGATGGTTAAGATAATCTCCTCTACTTCCTTGATGCATCCCGTAGCTAAAATAAAACTTCATCACCAAACCCTTTTATTTCTCTCTAGGATTCGTGGAGCTTAATGAAGAAGATGATGAATAGTGGTTATGGAGGTTTTATAAGGAGTTTGCTTCTCTCCTTTACTCAAGTCATACCTGAACTCTCCCTCTCTCCCTCTCCTCTTCTCTAATTCTTTCTTTCTTTTCTCTATTATACTCGTGAGTGTAAATAATATGGGAGCATTCTCCCTTTTTTTTCTTTCCTTTCTTATTTTCCCATTATTCCTTTGTCTCCCACATGTTAGCCGCCCAATAATTCCCACTTCCTCCCTCTCTTTATTTGCTCATTTATTCGATTAAATGTTCGTTTGACCATTTAACAATTTAACATTTTTAAATTTTAAAAATAATAATCATAAATTAAATTAGACTTTTATTTTATAAAAGTCGGGGTTTTACAATCACCCCACCTTATGAAATTTCGCCCTCGAAATTTACGTACCTGGTAGTTCGAAGAGACGAGAAATTCCAATTCTAGCTCATAGGCTACTTCTTCTGTCTCATGGTTCATCAATTGCTCAATTCCTGTATTTCAGATATCATTCTAGAATACAATTTCAAAATAAGAGTTAATTAACATTCCACATAATATCCCTATACTCTGACCGACCCATTAAATAACAATTAAACTTAGGTAGGTCATACTATCGAAGGAATTACACATCTCTCTCCTCCTAGTTCTAGTCTCACATCTCAGCCAGGGATCATATCCCTAAGCTTTGATACCAACTGTGACGCCTCCAAAATAGGTATACATCACCCATTCTGAGTCGCCAAATACATGGTACATACAACTTCATTTATACAACTGTCGTGCAAAATACGACGACAGATATACTGTGAGTTTCAATACAAATATTGTAACGTATATAATACGACAATATTCATATTTAAATTATTACAATGTCATATAACGTACAACAACAAATAATTCAAGTCCCGAAGAAACACGAGAAGATTTTTGTTCTCATCATTCTAATGTGGTGTATTTTTGACGCTTTCAAGGCCGGGTCCTCATCACCCTATAGTTGTTCACCAAAACCAATTAGTAAATGATGTATAAAATATGTCACACACATTTTATTATTCTCAACATAATTATTATGCCACACCGTTTCATATTTTGATTAGGCTTGTGACTAATTCGTATAACCACTTTATACCCAAGTTCTCTCTACTAGTCCCAGCTACACTTTTTATTACCTGAAAGAGGTGATGTAGTAAAAGGGTGAGCACAAACAGCCCAGTAAAGAATATCATGACTTAAGATAATTTCATTATCAATAGTCTTCATCAATACTAATACAGATATTTAGAATATATGGTAGAAGATAAAAGTTTTCAACCATAATAGCAGTAGAACAAGCAATCCATTAGAAGAGTCAAGTAGAACATAATGTCTACTATCTCCTCTAAATTAATAGTTCATCGTTAATATTTCATTCTTGTAATACTCATCAACAGTTCTTTATTGTACCCAAGACAAAGAGAACTCTCATCACCTGTCTTCACCTAAACCACCAAAGATTATAGTTAAATTCACAATTCATATTTATAATCAGGTAAATCAACAGTCCATCTTTGCAATACGTGCCTAAGATAATAAACTATAAAACCAATTACCAACAGTCCATCTTTGCACTACAAGCCAAAGATATACAACTGTAAAACCAATAATGCTGAGACTCAGCTTAATAGTATCACGACCACGAATCATCCATGCACTACGGGCCAAGAATATTCGTGTTTTCAATTACGGTCATAATTATACCGAATAATCCCTGGTCATAATCATACCAAGTCCATCTATGCACTACGGGCCAAAGATGACTTTTACTACATCATTTGTAACATTACGGTCATGATTATACCGAATAATCCCTGGTCATAATCATACCAAGTCCATCTATGTACTACTGGCCATAGATGACTTTCAACACAATATAAACATGAGAATGATGACAATGATATATATAATGAATACACATAAATCATCAGAATAATAAGATAACATAGATCTTAGTAATTTTCAACTTAATTATCTAGAGTCCAAATTGATAACATAATAATAGATGAAGCACAAACTATTAAGGATATTCTAATCCTTTTGGGACCTTTCATCATTTAATGACAAGCTGAAGAAACGAATAATAACATCTTACCATAATATGGAGTATGAAAGAAAATGATATTACGTTAGCATAAAAATGATACCCCTTACCACAATAATGATATCCCTTACCTTAGCATGTGACTTGATTCTGCTTCCTGTGAAATTGATAACTTAAACAATGCTTGCATTCCTTATCTACACTTGGAGTAATATTACACTCAATAGAAATACTCAAAATAATATGGTCACAATATTGAAGTAAAAGAATTCTATATTTTTAGTGTAGTGATAGTGTGTGTTTAGTTACTCCATCGAGCAACCTATTTATACTAAAAATTTAGTAAATAACTGGCACACCTGCTTTGACAAAATAACCAAATGGGGTATATAATACTGGTAGTGGAATTTATGGTCCCACAGAGAAAATTAAATTAACATGTAGACGTTTTAACAAAATTTGTTCAATAATAGAGTTGTGGTCCATACTACTTTAGAAAAAGTAGAGTGTCGGCAAGTCCTGCCAAACTTACTTTTGTAAAAAGAAAATAATTAAACAAACATCTGTATATCATACTTATCTTTAATCAACAACCTTTCAATCTTTGAACCATTATTCTCAATTATTAACATACTCTCAATACTGCCAACTAGTTTAATTATATCATATCAAATAATATGAGTCACTGTGTAATAACTACTGTGGCAATTATTAAAATAAATACCGAGTGACTTCTTACGTGAGAATCAAATCAATACCTTACTTATAAACGGATCAACATCAAATTATATTTATCTCGAATAACAAATAAACCAGCTAATAATTCATTATTCATTTAAGTTGTCTTTATTTATCGCATAATATCATTATATTTAATAATGTTCATGTTTTACAACTTAGAACAACATCATTTATCGTCTAAAACATTACACGTTGCATACGTGCATGCCCGACGTCCCCCGATTGACTCCGAATGCACATCAGTCCCTAAAATAGCCATTTTAGGAATTGCTCCTGACCTCAAATCTAAAAACATAAAGAATGAAAGTTTTAGGTCTACTCGTTATCTTTCCGAATCATCCTAAATCATCTCAATCGAAGTTTGTATGAAAAAGTTATGCCCAATTTACTAAAGGACGTCCGAATAGATTTTGGCTTAACACTTGACCAGCGCCTAGGCGCCCAACTTTGGCCTTGGGCAAGTGCCTAGGCGCCCAAGAATAGATTCTAAGCGCCTAGTCCAGCGCCTAGGTGCCCGACCCTTGACACTTAACTCCGATTTCTAGATTTTTTCAACTTTTAACGCACATACATCAAATCTTCATAACTTCTTCATCCTTTATCGGAATTAGTCTTTTTTCGAGGCTATAGAAAGCTTGTAACATGCTCTACAAAACCCCCATGATTTCATAATTTTTTAGATTCATTAATGAGTCCATAGGTTGGCTCAAAAGTGCCTCAAGACAAAGATTTCCATCGCTTAACATGATTTTAAGAAAACTTTCACCACGAATTCGTTTTAACTCCAATTTGGTTCATTCAAGTTGGGTTATGTTCTTAACTCAGAGAAATATAACATAAAATTATTAAACTAAGCTTTCAAGCAATAAAACATAAGAATATAAGGTTCTCAAACTCAGTCCAAAAACTATCCAACATGGTTCTTTGTCAATCTTTCCACCCTTTATACATAGGTTCGAATTTTGTATGTTTTGGTTTCACTTGGATGCTCTTAAGAGTTCATTTAGCTTCTGAGAATCATTCTTAAGAAGATTATTTAAACATATAACTCAAAATAACATCTAACACGATATGAAGCTTGAAGAGAAAAATGGAGATTTAAGGTTTTAAGAACTTACTTCTTAGATTTTCCTCCTCTAAGATGTTAGATGATGTGCTAGAGATGGTTAAGATAATCTCCTCTAATTCCTTGATGCATCCCGTAGCTAAAATAAAACTTCATCATCAAACCCTTTTATTTCTCTCTAGGATTCTTGGAGCTTGACGAAGAAGATGATGAATAGTGGTTATGGAGGTTTTATAAGGAGTTTGCTTCTCTCCTTTACTCAAGTCATACCTGAACTCTCCCTCTCTCCCTCTCCTTTTCTCTGATTCTTTCTTTCTTTCTCTATTATACTCGTGAGTGTAAATAATATGGGAGCATTCTCCCTTTTTCTTCTTTCCTCTCTTATTTTCTTCCTTCCATTATTCCTTTGTCTCCCACATGTTAGTCGCCAAATAATTCCCACTTCCCCCTCTCTTTATTTGCTCATTTATTCGATTAAATGTTCGTTTGACCATTTAACAATTTAACATTTTTAAATTTTAAAAATAATAATCATAAATTAAATTAGACTTTTATTTTATAAAAGTCGGGGTTTTACAGTCTGAATCAATCTGGATTAACTTAGGGTTTTCTAAGGTTCCAAGATTGAAGGAGGTGATTTGAACAAGGTTGGGTTTAGGTTTGTCTTCGACCCATTCGTTGATAGCTGGAGGCACCTCAATGTCCTCTTGTATATTCAGCAAGTCTGAGTCCAACTTTTCATCAAAGTGACAATCCTCGTGGAGAAGAGGCATCTTATCAGCAAGTACATGCACATCTAAGTTCAGAGTCCGGAAATAAAATATGCTTTCACTTAATATATATGAAACTGTTTAATCATACAAAGTGTTAGTATGTATGGACAAAACAACTGCTAATACTGTAAAGAAAAGTAAGGAGTTATGATATCTACAGGGCAGAAAGAAGTCCTGCCCATTTTACCCTTGTCGACCAATGCAAGGAGTGCTGTTCCAATTGGCAAGGGCAAAGTCATGGGGGACTGCAATAATGGAGGGGTTGTCATCGTCCTCCTTCTCCTGAATGATAACCATTACGTCTGGGCAATCATCGTCTGGGGTATATCTGTTAGTTTGTTCATCATGGACAATGATGCGTACACCTAACATCATTCTGACGATGTCTTGTTTAATTCTCTGTACCTCTTCTTCCACCTTGGGATCTGGAACAAAGACTTCCTTCTCCTTTACCGGTATCGGCTTAGGAAATAACATAGCCATTACATTGGCTGGCACTTTTACCGGAGCTTGTGAGGACTCTGGATGTATAGGTGGAGATAATAGCCGTGTGGCCGAAGTGGAAGGAATCTGCTTATGCTTATGTGGATTCTTAGAATTGGTACTAGAAGTATAGCCTAGTCCGGCTGTCCCAGTTTAACTGGACACTTGGATAGGGTGCTTAATACCCTGATAATTTTTTCCCAATCCTTTTCTAGGCTGGTGTCCCAATGACATCATTTCTTGAATAGCTGCCATTACTTCGACAAAAATCTTGGGTATGGAAAATGGTGTCCCAATGGCATGATATTGAGGATTACTTACTTCCAAAGTGTGGAAACTGACCGGCTCAACATCAGAATTGAAACTGATGAATGGTATATCACCCTGTTGAGGGTATTCTGGCTCAGCGTTGACTGTGACTAGGCTATTGTTAATAATGTATTTAAGTTACTGATGAAGAGTGGAGGGGACTGCCCCAGCCATATGAGTCCATGGTCTCCCCAGAAGTAGGTTGTATCCTGTATCTATTTTGAGCACATGAAAATATACGCAAAATGTATGGGGACCAATCTCAATTGGCAGCTCAATCTCTCCGACTGAATTTCGGCGGGATCCATCAAAAGCTTTGATGATCGTATGGCTACTTCAAATTTGGTTGAGATTGACATTCATCTTCAGTAGCATAGTGTAAGAACAAATATTCAAAGACGAACCTCCGTTTACCAAGACTCCAGCTAACATGTATCCGGAGGATAAAACCGTAATGTGCAATGGCTTACAATGACCAGTCCCTTCAGGCGGTATGTCATCGTCAGTGAAAGAGATCACATTGTTGTTAAAAATATAATCAGCCAGATGTTGAAATTTTTCCACATCTACTGATTTTGGCAAGTAGGCTTCTTCCAAAACCTTTAGTAGAATCTTCCTGTGATCTTCGGAAGTTAATACCAAGTCTAATATTGAAATTTGATGTGGAGCTTCTCTTAAGCTTAAAAACACCTTGGCTTCATTATGACCCATAGCACGAAGGAATTTTTTAATCTTCTATATGGGAATTTTCCCCTTTGATTTAACAGCAGGCTTCATCACCCGTTGGGGAAGATACAGTGGATTCTCATTCGACACTGTAGCAGTTGTATGACATGTGGATCCTTCAGCTTCTCCATAATTCCAGGTAACTTTCTGTAAGCTGACAACAGGATATTGTGGTCTGAATGACAACATGATGGGCTATGGAGCAGCCACTTTCAAAGGATTGTTAACTCCCTTGAGTTGAATTATGAGTGGTTTAACAGTCTCATCAGCCTCAGAGGATATAACTGCTACCAGTCCCTTCCATTTGGCGGGACAAGTATTTTCACTCTCAAATAGCACAGTATCATTGTTTACCAGTTGCAGGACACCGCTATCGATTAAGTTTTGAATAAGGTGGCGGAGTGCCCAGTATTCTTCCGTGCTGTGACTGTGAGAATGGGAGTGATACTGACATACTCCATCAGGATTGAACCGTCCTGAACAGGGATTGATTGGAGGTAGGAGGGAAGTAATTCTTCCTTCATTGATTATCATCTGAAGTATTTCCTCCATAGGTTTGCCCAAGTAGGTGAATTCCTTTCTATTGGCAAAATCCCGACGGGCTTTGACAGTCGCTCTCTTCGTCACTTTGTCCTCCAATGTTTCATATTTTAAAGGTGACGATGGAGTATTCATAATCAATGGGAGGAGACTAGCATGCTCCTGGTTGACTAATTGGCGTGTGACTTGATGCTGATAGGTCACCAGTTCGGCCAATTGCTCAATTTGCTTGCATAGAGCTTTCATCTTTTGTTCCATCATAAACTGGAACTTTGCATAATCCCATTTGTCAACATCGTCTTTGATGATTGGGGATGCTTCGCAGTTAAAATTGGAACTTTGTGCAGTACTCTAATTAATCGTGTTGACCTCTTCCTCTTTGTAGGGAGGAAGAGGGTTGTCTTGCACATGAGGTTGATCTGGTTTGGTTACCACAATCTAATCGTTGTCTATCAAATCTTGGATCTTGTGCTTCAAGGACCAACAATCTTGAGTATTATGTCCAGGTGCCCCGGCATGATAAGCACATTTCTGAGCAGCATTAAAACCCCGTCCATTAGGGTTGGCTGGTGGAAGAAGATGCATGATTTTCTTCTGCATGGTCAGAAGAGTGAGAATATTCTCGAGCGAGTCCCCTAAGGGTGTGAACACTCGAGGGCATTTGACTTCTCCACCTTTTGGTATTGGAGGGTTTGAAGACTATGCTTGAAAGGGAGTATAATTTCTCCTCTAGATAGGCATGTTCTGATTGCCCTTTTGATCCTGTAGTATCAGGGAAACATCCTCTTCTTTCTTTTTATGGACCCTCCGGGGGTTGTTTCCATAATTTTCGGATTGAATGTGCTCAGCAACAACTTTAAGCGCAAATAGGTCTTGAATCTTTCCTGACTTCAATCCCATTTCAGTCATCTCCCCATGTTTAATCATTTCAGAAAATGGCTTACCGATGCCAGCTAAGACTCTCTCATAGAAAGGAGCTTCTTGTATATCGATAAAGGTCATGACCATCTTTGACTCGGTCATAGAAGGAGTTACTTGAGCAACAAGGTGACTCCACCTTTGAGCATATTCTCTAAAAGACTTATTGGACTGTTTCTTGACTTTGGTAATCTGGTACCGGTCAGGAGCCATTTGAGATTAGAAGCTGTATTATGTGAGGAAGGCGTGAGCTAGCTCTTCCCAGCTATGGATCTTTGAGTTGTATAATCTGGTATACCACGAACGGGCTTCTCCAGTCAGACTCTTCTGGAACAGCTGCATTCTGAGCTTCTCATCCTCTGTATAAGATCCAAGTTCTCCAATGAACACCTTTAAATGTGTGTAAGAATCTCCTAACCCATCATACTTTTTGAAGTCAGGAGTTTTAAACTTTTCTGGATAATGAACACCAGGGAATATACAAAGGTCGGCATATAAAACACTCCCGTGTGCTCCAATTCCTTTGATAGCGCGAAGGGTTTCTTCCATTTGAAGAACTTTCTTTCTTATGTCACCGGTGTTTGGATCTCTTGTGAGATGGGCGGCATCATGACTTTTGTTGGTTGTATCCAACTGCAGTTCATGTACTGTAATGGTTTTATCAGAACCTTGAGTTCCCCCTTGTGTGAAGGATTCCGTATGTATGGGTATCTTTGGACCCTGAGTAGATTGATGTAGTTCTTTAAGTAGAACAACCAAATCTATAATTTGTTTACTTAATCTGTCAAATTCTTCGCAAGAAACTGGATTAGACTGTCAGATGCAGACATGATGCCTTTTTGGATTTTGACCGGGTAATAGGTCCGAATGCTTCCCTACGATAAAACTGGCATAGTTTAGTTTTAGTGATGGTGTAAATGTTAACATGCTATGTGATGTGTCTGTTTTAGGAATCTTGTCCAGCAAAACATATGTTAGTTGTTCGTGATACAGGATAGCATGTTAATTTGTATATGCACATATTTCTTCATATTTCTCATTACATGGAGATGAATATGGAATGTAAATTACAAGTAATTGACTTTACGAGTAATTTGAAATGAGAAAGCATGAAGAGACTTTCCTTTGCGTTTGGTTTATCAGAGGCTGACCTATCTTAGATTACTCTCGCGGCTTTTCGACATGAAGGTTCTCAAATTATCGCAATTTACTCAACGGGAAGTTAATCCGGTCTTTCAACTGGAGCGAATTTGGGTGGTGCCTTTTCTGAGCCTCGTTGGAATTAGTCTTCCTATGAGTCCAGTAATCAAACACCGACAGGATAGCCTCCTGGTGGAGAAACCACACAACATATATTCACAAACAACGTGTCTCACCGTTTATGAAAATGATGACATGTGCGAAGCACTAATATCACAGGCAGATATAGTGTAAAACACTAATCGCAGTAAAGATATGCATTCGTACACATTCATCATAAATGTAAATGTAACATCCACACATAAGCATATAACAGTTTTGAAAAGTTTGTAATAGCGGCTTAAGTCCTCTTACTGGAGTCCCCAGCAGAGTCGCCACCTGTCGACGTCGGGATTTTTATTTGTCCCTTTTCGTTACCTATTTTTTTGTGTTCTCATTTTAGGTGAGATTTGTTTGAAAAAACAAGTGAAAAAGGTCCGACATATATAATGTCGACGATAGGACTATAAGAGTCGCCAGTTGGTTTTTTTAACTAGTTGTACCAACATAACCGAGAAAAGGTTTGTACATTGACCTAGTGATGTGACACTGCTAAACGGGTCTGTGAAACCGAGATTCATTTAGGGTATGAGGACTTGCTTATGCAGAGGGAATGTGTTAGGCACCCCCCGACATCCGTGTTGCCACGGTGACCGCCACTTTTCAATAAACTGTTATATGAATGTGTGTGTGTGTGTGGATCAATGTGCTGTTATTTGGAAGTAGTGCTATGCCTCGTTTGCACCTATATACATAGGGTTTGAATTTGTATAAAAATTCAGTTTTAATAAGATATAGCAATGATGTTTTAAAAAGAGGCTTTTCAAACCCTGTGCTCAATAGTAATTGAGGCCTTTGATACTTCCATTTTATTACTAAATGCTCGGCTTGATTGCTTTTATTTTCAAGATGCAAAGCATCTTCGAGAAAATAATGTACAAAGCAGTGCCGAACTCCCCATGGGTATGAAAACCATCTGAGGAAATCCAAACACCGTGAATAAATTACAAGCTGCTTACAGCAGAAAATGTCCATCACGGGAACCGAATCTAGACGCAGTAGACTGAATCTGTGACCACATGATTCCTAGGCTCACATGGTGTCGCAGTTAATATAAACGCAGTATGCAGATATATATATATAAAAGCTGTATATATATATATATATATATATATATATATATATATATATATATATATATATATATATATATATATATATATATATATATATATATATATAGACATGATCAACCGCCACGAAGCACCTCCACGGGGGATCAGAAATGCAAATAAAGCTGTAAAAGCGATCAACCGCCACGGAGGACACTCCAGGTGATGTACAGAAAGCAGTAAAAACACTCAACCACCACGAAGTAAACTTCAGGTGGGACGAAATGTAAATATATATATATATATATATATATATATATATATATATATATATATATATATATAAAAGCGTGTAAACGCATCGGATATAAAATCCAGGCTCATCGGACAAAGTCCAACAACAATTAATATATATAAGTATATATATATATATATATATATATATATATATATATATATATATATATATATATATATAAAAGCATTTAAACTCACCAGACATAAGTCTAGGCTCATCGAACAAAGTTCGACACACAGTTCATATATATAAGTATATATATAAGAAAGCCATTAAAAGCTCCAGACCGAAATCTAGGCTCAATCGAGACATAACTCGATAATGTTAGTCCATATATATATATATATATATATATATAGAAACTGAAATGAAACCATGGACCGAAGTCCGGGCATACACACACAACACGACTCTCAATGTGAAGAACAGTGTGTGCAAAGATAAAAAGAAAGGCTTTAAAGCGTGTAAGAAGGCTTAAAGTGGGCTACCAAAGAAGACTTCAATAACTTGAAATGGATGAACACTCGGCTCCCGCCGATAAAATGTAGCTATATATGAGCTTACAAGTGTTTATAATGAGAAAGCACTCAGTTTGGGGTGTGTACAGAGCAAATTGGACAGGGCTTCTTCGCCTTTTTCTATTACAAAATGGCCACCCCAAGCCCTCTATTTATAGAGGGTGCAGCCGCAGGGCCACAGGTGTACCAGAAGCTGCCCGGGGTGCCTCGGGCTTCGCAGGTCTCGAAGTACGTGCACGCATACAACGTGATGTCCGCTTAAACTTTTAGAATTGCAATCTGGGCATCCGACTGAGGCATATAGGACCTATTTTGGACTATCGTTGTCGAGAGTTACGCAATGACATGGAATTAGAGGTTGTACGAAGTCATGAAGATGGGACGATGCCCTCCGGTCTTTCGCTTCAAATTCTATCCGTTATCCTGCGTAATAGTCACTCGTGATTGGTCTTCCTTGATTCTTGTGGGACATTGTTGTGTAAAAATGTATGTTTGAAATGTTAAGACGTCGTGATGTGGCGTCAAGGTGGCAAGATGACGACTTTGCCGTTCACCGGGGTTATCTTCGATTTGGACTGATAAAGTAGACGTTGCTTAGGGTTATCGCTGAGATTGGACTGCTGCCAGTGTTGAAGGTCCTCAGCGTCATCTCTAAGGTGTGTCTGTCCTCCTAGTGTTATTACCAGGTCTTGTACTGAGTGCCTAGGTGTAAGCGCCGAGGTTGAAGCTGATTGCATTTAAAATAAGCATTTCCGGGGTTATCTCCGGAACTGCAACTGCCTTCCTTGGGGTTATCTCCAAGGTTGGAATCTGCTATCCCCAGTGCTGGGACTGAGACTGAACATCTCGAGGTTATCTCCGGGATGAATCGGTCTTCTCCGTTGTGTGTTCCGGGGTTGAAACTGAGCTTCTGGTAGTATCCAGACTGGATGTGAGCTGTCTTCCAGGGTTATATCTGAAAGATGAATCTGCCTTCCTGCAATGTTAGTAACAGGTGTGCAGAAAATTTTGAGTGTCTACATGCAGGAAATGGACGGCGATGAATTTCTACATCTTATAAACTCGGACACCGTGAAATGGTACTATGTCTGAAGTTACCATCAAACAAACATCCTGGTGTTGGATCATCAGATCACCAGTCATTCCGGTTCTTTAACCATTTACTACATACAACTTCTTCCACAATGCGCCCCTCAGGGAAACATAATTTTCAAGCCAGCAGCCTGGTTTTCGGATCATCAGATCCTTTCTTCTTCACTCAGTTTTTTAACCCTTACTCAACTTTGGGTATCCCACTAGGGATTGAACCTTTCACACTTGCAGTTTATCCTCAAACATGGGATCAAACATTTCACACCTGTAGTTTATCCTGAACTTAGGATTAAACTTTCTTGTTCCCCGTAGTCCGATCTGTACATGGGATCAAGCTTTTCAAACTCGTCCTAAGGGGCGAACTACGTCGACCTGATCTCCTTGATACGCGGGAGTACGTAGGCAACCATTTTATATGACTCGATCGCAATAAAACAAAAACAACAAAAACATTTCTATACCATTCTCCTTTTTCAAAAAAAAAATTAACAAAAATATTCCTACAACCTTTCTGCCACATACAACGTTGAACCTCTTACACCAAGTTCGAACTATGTAGACTTGATCTCCTCTTCAACAGGAGTACATAGGCAGCCATTTATGGTTCGGTCTAACCCTTTACCAAAACACAAATACTTGTCAACGGTACTCGGATCAAATTTCAATCCATCACATTTCATTTCACTTCAGACCAAAAGGATGGAATTACCTGACCTCCCCATCTAAACGGGAGACTCGGCGACCATCTAAGCTGTGGTTGTTCCTTGAAGAGCAACACCAATCCATAAGAGATGGAATTAACTAGGCTCCTCCTAAATAGGAGTATTGTCGACCATCTGTGGTGCGATTAATCTCAGAGAGGAAAGCCATATTCCTCTCCACATTTCCATACAGAAACCAGTCCTAAGACACCAAAGATGGTAGGGATACACACATATCCATGATCCATTCTGAACTATCCAGAGATAACTCAATGTCCATCCAACAAGAAGGAATTTAGAATACATCAAGATCACAAGCCCTGAAGAAGCAGGCAAATATCAAGCAAGTATTCATGCATATCTAAAAGGGAAGTGAACAAAAATATATTTCTTTGCTATATATAATACTGTTTGATATACACAATATAAAATATACATGAAAAAATGGCTAAGCTAGTCTGTGCAGGAAAATACAAGGCTATCTACAGATCGGTATGCATGCGAGCTAGCAGATCTAACATTGCATCTCTCTCAGAAGAAGGAGGTAATGCTGTGGTCTCCTGTACAAGGATATCCACACGCGCCAGCAAGTCCGAGGCCATCTGCATGGTGACACTGTGCTCATCAATGTACACACTCATCTCGACAAGCATACTAATGGTCAGGGATCTCACTGTGGTACTATCTATGACGGTTACATCCCGGGCAGATATAGCGCTATCCCGCTCAACTATCACTACATCTCTGGCTGATCTAGCCTCATCCTGCTCAACAACAGCGGCATCTCTCTGAGCTAATGCCTCGTCTCTCTCTAACAGAGCTACGTCTCTCCCATCAAGAGCTGTCAACATCTCTCTCAAAGGTCATCAAATGAAGACTCTACTCAATGTACTGTGCGGAATGCTGGATCACAACAGTACTAGTACTGGGAGAATCTAAGAGAGCTGCTGGCAACCTAGTAAATGGCTCCTCCTCGGTGTGGGAATTAATATCCTCCATGGGCTCTCCACCATCTGCATCACTACCTGACATTGTGGATACTATCGCAGCCGATGAAGGCTCTGTCTCCATCCACGCAGAATACTCTAGCGAATAATCCGGATGGCTAACAAAAAAAGCAGCTATCTCACGCTGATCCCAACAAGCATACACACGGGATCTGTCCTCTGCTGATAAGTGGTGAAAAGTTAAGCGCTGACCTAACGCCCCATCAAAAGGATGGAAATCCTAAAACTGGTCAAACCGCGACATCACGGCCAGTGGGTGGTAGGTAGTCATGCCCCTCAAACCAGCCAGAGGGAGATAATCCATGCCCGGAGTATGAGTAACGAAACTGTAGGGCGAACTGTGCCCTGCACACGGCAAGATAGCAAACGGATCTCCAATCCCAGCTAGGAAAACGGGCCAAGAGGCAGGATTTGTACACTCTGTAGGCTGGAAGAAATATGATATAACTATCTCATGGGTGAAACAATACCCGTGTCGTCTAAATGTGCCAATCGATCTCAGGTGTGACATAAACCACACGTACAACATGACCGAACTGCTTGTGAATACCCCTGTAGGGTAAGTGCTGCAGAACGTGGTCGACCTCAGTGTCTCTGCCATGATCATCAGAATAATGGTACGACCCTCCCTGAGAGCTCTCACTGCCATAATAACGCCGATGTCCAACTCATCCATGTATCGTGGCATATACACGTATGATAATATGCACAACATCAATACATCTATCCTGGTCAAGTGCCACTGGTCCTCTAGTATGGTGAAATCCCCAGAATACTGGGCATAGCTGTCCTCATAGCCAAATCTATCAATCAGAAAATGTTGGGATATCACGTGGCCGGATGTGATCTCATCCTGCACAACTCTCCGCCTCAGGCGGGTGAGAGTCATAAGCTGATGGCTCATGTTACCAATGGCCATATGCACGCAAGGTTTGTCAAGTGGCAACATCGTCAAACGTGCATACTCCTCCAAAGTCAGAGTTAACTGGGTCCCAAGCTGAAAAACCTGCCTCTACGGTACCCAATGCTCCAGCACGCCCTCTACAAATCCTGTGGGAACTTGAAACATTAAAAGGGTCATGGTGTGCTGCAACAGCTGATCTACGGTCACCCTATCTGGGGGTGACATACTATCATACCAATATCTCAGACGGGATGCTACCAATATTGGTGGGGTGTGATCTATGCGGCTGACTGTTGAAGAAGACATCTGTGTGGGGCGTATCATAATACCATCCAGGGGTCAATGCTGAATATCTCTGGACATATATATATATATATATATATATATATATATATGCATAACATGATACATGCATAACATATAATAGATGGCAATATGATACAGGGAATAGAGGCTAGTACATACATTCCTAAATACATCATCATCTATATACATCATCTCTGTACAGCTAAAAATATAGGGAAATGAGGCACAAACGCCCTACTACTAACTGAGGCCTATCAAAAGATATAGCGAGAATGGGGCACATCCACTCAATATATAATAAGAGGCCTATCAAAAGAGATAACGAGAATACACATCAGAAGAAGAAAATGGTGTCAATATCTACATCATCAATCTTGTCCACCTGATGTAACTCCTCCTGAGTCACTCGATCTCTATCAACAGGGATGTCAGGCCTATACAAAGGAGGATCTGCGCCGACAAAACTAAATTGGTCATCTGAGGGGCCAGCTCTTGTGCTGGAAGGATCAATCGAATTTGCCTCTACCGGATCTCTACCTAAATGCCGGATAAAGAAATGTGCCCGGTCTAGTCGCTGGGTCAAGCTGTCAATCTATTAATCTGTGTCACATGAGTCGGATTTCAGACACAGGCTAGCCAATCCATCATCATCACGGATCCTGGAATCATATCCCCCATGAACTGAGTGGCGCGGGTCTGGGCTCCAATGGTACGAGGGATCCCCCAATGCTGGAATACATCCTGAGTGCAGGGACCCTCTGACAATGCAAAATCGTTAACACCCAAAAATGGGATATCAATGACGAGTGACTGTGACACAGGTCAATAACGCCTGGTAGGAGGCAAGATCGGTATACGGATCTCTCCTGTGGTGCTCCTAATAGCACGCTATCCTAAATAGAGCTCCCATCCTCCATCTGTGAAGAGAGGAACCCTACGGGTGGAAATCATGTACTCGACACCAGTTGGGTACCCATCCTCAAAACAAATGGCCAAGTGCTCCCCAGAATATGGAATCCATGTGATGACATCCGCTATCAACAACTCCAACTGTAGGCGACAATGAGTGAAACCCTAAGCTACAGGGACCTCCGCCAGTATGGAATGATGCCATTGCCGTCCTCGTGGATAGGTATCCAACCCTAATACACTCACAGGACGTAAGCATGGGAGCTCTAATAGGCCCAAAACTGCCAACATAAAGGCAAACATCTGCTGTCAGTTAACACTCTTAACCTGTACATGGTAAATGACAAGAGAAATACTTACACGCAGAAATGGGTAAAATCCTAACCAAGCCTCAGTCAAGCCATGCAAGCACATACGCATGCCCCTGAGGAAGTAGGCAAAGGTGTAGGAACCCCAATCATACTCTCTAATACAGTTCACATATCACGTCGCGCTGATCAAAGAAAACGACATCGTAGAAGAGTTATCTGCTATGAAGTAGCCCCTAATGATCATTAGGAATAATCGCCGAAGAATTCAATCCCTGACTCTGACATCAGCTGGTATGGGCTTACTCAACAACCCACTCATAGCATCTATGCTCAAAGGACCCGCACGGATAGTCTTGCCCTTGAGAGCCCCGTCTGGAACTCCTAGTAAGAATCTGACAGCAGTGGGAGTAATATCCACCGTGCAAGGCACTGTTGCCCCTCTAAACTCTGTGCCGGTGATAAACTGCCAATCCATCGGCGTCATCATCACCTCACAGTCCAGCAATTAGAGTGAATGAGTCTGGTGAAACCATCGCTTAGACAATGCCCTGAGGTAACCCCAGGGACAGTGGCGGGGAAGGATGGAAAAGAACGTCCCAAATCCCCAATCATGCACAATCGCTCTATAGTCAGGATGCAGAGCCTGATACATGGAGTGGATGCTGAACCAGTTCCCTCGAGGCTGTGTAAAGCTGGGAACCTACATAAAATGCAGATCGATGTTAAAATCCTTTACTCCTCATCAATAGGAAAGAAGGAAGATTAAGATCTAACTTTATACCTCATTGGCGTGCAAATACATCGAGGGATGTCAACTCAAATCACCCAGAAGCTCTGGGTTTTCCACCTGAATACTCGGGAGGTCCATACGGGGAATATGTGTAGCAGGAGTGGGGTCCGCAACCGAAAATTCCTCCTCCTTGTCCTCGACGTCCGGTACATCAACCCGGACTAGACGTATCACCGCCTCCACCAGACGACGAGGCTGTCTAGCGGAGCGAGGTCGAGGCACTTCAGAAGCCCTCCTCCATACACCAGAAGTCGTCCTGCGGGAACTACTCGGCTGATCTGGATCCATAATATTTGGAAAACTAGACTCCAAATCACCTCAGAAAGGGTGTGGTATTTTCTAACCTGGAGCATTTCAAAATACATTTTATAACTACATGCATGCATGCATTATTTTAACATATGTCTACAGTAGAGTTAAAAATGCATGACTACTCAATGCCTATATTTTAGAAAATTTTGCCATATTCTCCTCTATAAATAGGACTATCCACATGCACATAGGCATGACTAGGTGGCCATTCAGTAGCACACCTGCCCACAGTCATATACATACTATATGCATTAAATGTCAAAGTCATCAATCCATAAGGGTAGCCTAATTACAAGGATTACTTTGCTTTATCACCTTTGCTCATTTGTCCTCAAATATGATAAGAAATAGCAAAAAAAGGTGCCAATTTGACTGTCTTAAAAGTCAAAAATTTTTACATCATTATGTTCAGCATGGTTTAATACTAACATTTACTATGTTGAATATTTTTTATCAAGTTATTCGAGTATGCATATTCACTACTATGTGTTTAGATGCATTTCATGTAAAAAGTCATTTTTCAACGGATAAAACTGGAAAAGAAGACATCCATACGCTATCAGGACAATGTAGAACACTCGTACGGTGACATAATTTATAGAAAGACTTTGAACTCAGCGGATTTGAAGAAGAGCTCTCAGATTTCCTTTGCGGCGCAACATAAAATGACTTGAGAAAGCAAACTGTAACATTAATAGCCATTCACAGCTGGCCACAGGTCCATATACGGCTACTAAAGGTGTACCTACGACACCCCTACATGGGGCCCACCCCTCCGGCTCGGTCCAATTCGAGTTGCAAAGGAGTTCTCACAAGCTAAAAAGGCCAAACCAGGGATAAAAACGCTACGCGATTGAGCATAATAGCCTGAAATCCTGGCTTTTCTTGGCCCGACTGTGGCTTTCATATCATTCATTGGTATTCACCCAAACACAGGGTATACTATACTGATGATCCCAGTATTTGCATATCACATTCGGCAATATCGTACAGAGGTCCAATGCCGTCAATTCAGGGTCGTCCCCCTAAACCTTTCAAAAGAGATCCCCGACGAGGGTTATAACACATGTTCTGCTGATACACATATCAGCGATGATCCAAGAGATCCCCAACAGGGGTTACAACGTATGTTCCGCTGATACACACATTAGCGATAATCCAAGAGATCCCCAACGCATGTTCCGCTGTTACACACATCAGCGATAATCCAAGAGATCCCCGGCGGGGGTTATAACACATGTTCCGCTGATACACACGTCAACGATAATCCAAGAGATCCCCGGTGGGGGTTACAATGCATGTTCCACTGATACACACATCAGAGATGATCCAAGAGATCCCCGACAGGGGTTACAATGCATGTTTCGCAGATACACACATCAGCGATGATCCAAGAGATCCCCGGCGGGGGTTACAACACATGTTCCGCTGATACACACATTAGCGATGATCCAAGAGATCCCCGGTGGGGGTTACAATGCATGTTCCACTGATACACACATCAGCCATGATCTAAGAGATCCCCAACGGGGGTTACAATGCATGTTCCACTGATACACACATCAGCGATGATCCAAGAGATTCCCGGCGGGGTTTACAACGTATGTTCCACTGATACATACATCAGCGATGATCCAAGCAGAGATCCTCGATGGGGGTTACAACACATGTTCCGCTGATACATACATCAGCGATGATCCAAGAGATCCCCGGCGGGGGTTACAATGCCTATTTCGCTGATACACACATCAGTGATGGTTCAACAGATCCCAGGCGGGAGTTACAACGCATGGTCATCTGTCCACAAGCAGATCCCCGACGAGGGTTACAACGCATATTGTCCGTTGGTTCACATGTCAACGAAGGTCAAGCAACCTTGACGTCAGTTCAACAGTTAGTAGGTAAACCCAACGACGCATCGAAAGCTATCCGGTGATTTCATTAGTTGATACACACATTAACAAAGGCCAAGCAGCCTTGGCATTTATCCCCAGCAGGGAGTCCATCTGTTGGGTCACAGGTCAACAAAGTTCAGGCAGCTCTGACAACATCTACTGTTGGCAGTAAATCTGAGAGAACATTGCTATGTCCTGGCGATACAAACCAGGAAATATCAACATCATTGAAGAGGATCGATGATGGAATATGTTATACACATCCTCAAACAGACAAAACTTTATCCTCACAGATCTCTTATACACGAGAGGCACATCTTTGGAATAAAGTTTGTATCAAGGATTCAGGACTTTGGTGATAGCCCCAACGTCAACATCAGCAGAAGTTTGGATCACACATCCAAGTTGGTCATTGCCATCCCCGATTGAAGCAACAGGAAGCCGGCAACCATCCTCAGCATGTGGGAAAATAAAACATATGCATCATACACTTGTATCATGTTACTACACATAACATCATATTTACCTTGTTGATTTTCAAGTGTCTAAGATTCTTTATCCTCTCCATGCCATTGCATTGCATGAATACGATAAAGAGGGGCATCTGTAGACACTCAAAATTTTCTGCACACCTATTATTGACATTACAGGAGGGCAGATTCGTCTTTTAAACATAACCCTGGAAGACAGCTCATATCCAGTTCAAATACTACCGAAAGCTCAGTCTCAACCCCGGAACACACACCGGGAGTATCAATTTTAACCTCGGAGATAACCCCTAGGCCTGCAGTTCTAATACCGGAAATTCCACCGGAGAAGACCGATTTATCCCGAAGATAATCCCGAGATATTTCGTCTCAGTCCCAACACTTGGAGTAGCAAATTCCTACCTTGGAGATAACCCCAAGGAAGGCAGTTGCAGTTCCGGAGATAACACCGAAAATGCTTGTTTCAAATGCATGCAATCAGCTTCAACCTCGGTGCTTACATCGAGGCACTCAGTACAAGACCCAGAGATGACACCAGGAAGACATGCACACCTCAGAGATGACACTGAGGACCTTCAACACTTGCAGCAGTCCAATCTCAGAGATAACCCTGAGCAACGTCTGTTTTATCAGCCCAAACCAGAGATAACCCCGGTGAGGGGCAAAGTCATCATCTTGCCACCTTGACGCCACATCACGCTGTCTTAAACACTTCAGACATACATTTCTACATATCAATGTCCCACAAAAACCAAGGAAGTCCAATCCCGAGTGACTATTACGCAGGGTAACTGATAGAATTTGAAGCTTGAAGACTGGAGGGCATGGTCCCATCTTCCTGACTTCGTACAACCTCTAATCCCATGTCATTGTATAACTCTCAATAACGGCGGTCTAAAATAGGTCTTACACACCTCAGTCGGATGCCCGAATTGATGTTCTAAAAGTTCGAACGGACATCACGTTGCATGAATGCACGTACTTTGAGACGGCAGAACTCGCAGAGCCCGGGGCACCCCGGGCAGTCGCAGGTACATCTGCGGTGAGCTGTACACCTGCGGCTCCCCCCTCTATAAGTAGAGGGCTTGGGGTGGCCATTTTGTAAGAGAAAAAGGCGAGGAAGCCCTGTCCATTTTACTATGTACACACCTTAAAAAGAGTGCTTTCTCATTTTAAACACTTGTAAGCTCATATATAGCTACTTTTTATCGGCGGGAGCCAAGTGTTCATCCACTTAAAGATATAGAAGTCTTCTTTGGCAGCCCACTGTAAGCCTTCTTACACACTTTCAGGCTTTTCTCTTTATCTTTGCACACACTATTCTTCATGTTGAGAGTCGTGTTGCACACACTAGGCATAACTCGATAATGTTAGTCCATATATAAATATATACATACATACATATATATATATATATATATATATATATATATATATATATATATATATATATATATATATAAGCAAGTAAATGCTCCGGATGTACATCGAACATAGTTCGACACACAATTCATATATATATATATATATATATATATATATATATATATATATATATATATATATATATATATATATATAAACGCACCAAATTTAAAATACAGGCTCATCGAACAAAGTCCGACAACAATTCATATATATATATATATATCCGGTGTCGGACTTATATATGAATTGTTGTCGGACTTTGTTCGATGAGCCTGTATTTTATATCTGGTGCGTTTACATACTTATATTTATATATATATATATATATATATATATATATATATATATATATATATATATATTTATTTATTTATATTTTGTCCCGCTTGGAGTTTACTTAGTGGCGGTTGACCATTTTTATTGCTTTCTATACATTTTGTCTCGCCTGGAGTTTCCTCCGTGGCGGTTGATCGCTTTTATATCTTTATTTACATTTTTGATCCCCCATGGAGGTGCTTCGTGGCGGTTGATCATGTCAATATATATATATATATATATATATATATATATATATATATATATATATTTATCGCTTTTATATATTTACATTTCCGATCCCCCATAGAGGTGCTTCGTGGTGGTTGATCATGTCTGTATATATATATATTTATAGCTTATATATATATATATATATATATATATATATATATATATATATATATATATATAACTGCTTATTGCGTTCATATCAATTGCGACATCATGTGAGCCTTGGAATCATATGATCACAGATTCAGTCCACTGAATCAAGATTCGGTTCCCGTGATGGACATTTTTAGCTATAAGCAGTTTGTAAATTATTCACGGTGTTTGGATTTCCTCAGATGGTTTTCATACCCATGAAGAGTTCGGCACTGTTTTGTACATTATTTTCTTGAAGATGCTTCGCATCTCGAAAATAAAAATAATCAAGCCGAACATTTAATAAAATGAAAGTATCAAATGCCTCAATTACTATTGAGCATAGAGTTTGAAAAACCTCTTTTTTACAAAACATCACTGCTATATCTTGTTTAAAACTGAATTTTTACACAAATTCAAACCCTTGTATATAGGTGCGAACGAGGCATAGCACTACTTCCAAATAATAGCACATTGACCCCCACACACACATTCATATAATAGTTTCTTAAAAAGTGGTGGTCACCGTGGCAACACGGATGTCGGGGGGTGCCTAATACCTTCCCTCCGCATAATCAAGTCCCCGGACCCTAATAAATCTCGATTTCACATATTCGTTTAGTAGTGTCACATCACTGGGTCAATGTGCAAACCTTTTCTCGACTGTGTTGGTACAACCGGTTAAAAAATCAACTGGTGACTCTTAACTGTCAATCATCGACATTACACATGTCGAACTTTTTTCACTTGTTTTTTTTAAACAAATCTCACCTAAAATGAGAACACCAAAAAATAGGAAATGAAAAGGGACAAATAAAAATCCCGACGTCGACACAGAGGACGAAAAGTTGAGAATGCAGTTGGTTTAAAAAAGTCTAACTGGAGAAGCCAGAGCATGGTACACTCGACTTGACAACTCCAAAATCCACAGCTGTGAAGAGCTTGCCCATGCGTTCTTAAATCAATACAGCTTCCAATCACAAATGGCACCTGATAGATATCAAGTAACCAAAGTAAAAAAAGTAAATTACTAAGTCTTTTCGGGAATATGCACAAAGATGGAGACGTATGGCAGCGCAAGTTATTCCTCCCATGACATAAACCGAAATAGTGATGACATTCATCGACATACAGGAAGCTCCATATTATGAAAGGATCCTAGCTGGAATAGGAAAACCATTCTCATAAATGATTAAACATGGAGAAATGGCTGAAATGGGGTTGAAGTCAGGATAGATCAAAGACCTCACTACTTTAGAGGTAGTTATTGAGCACATCTAGACTAGAAATTATGGGACTAACCCTAGGAGAACCCATAAGAAGAAGGAAGAAGATGTATCCTTGATACTTCAGGATCAAACTCGACAAGGCAGTCAGAACCCACCCATTCAAAAGCAGAAGAATTACTCTTCGTTCCAAACATCTGTAAAAACTCTAAATCCTCCATTTCAGAAAGGAGAGTTAAACACATAAAACTTTTACACCCTTAGGGGATTCATTTGAAAACATATTGAAGCTTCTGATAACACGAAAGAAAATAACTCAACTCCTTTGTAAGACCCCAATTTTTATGAATAAAGATTAATTTTCTTGAAATATTTTTTTGGGTATTAAGGTGTAGATTTGATATAATATTATAGTTGTGCGTAATATTTATAAATTTTACAAAGTAAGCAAGTTGTCATAAAATATTTGATTGGTCGAGGAATATTCATTTTATCAGAGAATATTCGTACAACGACGCAATCATTGGTGGACCCCACAACGGAATTACTATCGGAGTTAGAAAACGACAGAAATAACTTTTTATAGAAATAACGGCTAATGTTTTACAATTAACTATTGAAATACCAGGTGATAAAGGTACAGTAATACGCGTGGTTGCACAGTAGCACACGATATTGTACAATATATTTGATTATTGATGCTTACGTGAGAAATTACTCAATTTTATTCAATTATTATCACAGTAATTGTTGCATAGTATCTCATGTTATTGATTCAATTATTGTCACAATATTTTAAATTATTAAATCAATAATTGAGACGACAAAATTATTCATATTATTATTTTCATTATTGACAATGTCTAGAAAGTTCTGTCGAGGAAAGGGGTCTGGTCACCTAATTACGCGCCAATAGGGAGAAATCCTTATCGGAAAGCCCCTTTTTTCATGAGAATGATCTGGCTGTTAATGTTGCAAGTTATATTATTGATAAATAAATGTTGTTAAAAATGTGTTTTGAGAAGCCAATTAAGTTGAGATAAATAGAGGAGATTTTTGTGAAGTATTTGTTGTAAATTTTGCTTATTATATGGACCCCCACTTACCCATTTTTCAAAACTGTTAGTAGAAGTTATCTCAGTTTTGTTTATATATATATATATATATATATATATATATATATATATATAAGTTTTGATTTATATGAAAAATAGAATATATTATATTTTATTATGCATAGTATTTGCATAGTATCTGCATAGTGTTTACATAGTAAAATCAAAAAAAAATTTCTTCGCCCGTGATTTTGTATGAAATCACTGTGCAGTCCGTGATTATTTTTCTTAAATAGTGTCCAGCCATTCTCTTATGAATAAGATGTTCAGTTTAGAATTGAAAATCACACCAGAATCGGAGAATTCTTTTTCTATAATATTGAGCGTATTTCTTTTGAGTTTAAGGAAGATTTGAGTGTAGAAAATAGTAAAATTTTTCTTTAAGAATATATCCACTATACTAGTCAAAATTGCTCTCTTTCTGAGGTAAGGGGTATTATTTATTTCATATTCGCTTAGGATATTATTTTTCGTATTCGTAAAAAATTTTATTTCGTTCAATATTCGCAAGAAATATTATCTTCGTTTAATATTCGTAAGGAATATTATCTTCGTTCAATATTCGTAAGGAATATTATTTTCATTCAACAGTTGTAAGAGATATTATTTTTGTTCAATATTCGTAAGAAATAATATTTTCTTCCATACTTTGTAGTATGTAAGTAATATTATTTCGTTTTAGATTCCGAATTCTACACTAATTTTGATAAGTATTGCTTCTATACTCCTTGAAATTAGTAGAATATTTTTGAAATTTGTGCTTCATCTAGTATCGTTTCACAAGGATATTTTTCTAAATATTCTTGATAAATTTTAATCTTTTCATGTGCCAGAGTACTATTTATGGGTACTATTTATACGCACGGCACTATTCATACGTACGACACTATTCATGAAGTACTATTCACAGAATACTACTATTTATAAAGTACTATTCACGAGATACTATTCACTCAGGTACTATTCACCCGTGGTACTATTCACTCAGGTACTATTCATGACAGAATTTAATTTTGTGACACTCCCAAATTCTGGTACTTCATTTCCTCAAGATTTGGTGTTCACTTAATCAAAACATTCATTTCTAACTATCCAATCATAATAAAATTGAATAATAAAAAACCTGCCCATACAAGATTAAACTTAAATAAAAATATCCCAGGCTATCTAACCTTTAGTTACAAACATTCAAATGCGGAGTTTAAAATTTATTACATCACATCATATTTAAAAGTCTATTATCATAATGATAAAAATATAATTACAAATCTTCATCACTTGTACATTTTTTTCCTTTCCTTTGGTAGACGAAGGTTCACTTACCTTCTTTTCTTTAACTGCAATGAGTTTATAAATATGCAAGAGTGAGCAAAATAATTGCTCACTGGATATAATATGGAATCAACAGGAGTATAACAATAATAACTGTCGAAATAGGCTCATCAAAAGTGAATAGTACTCTATCAATAATAATCAGAAACTGAAATCCCAAAATATGAAAAATATACATCACTGAGGGTCGTAAGACCATGAACTACGTTCACAGTTGCAAGTAATCTTTCAACTCCAACTTTAACAGTCATAAGACTATAAGGACCTCGTACTTAGGGGGATCAGCCCTTCGTACAATGTATTGTGCACAAACATTTTAACGCTATGCGTAAGTTAACCCCTAATCGTAACAATAGGGTTGTTCATCTCAGTATTCAGAGTACAAGTCCGCACCAATGGAAGTTTGGTTTGGATAAGCTTTCAAGGTAATTTGGAATTCAACAAACATCAACTAAGGAGTAGTTGAATAAAACCAATAACACTATACTATAGAATAATCGTGATTGAATCAATCATAGTAGACTAAAGTCATGCTTTAGGAATAATCTAATAGTATACAATTTGAATAACTATAGCATACCTTGCTTGAACAATACTAAGCCAAGGTTAATTAGAATTGAACACTAAGCATGCATAGCAATTTGAACGATAGAAATGATCGACATTAGTATATATAGTTGTGCATGCTAAACAACAAGTTAAATACAAGAATAACTTGCTCCAGAATAACTTACATCATTATATTGTAATCGAATTGAAAATAGTAATTGAATTAACAAGATAATATATTAGAAAACTTGCCTTATTCGTAGATTAAACCGAACAATTTGAATCACAATATCCTATATACATATGGCATCATGACATAGTTAGTCATTATCACATAACTAATACGTTCATCATGTAGGTTTGATTATTTAATCACATAATCAAGTTATAACACAAGTTAAATTTTTTTAATAACATAATTATTCATAGTATAGAAATACTAAAATCAACATTTTACAGTCCTACTATCATCACATAACTTTTCTTAAAATTTCGTGTACAAAAAGTACACTGTCAGACCATTCTGCTAACTCGCGTTGCAGCGCCACAATTTACACTATGGGTCGCGCTGCAGCGTGGCGATGGCGCTGCGGCGCCACGATCGTACTGCTGGGCCGCGGCGCGGCGCGAAATTGCAGTTTCGACTGACAGCTTCGGCAACAGTACAAGAAAAAGCCAATTTGGACTACAAGCTCATTTCTAACAGACTAATTCATATGCAATTCATACAAAAACTTCATATAAACATAATTCAAGAATTCCTAACATGTTTCTACCCATACAACAACATAAACAACAAATTTAAAACATCCAATTTTACTGTTTTTTTGATAAAAAATCACTTTTTGATATTTCAATGAAGATCAATACTGTAAATTTTGTTTTTCAACCAAAACAATTAATTCAAAGTATCTTTATCAATAATTATACATACTCTATCAGATTAGATGATCAATTTATCAACTAAATAACTAATTAACCCTTAATTTCTACTTTTAATTAACCCATTCTCATTCACAAAAACTATCTGTAAAAAGGTTTTCTTCACAAACTACATACATAACAACAATACATTGACTATAACTTTTGAAAATCATTTTAACATCACTAGTATGTCATATAAAGCCCCATAGCAACAACAATTCATGCTTACACAAGAATTCTACAGAGAATTTGGGAAGAGAAAAACTAAACTTTTAAAACAAAAAAGAATAGGAGAAATACCTTGAAGAAGATAATGATAGCTATTCCTTTCTATTCTCAAGCTTCTTCATCTCCAATCTCTAGCCTTTCTTCCTCTCTTCTCTTCTTCTTCCTCTGAGTTATTCTTTTCTTCTCTCTAACCACTCTCCTCTATTCTTACGTCTTATGATATAACATATAAGATAAAATATATATTTATTATATGATATAAATATAAAACATATAACTGATATCAGTTATTTGAGTTTTAAAAATCAAAAGCCATAAGGCTTGTTTGGCTAACCACTAAAAATATAATTAATTAATCCTTATGCCTTGTTTGGTAAAACACAATTATATTAAAGACTTAATAGGCATTAGGCCTTGTTTGGCAAAACTGAATTAAACTCTTTTAATTTATTTTAATAACTCCTTTATAGCAAGGTTCTTTGTCACACTTTTAATAAATTAAATAATCAATTTAATTAATTCAAATATTAATCTATTAAATTACTTTCACACATAAATTATTATCACATAATTATAATTTCCTTTATAATTTTATTCAACCAACTAACACTTTATTTTAATCACAAATTTCAATTAAAATATTATAATTCATTTAATCATTATTACCTCTCTAACTTACTTATTAAATTAAATTAATATATAATCTCATAGAAATTAATTTTCTTAGCTCCTTAATTATTTATTCAACAAATAATTAACTAAACCACATCAACTCAAATTGCCATTAAATACTTATATAATTCAATAAATATTTAATATTGCAAATAAATATTTAATATTTAATATTTAATTATTTATTCAACAAATAAATAACTAAACCACATCAACTCAAATTCAACAATTATTTATTCAACAAATAAATATATTCATTAAATACTTATATAAATTAATAATTATTTAGTATTACACTTTAAATTCTAGAATGTTACATCATTCTCTCCTTACAAGGATTCTGTCTTCAGAATCACAACTGAAACAAATCATTCGTTACATTCTTCCCTACTTACAAAGATTCTGTCCTCAGAATCAAAGACACAGATTAAACAAATAACTCAGGGTAATCTTTCATCATTATATCTTCGAGTTCTCACGTAGCTTCTTCAGCGTTGTGGTTTCTCCATATCACTTTCACAGAAGGTATAACTTTATTCCTGAGCACCTGTTCTTTCCTGTCAACTATTTGGATAGGAATCTTTTCATAAGACAAGTCTTTATCAAACTGCGATGGTTCGTACTCGGTCACATGTTTGTAATCAGGCTTATATGATCGTAACACCGAAATATAAAAAATATTGTGAATGTTTTCCAACTCTGGAGGTAGAGCTATCTCGTAAGCCACCTCTCAAACTCTTCGTAGCACCTCGAAGGGTCCAATAAACCTCGGGCTTAGCTTTCCCTTCTTACCAAAATGAATTTTCCCCTTCTAAGGAGAAACTTTTAGGAATACATAACTTCCTACGTCAAATGCACGATCTTGCCTGTGTTGATCAGTATACTTCTTTTGTCGGTCTTGAGCTGCTACAAATCTTGTCCTAATGAGTTTGACAACGTTAGCAGTTTGTTACACTAGTTCCGGTCCTAGCAGTTGACATTCACCGACTTCATCCTAGCATAGTGGAGTTCTGCACTTTCTGCCGTACAATGCCTCGTAAGGCGGCATGCCGATGCTCGCGTGGTAACTGTTGTTGTAAGCGAATTCCACCAATGGTAAATGTTCTTCCCAGCTACCTTTGAAATCCATGACGCATGCTCTAAGCATATCTTCCAATGTCTGAATCGTTCGTTCGCTTTGGCCATCTGTTTATGGATGATAAGCCGTACTCATTCGCAACTGTGTCCCCATGCATTCTTGTAGTCTTTTCCAGAAATTGGACGTGAATCGCTGATCTCTATCGGACACAATTGATACTGGCACTCCATGCCTCGAAATGATCTCTTTAATATACAATCTTGCCAATTGATCAAGATTGAATCTAATCTTTATTGGTAGAAAGTGCGCTGACTTCGTCAGTCTATCCACTATCACCCAAATAGCATCGCATTCTCTCTCAGTAGTTGGAAGACCCACCACAAAATCCATTGTGATGTGTTCCCATTTCCATTCCGGTATTTCCAACGGTTGAAGTAATCCGCTGGGTCTTTGATGTTTAACTTTTACTCTTTGACATGTCAAGCATTTCGCTACGCATTCTGCAATGTCCCTTTTCATATTCGGCCACCAAAAATGTCGGCGCAAATCTTGATACATTTTTGTGCTTCCTGGATAAATTGAATATTTTGAGCTATGAGCTTCGGTCAAAATTTCTTCTTTTAGCTCTGGTGTTGTTGGAACCCAGATTCTTCCCTCAAACCATAGTAGTCCTTCAGTGTCGATCTTGTATTTTACATCACTACTCCTAATCAGATTCTCTTTGATTTTCCCACACTCTTCATCTTGTAGTTGAGCATTCTTCAATTTGTCCACTAAAGTTGGACCAGCTTCTATCAGGAATAGTTGCTCGTCAGATTCTTTTGGAAATTTGATTTCCAACTCCACTTTTGTCATTGCTAAAATGAGCTCCTCCTGAGTTGTTATCAGCATCAACTTCTCTCGACCTTTTCTGCTTACAGCATCTGCCATCACATTTGCTTTGCCCGGATGATAAAAGATCTCACAATTGTAATCTTTTATCAGTTCCGTCCACCTTCTTTGACGCATGTTCAAATCCTTTTGAGTGAAAATATACTTCAGACTTTTGTGGTCTGTGTAGATCTCACATTTCTCTCCATAAAGATAGTGCCTCCATATCTTCAGAGCAAATACAATTGCAGCCAATTCCAAATCATGAGTCAGATACCCTTTCTCATAATCCTTCAGTTGTCTTGATGCATACGCAATAACTTTGCCGTTTTGCATAAGAACACAACCCAACCCTTTGTGTGAGGCATCACTATACACCACAAAATTTCCTGTATTATCTGGTAATGTCAACACATGTGCCACACTTAGCTTCTTCTTCAAATCTTGGAAACTCTCTTCACATTTCTCCGTCCAAACAAATTTTACAGCTTTCCTTGTCAAATTTGTTAGTGGAGTAGCTATCTTAGAAAAATCTTGAATAAATCTTCTATAATAACCGGCCAGTCCTAAGAAATTCCTAACTTCCGACGGTGTTCTTGGTTGTTCGCAATTGATTACAGCTTTCACTTTTGAGGGATCCACTGAAATCCCATCCTTGTCAATAACATGACCCAAAAATTTTACACGATCGAGCCAAAATTTGCACTTAGAGAATTTCGCGTACAGCTTTTCCTTCCTTAGTGTTTCCAATGTCAAATGTAAATGTTCCACGTGTTCTTCCTGAGTTTTAGAATACACCAGAATGTCATCAATAAATACCACTACAAACTTGTCTAAGAATGGTTTAAACACTCTGATCATCAAATCCATGAACGCAGCAGGTGCATTGGTTAAACCAAAAGACATCACCAGAAACTCGTAATGTCCATACCGAGTTCTGAATGCCGTTCGTGGTATATCCTCCTTCGTCACTTTCAACTGGTGATACCCACTTCTCAAATCTATTTTCAAAAAATATTTAGCACCCTTCAACTGATCAAACAAGTCATCTATTCTAGGCAATGGATACCTATTCTTAATAGTGACTTTGTTTAACTCTCTATAATCAATGTAAAGACGCATTGTTCCATCCTTCTTCTTCACGAATAAAACTGGCGCTCCCCACGGCTATACGCTTGGTTGAATATATTTCTTGTCCAGCAGCTCTTGCAACTGTACCATCAGTTCCTTCATTTCTACCAGAGCTATTCTGTACGGGGCCTTCGATATCGGTACTGTACCCGACGCTAAGTTGATCACGAACTCAATTTCTATGTCAGGAGGAAGTCCTGGCAAATCCTCTAGAAAGACGTCTTCGAATTCCCTCACTACTGGTATTTCATCCAGTTTTACATTCTTCTTCTGAGTATCGACTATGTAAGCTAAATAGCCCACACAGCCTTGACTTAATAATTTCTTGGCCTGCATAATCGTCAGACATTTCATTTGTCTAGGCAACTTGCTACCATAAAATACTACATTTGACAGAGTCATAAGGTTTACACACTTCTTTTGGCAGTCAATTACCGCTCCGTATTTGAACAGCCAATGCATTCCCAAAATTACATCAAACTCCCCGAGTTTAATCGGAATTAAATCTACCAACAAGATATTCTCCTTAACGTTCACCCTACAATTCTTGTATACGAATCTAACAGGGATTACTTCCTTATTCACAATTTCTATGTTCAAAGGAAAATTCAGTTCTTCTCTAAGCAATTCTAACCTCTTAGCAAATTCATCAGATATAAACGAACAAGTAGCACCCGAATCAAATAATACATAAGCATTTATTTCATTGATTGGGATAATACCTGACACTACATCTTTTGATTGCACATCATCTTGCACAGTCATGTTGAAGGTTCTAGCTGTGGGTTTGTTTGATGCTGCAGGTCCTGCAATGGCCCATGTACCTCCATTGTTACCTCCATTGCTTCTGGTAGTCACTCCATCCTTCTTTTTAGGGCATTCACGAGCAAAGTGATCCTTGGATCCGCACGTGAAGCACACATTCTTCTTCGGTTGAGTGCAATTTGGGGCGATGTGACCCTCCTGGCCAAAATTGAAGCAAACTCGTTTCCCCATCAAGCACGCACCCTTGTGAAATTTCCCGCATGTCGCACATGCTTTAAACTTTTTATTTTGCTTGTTACCCTGATAGTTTCTAGCACCCATGCTCCCATTCCACTTCCTCTTTAAGTTGTTGTTGTTGTTTTCACTACAACCACCTCCATTCTTAATCTCATTCTCATTCTTCTTCTTCTTTTGTTCCTGATTGAACTTTGTCACTACCTCGCCTCCACCTTCAGTGAGTACAGCTTTCTCCATCACCGCTGCAAATGTCTTCAATTGGAACAGAGAAACCCTACTGTATATCCAGGGCTTCAGCCCCTGTTCAAACCTTTTTGCCTTACGCTCGTCTGTACTGACCTGATATGGTGCAAACCTTGCCAATTCGTTGAATTTTGAGGCATACTCAGATACCGTCATCGTTCCCTACTTTAATTCCAGAAACTGTACTTCTAGCTGACTCTTCGAACTCTCCGAGAAATAAGTCTTGAAGAACAACTCCTTGAACTTATCCCAGGTCATCACTCTTGGCCCTTCACGAGTTTTATTGGCCTGCCACCAGTAACTAGCTTCTGCTTTCAACATGAAAGTTGCGAAAGCAGTCTTCTGATCATCCCCTACCCTAGCGACATTGAACACCTTTTCTATCTCCATAATCCAGGTTTATGCTTCGACTGGATTCATAGACCCACGGAATTCAGGTGGTCCCACCGCCTTGAAATCCTTAAACGTTGTTCCTTGGTTCTGTGGTTGATTTTGCAATGCTCCTGTCAGTAGCGTCACTAATTGTTGAATGGGATTACCATCAACATTGTCGTTATTGGTTCCTTCCGTGGTTCTCTGTCGTGGTGGTTGACGTCTGGGAGGCATTTTCTGTTAAAACAAAACATCTATTAGACTATTACTCAGCTTCTTTAAGTATTTTCTAATTAACTTGCCTCCAAATAGAAATAACCACATAACACATAACACTTTGAATAAAGTAACAACTTTTATTTATTCATCATTACTTCGAAAAATATAAAAACAATAGCATCACTGCTATTTACATTCCTTTCCTGAACCACAAAAGTTTCAGGACAACATCATAGTCATATCCCATAGGTTGCATAACACTTGGGATTTACAATTTATTTAACCTTTCACTCATCGTACAACAGCTACAATGTTCTATTAAGATACTTCTTAGCCCTATCACGTTCTTCCTTCATGACTCGAAATATTGTCCTGCGATCTAACACGAATGATGGCAGCATCTCGAACCGAATCGGATATCCCATGACGATCTTGAGCTCGATTAATTGCGGTGTTAAATACTTTATCAATCTCTTCCATCTTCATCCTCTTTGCTTGCGTGTCTCTTGTTGCTAATCTGGTTCATTGAAAAGCTTCCTCGTAAGCATCTTCAGCTTTTGCCCTCTTAGCAGCTTCTTCTCTCAGCTTGTTCTTCAGTTCAGCGACCACTTCGATCAGTTGTTCTTTCTCTCCTTCTGTCTGTACTAGTTTCTCCTCGACATTTGTCAGTCGTTCTTCACGATCTTGGATCTCGTCGTCCTTTTGTGTCAATGCAGTCTGTTGTTCAGCTACTATCTCTTCCAATTCCTCGACGGTATCCTGAAGTTCCACGTTGCGGTCGTAGACTTCATCATACATACGAGCGGCTATCGAGGTTAGTGGAGTCTCTTCCTCCTCATCCTCGTCATCCTCATCCTCCTGTGGTAACTCAACGGGATCCTCCTCGTCTGTCTCCACATCATCATCCTCATCGTAAACTACTGTGACCAACGGGGCTGACTCCCGTGGCAGTAGTTGTTCCCAAACTACCTGAATGTCGTGAGGCTCCTCCTCTATAGGCATTTGAGGTCCCTCCTCCCTAGTCTGATTGGATTCTCTGACAATAGTCATCCTGACAACAAAGTTTTAAAGTTTTAATTATTAATCATTACTTCTCGACACTCACGAGTACATAAATTATAATCACACAAGCACATAAGTGTTTTATTACTTCTTTCTTAAAACTCGATAAGAGTTATCTCCACTATCTTTTCAAAGGTTACTTCCTAAGGCTTCCCCCCCACCTAAGGTTCATAACCTAAATCTTTGATACCAACTTGTGACACCCCCAAATCCTGGTACTTCATTTCCTCAAGATTTAGTGTTCACTTAATCAAAACATTCATTTCTAACTATCCAATCATAATAAAATTGAATAATAAAAAACTTGCCCATACAGGATTAAACTTAAATAAAAATATCCCAGGTTATCTAACCTTTAGTTACAAACATTCAAATGCGGAATTTAAAATTTATTACATTACATCATATTTAAAAGTCTATTATCATAATGATAAAAATAAAATTACAAGTCTTCATCACTTGTACATTTTTTCCTTTCCTTTGGTAGACGAAGGTTCACTTACCTTCTTTTCTTTAACTGCAATGAGTTTATAAATATGCAAGAGTGAGCAAAACAATTGCTTACAGGATATAATATGGAATCAACAGGAGTATAACAATAATAACTGTCGAAATAGGCTCATCAAAAGTGAATAGTACTCTATCAATAATAATCAGAAACTGAAATCCCAAAATATGAAAAATATACATCACTGAGGGTCGTAAGACCATGAACTACGTCCACAGTTGCAAGTAATCTTTCAACTCCAACTTTAACAGTCATAAGACTATAAGGACCTCGTACTTAGGGGGATCAGCCCTTCATACAATGTATTGTGCACAAACATTTTAACGCTATGCGTAAGTTAACCCCTAATAATAACAATAGGGTTGTTCATCTCAGTATTCAGAGTACAAGTCCGCACCAATGGAAGTTTGGTTTGGATAAGCTTTCAAGGTAATTTGGAATTCAACAAACATCAACTAAGGAGTAGTTGAATAAAACCAATAACACTATACTATAGAATAATCGTGATTGAATCAATCATAGTAGACTAAAGTCATGCTTTAGGAATAATCTAATAGTATACAATTTGAATAACTATAGCATACCTTGCTTGAACAATACTAAGCCAAGGTTAATTAGAATTGAACACTAAGCATGCATAGCAATTTGAACGATAGAAATGATCGACATTAGTATATATAGTTGTGCATGCTAAACAACACGTTAAATACAAGAATAACTTGCTCCAGAATAACTTACATCATTATATTGTAATCGAATTGAAAATAGTAGTTGAATTGACAAGATAATAGATTAGAAAACTTGCCTTGATCGTAGATTAAACCGAATAATTTGAATCACAATATCCTAAATACATATGTCATCATGACATAGTCATTATCACATAACTAATACATTCATCATGTAGGTTTGATTATTTAGTCACATAATCAAGTTATAACACAAGTTAATTTTTTTTAATAACATAATTATTCATAGTATAGAAATACTAAAATCAACAGTTTGCAGTCCTATTATCATCACATAACTTTTCTTAAAATTTCGTGTACAAAAAGTACACTGTCAGACCATTCTGCTAACTCGCGCTGCGGCGCCACAGTTTACACTGTGGGTCGCGCTGCGGCGTGAGGATGGCGCTGCGGCGCGGTGAATAAACAACGAAGCCGCGCTGCGGCGTGGCGATGGCGCTACGCCGCCACGATCGTACTGCTGGGCCGCGCCGCGGCACGAAATTACAGTTTCGACTGACAGCTTCGGCAACAGTACAAGAAAAAGCCAATTTGGCCTACAAGCTCGTTTCTAACATACTAATTCACATGCAATTCATACAAAAACTTCATATAAACATAATTCAAGAATTCCTAACATGTTTCTACCCATACAACAACATAAACAACAAATTTAAAACATCCAATTTCACTATTTTTGATAAAAAAATCACTTTTTGATATTTCAATGAAGATCAATACTGTAAATTTTGTTTTTTAACCAAAACAATTAATTCAAAGTATCTTTATCAATAATTATACATACTCTATCAAATTAGATGATCAATTTATCTACTAAACAACTAATTAACCCTCAATTTCTACTTTAAATTAACCCATACTCATTCACAAAAACTTTCTGTAAAAAAGTTTTCTTCATAAACTACATACATAACAACAATACATTGACTATAACTTATGAAAATCATTTTAACATCACTAGTATGTCAAATAAAGCCACATAGCAACAACAATTCATGCTTACACAAGAATTCTACAGAGAACTTGGGAAGAGAAAAACTAAACTTTTAAAACTAAAAAGAATAGGAGAAATACCTTGAAGAAAATGATGATGTCTATTCCTTTATATTCTCAAGCTTCTTCTTCTCCAATCTCTAGCCTTTCTTCCTCTCTTCTTTTCTTCTTCTCTTCTTCTTCCTCTGAGTTTTTCTTTTCTTTTCTCTAACCTCTCTCCTCTATTCTTACGTCTTATGATATAACGTATAAGATATAATATATATTTATCATATGATATAAATATAAAACATATAACTGATATCAGTTATTTGAGTTTTAAAAATCAAAAGCCATACGGCTTGTTTGGCTAACCACTAAAAATATAATTAATTAATCCTTATGCCTTGTTTGGTAAAACACAATTATATTAAAGACTTAATAGGCATTAGGCCTTGTTTGGCAAAACTGAATTAAACTCTTTTAATTTATTTTAATAACTCCTTTATAGCAAGGTTATTTGTCACACTTCTAATAAATTAAATAATCAATTTAATTAATTCAAATATTAATCTATTAAATTACTTTCACACATAAATCTTTATCTCATAATTATAATTTCCTTTATAATTTTATTCAACCAATTAACACTTTATTTTAATCACAAATTTTAATTAAAATATTATAATTCATTTAATCATTATTAGCTCTCTAACTTACTTATTAAATTAAATTAATATATAATCTCATAGCAATTAATTTTCTTAGCTCCTTAATTATTTATTCAACAAATAATTAACTAAATCAAATCAACTCAAATTGTCATTAAATACTTATATAATTCAATAAATATTTAATATTACAAATAAATATTTAATATTTAATATTTATTTATTTATTCAACAAATAAATAAATAAACAACATCAACTCAAATTGAACAATTATTTATTCAACAAATAAATATATCCATTAAATACTTATATAAATCAATAATTATTTAATATTACACTTTAAAATTCTGGAATGTTACAGATTTCTTTTCTGTTCAAATTATTTTTGATACAATATTATTCCTTAATTTTACTCCACAAAGTAGTTATCATGTTGACAATTTGGACATTTTTAAACTCTGAATAAATTTAAAGTCTTTAATATTTATCCTTGATTTCGTTTGATTAATGCTTATATCATTGTCATCATCCTCATGCTTATATTGTGATAAAAGTCATCTTTGGCTCGTAGTGCATAGATGGACTGTTAGATTGGTATGATTATGACCAGGGATTATTCGGTGTAATCGTGACCTGTAATGCTACAAATGATGTGGTAAAAGTCCTCATTGGCCCGTAGTGCATTGATGGACAGTTATTGGTATGATCATGACCATGGGTTCTCTTCGGCCAAGGGTGCAAAGATGAATTGTTGTTTGGCATGATCATGACCATTGGTGATAACACAAATATCATTGGCCCGTAGTGCATGGATAATTAGTGGATGTGATACTAATGAAAGTCATCTTTGCCCTGTAGTACATAGATGGATTGTTGATTTGTATGATTATGACTAGGGATTATTCGGTATATAATCATGACTTGTAATGTTACAAATGATGTGATAAAAGTCCTCATTGGCTCGTAGTGCATTGATGGACAGATGTTGGTATGATCATGACCATGCGTTCTCTTCGGCCAAGGGTGAAAAGATGAATTGTTGTTTGACATGATTATGACCATTGGTGATAACACGAATATCCTTGGCCCGTAGTGTATGGATAATTCGTGGATGTGATACTAATGAATATCGTTGGCCCGTAGTGCATGAATAATTCAGTGATGTGGATTATTTATTAAGCTGAGTCTCAATGATAAAATTGATGATAAACTTTTAAATTATAGGAGATAGTAGATATCATGATATACTTGACTCTTCTAATGGATTGCTTGTTCCGTTGCATTTGTTGATCTAAAACTTGTTGTCTATTGTATTCTATCAGTTGTTATACTGTTGAAGGCTAACGATAATTTATTCTGCATTATCTTAGTCAAAATATTTCTTACTGGGCTAGTTGAGCTCACCCTTTTCTTTCATTATTCTCTTCAGGAAATGAGAGTATAGCTAGGACTAGTCCGGGAATGGAGTGATTGTCTGAGATGGTTGTTTTAGTAGTCCTCACTATTCTATGAAATAGTGTGATAATAATTGTAATAAGGATTAAATTTGAGTTTGGATACTGTCTACGAGACAATACCCGTGTTAAAACTCTCTGCTACATTTTTTCATATTGTATAAATGAAGTTTGTATTTAAGTTATGTACCATGTATTTGGCAACTCAGAATGAGTGATGTATACCTATTTTGGGGGCATCACAGTTGGTATCAAAGGTTAGGGATATGATCCTTGACTGAGATTTGAGGCTAGAACTAGGAGGGGAGAGACGGGCAGATCCTTCGCTAGTATGACCTACCTAAGTTTATTTTTTTATTTAATTGGTTGGTCAGAATATAGGGATAATATGTGGCATGTCAATTAACCCTTATTTTGTGACAGTAAAATGGTATCTGAAAATGTTAGGATAAGTAATGGAGCACATGAAATCGTTGAGTCACCAATGATCAATAACCAGGGTAATTTGCATCAGGAAGGCAATAATCCTCATGTAAACAACAACACCGACCAAATGACGAACGATGGTACGTTTAGGAGTTTTCTAGAATTTATGCAAAGCCAAATAAGAAAGATTCCTGTTCAAAATGCAGGTAAAAACACTGGCAACTCACGTCTGGTCTCCGCTAAGCAGTTCAAGGAGCTGGGACCATCGGAGTTTTTGGGAAAGCCAGAACCACTTAAGGCAAAGACGTGGATAAAGTAGATCACCAAGATATTTGATGTCTTAGAATGCTCAGAGGAGCAAAAGGTTCCATTCGCCACCTTTTTGTTGCGTTAAGAAGCATATTACTGGTGGGAATCTATATAACGTACTTAACCTTTCGTACTAAAGATGTCTTGGGAGAAGTTCCAAGAATTGTTCAACGATAAGTACTTTCCCGAAAGTATTTGTCATATAAAGGAGGTAGAATTCATCAAGCTGGAGCAAAATAATATGACCGTATCGCAGTACGAGGCTAAGTTTGCGGAGTTATCCCGGTTTGCATCCTGTCGACGTCGAGATTTTTATTTGTCCCTTTTTGTTACCTATTTTTTTGTGTTCTCATGTTATGTGAGATTTGTTTGAAAAAACAAGTGAAAAAGGTCCGACATGTATAATGTCGACGATGAACTGTTAAGAGTCGCCAGTTGGTTTTTTATATGGTTGTACAAACACAACCGAGAAAAAGTTTGCACATTGACCCAGTGATGTGACACTGCTAAACGGGTCTAAGAAACAGAGATTCATTAGGGTCCGGGGACTTGCTTATGCGGAGGGAAGGTGTTAGGCACCCCCTGACATCCGTGTTGCCACGGTGACAGCCACTTTTTAAGAAACTGTTATATGAATGTGTGTGTGTGTGTGAGAGAGAGAGAGTCAATGTGCTGTTATTTAGAAGTATTGCTATGCCTCGTTCGCACCTATATACATAGGGTTTGAATTTGTATAAAAATTTAGTTTTAACAAGATATAGCAGTGATATTTTGAAAAAGGTTTTTCAAACCCTGTGCTCAATAGTAATTGAGGCCTTTGATACTTCCATTTTATTAAATGTCTGGCTTGATTGCTTTTATTTTCGAGATGCGAAGCATCTTCGAGAAAATAATATACAAAGCAGTGCCGAACTCGTCATGGGTATGAGAACCATATGAGGAAATCCAACACCGTGAATAAATTTACAAGTTGCTTACAACTGAAAAGGTCCATCACGGGAACCGAATTTGATTCAGTGGACTGAATCTGTGATCATATGATTCCTAGGCTCACATGATACCGCAATTGATATAAACACAGTAAGAAGGTATATATATATATATATATATATATATATATATATATATATATATATATATATATATATAGACATGATCGACCACCACGCAGCACCTCCACGGGGGATCAAAAATGTAAATAAAGCTGTAAAAGAGATCAACCGCCACGGAGGAAACTCCAGGCGGGACGAAATGTACAGAAAGCTGAAAAAATAGTCAACCGCCACGAAGTAAACTCCAGGCGGGATGAAATGTACATATATATATATATATATATATATATATATATATATATATATATATATTATAAAACAGTAAACGCACCGGATGTAAAATCCAGGCTCATCGAACAAAGTTCGACGCACAGTTCATATATATATATATATATATATATATATATATATATATATATATATATATTGAAATGAAACCACGAACCGAAGTCCGGGCCTACACACTCAACACGACTCTCAACGTGAAGAATAGTGTGCCCAAAGATGAAGAGAAAGGCTTGGAAATGTGTAAAAAGGCTTACAGTGGGCTGCCAAAGAAGACTTCAAGAACTTGAAATGGATGAACACTCGGCTCCCACCGGTAAAAAGTAGCTATATATGAGTTTACACGTGTTCAAAATGAGAAAGCACTCAGTTTGGGGTGTGCACAGAACAAATTAGACAGGGCTTCCTCGCCTTTTTTCCTTTACAAAATGGCCACCCCAGGCCCTCTATTTATAGAGGGGGAGCCGCAGGTGTACCTGCAGCTAGGCCGCAGGTGTACCTACTACTGCCCGGGGTGCTCCGGGCTTCGCTGGTCCTGTCGTCTCAAAGTACGTTCATGCATGCAACGTGATGTTCGCTCGAACTTTTAGAATTATAATCCGGGCTTCCGACTGAGGTATGTAAGACCTATTTCGGATCACCGTTGTCGAGAGTTACGCAATGACATGGGATTAGAGGTTGTACGAAGTCAGGAAGATGGGACGATGCCCTCCGATCTTCAAGCTTCAAATTCTATCCGTTACCCTACATAATAGTCACTCTTGATTGGTTTTCCTTGGCTCTTGTGGGACATTGCTGTGCAGAAATGTATGTCTGAAATGTTGAGATGGCGTGATGTGGCGTCAAGGTGGCAAGATGACGACTTTGCCCCTCACCGGGGTTATCTCCAGTTTGGGCTGATAAAGCAGACGTTACTCAGGGTTATCTTTGAGATTGGACTGCTGCAAGTGTTGAAGGTCCTCAGTGTCATCTCTAAGGTGTGCCTGTCTTCCTGGTGTTATTGTTAGGTCTTGTACTGAGTTCCTCGGTGTAAGCACCAAGGTTGAAGCTGATTGCATGTGTGACACCCCCAAATCCGGGTTACCTGACCCCCGAGTTTGGTGTTCATGATCCACAATATAATATCATCTAACTACCCATTCATATAGAAATAGTAATACATATCACATTAACACATGTTATTAATACATTAGTCCCAGGTTCTCTAACCTTAACCTTACAAACATATCCTTTAGATATACAAAAAGGGTTTACAAAATAACATAATAAATATGCTAATCATAACTAATATATCACGATGCCTTTTCTTTTATTCTTCACTGCACCTTCTGACACTTCGTCTCTAGCTGAAATGTTTTATTTAGCAAGGGTGAGCAATAAATTTGCCCCGCAAGTTAAGACATACAATGAATGTATAAAAAAATCAAGAATAACAGACAATTTATTTCGATAGAATGACACCAAAGTTTGGGGAACTTTGAAATAACTGAACAATTTGTTCTTCTCTATCGAATCTTCTCACAACCTATGCAATATAATAGTTTCATAATGAAAGGGTATAATGCTTTCAAAGTTTCTACGTTATTCGATTTAATAATGATTTAGAAAAATTCTCCAAAGTTTAAGCTGAATGATCTTAAATGATCTTGAAATTTATCTTCTCGAGTAACTATCAAAGATTTACTTTGATATACCCAAATATTAAGATGGAAATATTTTTCCAGATTTATGTTGAGTGATCACAAAGGATCTTGAATTTTTCTTCTTGAGTAACTATCAAAGATATACTTTGATATACCCAGTTGTATCAGATAACCATAAAGATTAAATCATACCACAATGACCATTATGCCCTTTTTCATTTCTTTAATATGTTGCTTGTAGATCTAGACCTAAGGTGAGTTGCTCACCAAACCTAAGCCTAGCATGTGACTTATATCTCACAACTCAGCAGCAAAATCAGCCAACATTCATTGCATCGAAGTTTATAATTAAGAAAGTAAGAAACATCTCTTACTTTACTTAGAAAAGCAACCTAGACCTTCTCTCTCTTCAAACTTCGAAATTTAGAGTGAGGGGGTGAGATAAGATAAGCCAATATCAGTCCTTAACCTGCCAAGATGAAGAATCAAAAGTCAGAATCAAGATCAAAGCATTAAAGGAGGTATAAACCCTAATTTTTGAAATCCTAAGATTTGATGTTAGATGTTATGATTTGTTATTTAATGTTGTGTAATATGACGTCTTTTAGTGATCTAGGTTGTTAAATCCCAGTTCCATAACATCAAAATGCTCGAAATTTATGATTTTAGAAATTTGGAAAAATGTTGAAATATGGCATGACAGTTATATGTCAGGACCTATACATCATTATCTGTTTTTGATTTGTCATGTATTATGTTATAAATGTGTTCTATGTCAGGTGGACTATGATCTGGAACTGGAAACAGGTTTAAATCATGTGTAGATTAAAAGTTATGAGTGGTCAAAGTTAGTTGACCGACCACGAAAACTAAAATCTGGGCAGCCTAGAATTTCCAGATTTCGTCTGACAAGTTTTGGTTTGCCATGAATCTTGTTGTTGTTTGTTAGTTGGGCCAATTTGTTGTTGTTATGTGGTAGTCTGGTATGAGAACTACACAATCAAACCTTTAGATCCCCCAGAAAGTACATAGAATCAAAGATAATTAAGGTCAAACGAGCGTTGACCGACTGCCCTATGAAGAAATCTGGGAAACCCAGATTTCTCAAGAACAACTTCTGACCACTAGTTTGATAGGCCCATATCTTACAAAGGTGATATTGTTATGATGATCTAATGTTATATACTTGTACCCTGACATCTCCTCTACATATTTGAACCTTTATATCATAATAAGAAAGTCCAGATTGTAATATATAAGGAGCTAAGCATAGCACAATCAATTGTTCTTCATTTTCTAGAAAACCCAGAAATGAAGAACAGTGTTGTCAGAGTTTTCTGTAGCTTAGATCTTGCTTTTAAGTGATGGTTTGGCCATGAACTCAGTTTCTAGTTGAATTATTACATGAATACTACATCATTAAAACTTTAGCCCGCCTAGAAACGTAATGAACAAGGATCTATCACTGGTCAAACATAGTAACTTGAACACTGACATGAAGCTCAAGAACAGGCTCAAAAACACCTATAGCGACGGTTTTGTCGCTACAGGGCCCTTTATTAATTATTAATTTCTGAAAATTAATAAATAAATCGAATTAATTAGTTTTAAATTATTAAAAATACATAATAAATTACTAAAAATTATTTTAAAGTCTAAAAATTAGTTTTTAATTATTTTGAGTATATTTCATAAATATTTAATATTTTTGGAATATAATTGATATTTAATTTGTTTAATTATAATATTAAATAAATTATTTAAAAATAATTTTAATTCATAAAAAATAATGAAAAATTATAGTATGGTATAAAAAAATATTTTAAGTTATTTTTAATGACTTTTAATATTTTTTGAGAAATTTTATTAATTAATTAATATTAATGATAGTTAATTTATTTAATAAATATATTAAATAAATTATAGAAAAATAGGATTAATGATTTAAAAATCATATAAAAATGATTTAAGTGCTATAAAAATATTTTAAGTTATAATATATAACTTTTGATATTTTGTCATGAAAATATTAATATTTTAATATTAAAAGCAATTATCGGATAATGGATTTAGCGGTTTAAAAATCATATATAATTTTAAGGTATTAAAAATACTTTGATATATTATAAATATATTATAATATTATATCGTGATTTTCATTAATAGTTGGTATTAAATAAATATTAATGATAAAGGAATTTAGTGATATTTAATTCATTTAATTACGATATTAATGATTGAAAAATCATAATAAATGATAATAATTATCTGAAAATTATTTTAAGTTTATGAAAAATATTTTGACTAATAATAAATTATCTTAGATAATGGTTAAGTATTTAGACATAGTTTAATTGAACTTAGACTCGAAATTTTGTCCGACTAGACCGTCTGGATGTCAGAATTGTACCGAACTTGATTCAGACTGTAAAAGTTTGACTTGAGAATAGGTCGTCTGTGTGTTATAGACTGATAGGGTTATGTGATAATGTGTTTAGGTTATTTTAAATACTGTGGTGATATTATTCTAATGTGTAGATCGGTATTATTTATATTAGGTTCAGACAAAGCTTAATAAATTGCATAGCGATAATCAACGGTTCAGGCAAGTTTTTCTTAACTCTACTTTGAGTTGTTGTATTCAAATATATTTGTGGTTAATCATTGCTGGTTGCCATGTATAATAATTGTAGAATTATACTATGTACATATTACGTGTATAAGTCAGGTATGAAAGGCTGGTCACCTTCATTATCATTCGGTCTAGATATATTTGTTTATGTTAAATGGTTGTTTTGTCAGAAATTTTTTTCGTGTTAATTCACAACTATATTGTTGAATTATAGCCAGCTTATTATTTAAACTCTTTCAATCATGATATATTCCCAAATAAATTATACTTGCTGGGAAAACATATGCTCACCCTTGCTATTTCATGATAAACATTGTAGATTAAGGCAAATACGTCAGATACAAGGAAATGTTAAAGACAGTTCCAGCTTTAGTATATGTATGCAGCTAAATTTGTATAAGTATTGTATATTAATGTTGTTATAAGTCAAATAAGTTATGAATTATGTATTAAGTTAAGGTTACTCGATCTTGGAGAAATAGTGTGGAATGTAATGTATAAACAATTTATGTTTATATTTTTCACAATAGTTATAGAATGATTGTACCAGATCTGCGGTGATTTGGGACCCAGATTTGGGGCCCTCACAATAAACACTTACCAAGTCTAACTAGTTCGGTCTGGTTGGACTTCGGTCTATTCTCGGTGTTCTGGTCACCCTATCTGATAATTAACACATTTATTGTCAATTAAACTCTGTCTCTAAGCTTTAATATTATTTTAGATAAGTCAATTATCTTTTATAATATTTTTTAAAATCTTTTAATAATTTATAAACAATTATTATAATGTATAATAATTTTTCAAACACTTAAATCATTTTTAAATGATTTAATTATCAAATAATCTTATCATCATTAATATTTAATAATATAAAAATATTAATGTTATACTTGTCAAAATATTAAAGTTATTATTAATAACTTAAAATATTATTAAATCATCAATATTCTACTTAAATAATTTCTAAAATAATTAAAATAATATTTAAACCATCACCATTAATATTTAAATATTAATGAAATTATTATCCAAATATTAAAAGTCATTAATTATAACCCAAAATATTTTTAAATCATTTTTCCTCATTTTTAAATGATTTTTAAATCAATAAAAACCATTTTTCTTTCATTTATTTAATTTAATAATTAAATAATTCTAATATCATTAATATTAATTTATTAATGAGAATTCTCCAAAATATTGAAAATAATATTTTATAATTCAAAATAATTTTTAACACTTTATTCTCATTTAAAATAATTTTTAAATCAATAAAATCATTTTTAACTAATTTATTTAATACATTAATTAAATAATTCTAATATCATTAATATTAAATTATTAAGGAAAATTCTCTAAAAATATTAAAAGTTACATTTTATAACTCAAAATATTTTTAAATACTTTATTCTTATTTAAAATAATTTTTCATAATATTAAATCATTTTTCTCTAATTTATTTAATACACTAATTAATTAAATTAAATATCATTAATATTCAAATAATTATAAATATTAATGAAAAATATCCCAAATAGTCAAAAATTATTTTTTATAATTTAAAATAATTTTCAAAACCATTTTTGTAATTTTTATAATTTATTTTCTATTTTTAAGTATTTTCTGAAAAATCAAAACTTAGAAAGTAAATAAACCGTCAAAATAGCCCTTTAGCGACACTTAGCGTCGCTGTTGGTGTTCTTGAGAGCACTGACAGCTCAGTGCTCAAGGGGTCAACTTTGATCGCCCTTGATTCTCAGTGTAATAAGGTTCTAGGCTAGCTCAAACTGTGATCGTGTAGTGTTTATATAACACTACAATCATCAACTAACATCCAAGTCATATCACATCCAAAAAAGTAGATCCAGCCTCTCAAAGTCACTGTCAGATCACATCTGGGTTTTCTGGGTAACCCAGAAACCCAGACAGTGTCGAGTTGACACTTTCAAGCTCGATTAAGTTAGAGCTCTGATTATTACAATCTTGTTATTATGGTCCATACCTGTTCTACACATGACAAGGAACAATTACATAACATGTTTTCAGTCCAAGTATAACAGAATCATAAGTTATGATTCGGTCAAACCCTGTAAGAGGGCTTGATCTAACCATTTATGGAATTTTCAAAAAACAGCTTCGTGATCGGGTGACTTAGTTTGACCATCCATAAAATCCCACACGTTTGATATTTAAGAAATCTAAACGTATAGATTTCAAGTCCACATATCAGACTACACACTAGTTAACATAACATTAACATGACACTTAAACACTGACAGATCAAAGCGTTTCAAAAATTTGTTAGACGCTGGTTTAGCATTTCTGGGTTAGCCAGATTATTCTCGGTCATGGTCGGTCAATCGACTTTGACCATTAATAACTTACAATCTAGACATCCAATGACCCTGATTTCACTTACAGATAAAAGACCACATGACAAGCTACATATAACAACTTTAAAACATCAAAAACCATAAACGAGCAAGAATCTATGGCTCCTGACACTAGCTTGTCAGACCACAAATTTTGTTCTTGGACAGTTTTGGAAAAACTCAATTTTAAAGCACTTTGATGCTATGGATCCATGATGGATCAACATAGATCATCTAAAAATATCATATAACAACTGATTAATCACTTAAACAAAAAAAATTTCTAAGCAAGTAAGATCAAAATAGGTTTTAGGTTTATACCTTCTTGCTTAGAATCTTAGAACCTAGCTCTCTAATCTGATATTATGGTTGCTAGGGCTGTTTATATGATTGATCTACTTGTGAATTTCGGAGGTCTTGGTGAGAGAAAAAATTGGTGAGAGCAAGAGAGAAAATGAGCAAGTTTTGTGATTTTTCTCTCTCCCAAATCTATATATATCAAGATATATTACTTAGATTTGATGTTGGCTGTCTTATAGGGGCTGAATTACTGATGTTTTAAGTTACTAAGTCAATATAGTAGGTTACCAACTAAAGTTGTTAGCAAATATTGCAAGTTACCAATTAAAGAAAGTGAAAAGGGCACTTTGGTCATTTGCAAAATGATTTTAATGGCATTCTTGACATTTGAACCAACCCTTAGGGTTTAATTCTTAGGGTTTAACCCTAAGGTTCTAAACCTTAGGTTTTGCACCCTTAATTTTCTAGAATTTTCTAAATTAGGGTTTTAAAATTAGAAAATTAAAATTCCAAAAATATAATTATGGTTTTAAATAGAAATTAATAGTTCTAAAGTATAATTAGGGTTTCCTAATTATATTAACATTTACTAATCACCTTAGGCTTGCTAATTAGGATTAGGGTTTCCTAATTAGGGTTTAGGATTCCCAAACTTAAAATTAGGGTTTCTCGACTTTCGATTAGGGTTTCTAACGGTACGTTAGGGTTTCTAATCCAGATATTAGGGCTTCTAATCCCTTATTAGGGTTTACTAATTTTAAACCTTATCCGATCAATCATTGATCAATAATTCTAAACAGTACAAACACGTATTCCACAATATAATTATTAAAATTATATTTTCTACCAAATCCCTATCCAAACTTAGCGTTAGGGTTTAAATTCTCAGTTAAGCACAACTCTACTCTTATTTCTCAGTCAATACACAAATTGACTAATTCTCAAACTCATATCACAGATTAACAGTGCAATATTAACAGTCAATATTAATATTAATAAAAAAAAATTCATTCGTAAAATTTGGATTATTCAAAATCCCGGGTTATCACAGCATGCATTTGAAACAAGCATTTTTGGGGTTATCTCCGGAACTGCAACTACCTTCCTTGGGGTTATCTCCAAGGTTAGAATCTGCTATTCCCTGTGTTGGGACTGAGACTGAATATCTCGGGGTTATCTCTGGAATGAATCGGTCTTCTCCAGTGGAATTTCTAGTATTGAAACTGCAGGCATCGAGGTTATCGCCGAGGTTGGAACTGATGCTCCTGGTGTGTGTTCCGGGATTGAGACTGAGCTTCCGGTCGTATCCGAACTGGATATGAGTTGTCCTCCAAGGTTATCTCTGAAAGACGAATTTGCCCTCCTGCAATGTCAGTAACAGGTGTGAAAAAAAATTCGAGTGTCTACAGATGCCCCTCTTTATCGTATTCATGCAATGTAATGGCATGGATATGATAAAGAATCTTAGACACTTGAAATGCAGCAAGACAAACATGATGCTATGTGGAGCAACATGATGCAAGTGTATGATGTATATGGATGATGCGTATGGATTGATTTTCCACATGCTGGGAATGATTGCCGGATCCCCGTTGCTTCTACCGGTGATGGTAATGATGGCAAGCTTGGATGTATGATCCAAACCTATTAGGATGTTGACGTTGGGGCTATCACCAAAGTCTTTAATCCTTGATACAAACTTTACTCCAAAAAATGTGTCTCTCGTGTACAAGAGATCTGTGGGGATAAAACTTTGTCTGTTTGAGGATGTGTATAACATATTCCATCATCGATCCTCCCCGATGATGTTGATCCTCCCTGGTTTGTATCGCCAGAACATATCAATGTTCTATTGGATTTACTGCCAACAGTATGTGTTGTCAGGGTTGCTCGACCTTCGTTAACGTATGAACCAACGGTTGACCATGCGTTGTAAACCCCGCTGGGGATCCATTTGATCCTCTGCTAACGCGTATATCAACGGATGAACTCCCTGCTGGGGATGCATGCCAAGGCTGCTTGGCCTTTGTTGATGTGTGTATCAACTGATGCAATTATCGTATAGCTTCTGATGCGACGTTGGGTTTACTTGCCAATGGCTAAACTGAAGTCAAGGCTGCTTAACCTTCGTTGACATGTGCATCAACAGAAAGTATGTGTTGTAACCCCCGCCGGGGATCCTTCGGATGATCGCTGATATGTGTATCAGCAGAACATGCGTTGTAACCCCCGCCGGGGATCTTTTGGATCATCGCTGATGTGTGAATCAGCGAAATATGCGTTGTAACCCCCGCTGGGGATCTGCTTATGGATAGATAACCATGCGTTGTAACCCCCGCCGGGGATCTTTTTAAAAAGATTAGGGTGACGACCCTAAATTGACGACATTGGACCTTTGTGTGGTATTACCGAATGTGATCTGCAACAACTTGGATCATCGATATAGTATACCCTGTGTTCGGGTGAATACCAATGAATGATATGAAAGCCACAACCGGGCCTAGAAAAACCAGGATTTCAGGCTATTCTGCTCAATCGCGTAGCGTTTTTATCCCTGATTTGGCCTTTTCAGCTGTGAGAACTCCTTTGCAACTCGAACTGGACCGAGTCAGAGTGGTGGGACCCACGTAGGGGTGCCGCAGGTACACCTGCAGCAGTCGCAGGTGGACCTATGGCCAATCGTGGCTACTAAATGCCTGCAGGTTGCTTTCATAAGTCATTTTCAAGTTGTGCCATGAAGGAAATCTGAGAGCTCTTCTTAAAATCTGCTGAGTTCGGACGTCTTTCTGCAAATTCTATCACCGTTCAAGTGTTCTACACTATCTTGGTAACGTGTGCATGTACTATTTTCCAGTTTTTATCCGTTAGAAAATGACTTATCACATGAAATGCATCTAAGCACATAGTAGTGATTATGTAAGCTCAAATGACTTGATAAAAAAATATTCAACATAGTAAATGTTAGTATTAAACCATATTGATCATCATGATGTGAAAAACTTTAACTTTTGAAACAGTCAAATTGGCACCTTTTTTCTGTTATTTCTTATCCTATTTGAGGACAAATGAGCAAAGGTTAAAAAGCAAAGTAATCCTGGTAATTAGGCTACCCTTATGGATTGATGACTTTAATTTTTTAATGCAAATAGTATTTATATGACTGTGGACAGGTGTGCTAATGAATGGCCACCTAGTCATGCCTATGTGCATGTGGACAGTCCTATTTATAGAGAAAACTACGACAAAATTTTCTAAAATATAGGCATTGAGTAGTCATGCATATTTAACTCTACTGTAGACGTATGTTAAAATAATGCATGCATGCATGTAATCATAAAATACATTTTGAAAAGCTCCAGGTTAGAAGATACCACACCCTTTCTGAGGTGATTTGGAGACTTGTTGTCCAGATAGTATGAATCTGGATCAGCTGAGTAGTTCCCGCAGGACCACTTCGGGTGTACGGAGGAGGGCTTCTGAAGTGCCTCGACCCCGTTCCATTAGACAACCTCGTCGGTTGGTGAAGGCGGTGATACGTCCAGTCCGGGTTGATGTACCTGACGTCGAGGATGAGGAGGAGGATGTTCTAATTGTGGACCCCGCTCCTACTGTGCATGTTTTCCGTAGGGACCTCCCGAGTATTCAGGTGGCAAACCCAGAGCTTCTAGGTGATTTAAGTCGACATCCCTCGATGTATTTGCACGCCGACGAGGTATAAAGTTAGATCTTAGTCTTCCTTCTTTCCTATTGATGAGGAGTAAAGGATTCTTATGTCGATCTGCATTTTGCAGGTTCCCAGCTTTACACAGCCTCGAGGGAACTGGTTCAGCATTTACTCCATGTACCAGGCTCTGCATCCTGACTATAGAGCAATTGTGCATGACTGGGGATTTGGAGCATCTTTTCCATCCTTCCCCGCCGTTGTCCCTGGGGTTACCACAAGGCATTGTCTGAGCGCTAGTTTTACCAGACTCAATCTCTTTATTTACTAGATTGTGAGGTGATGATGGCGCCGATGGATTGGCGGTTTATCATAGGTATGGAGTTTGGAGGGGCGCCAGTGCCTTTCACGGCGGATATTACCCCCACTGCCATCAGATCCTTGTTAAGAGTTCCGGCGGAGGCGCTCAAGGGAAGGACTGTCCGTACGGGTCCTTTGAGCGTAGATGCTATGAGCGGGCTATTGAGTGAGCCCATACCAGCTGATGTCAGAGTTAGGGATCGCATTCTTCGGTAATTTTTCCTAATGATCATTAGGGGCTGCTTCATAACAGATAACTCTTCTACGGTGTCATTCGCTTTGATTAGTGCCACGTGACATGTGGACCGTATAGGAGAGTATGATTTGGGGTCCTAAACCTTTGCCTATTTCCTCAAGGGCATGCGTATGCGCTCGCAGGGCTTGATCGAGGCTTGGTTAGGATTTTACCCATTTCTGCTGGTAAGTATTTCTCTTGTCATTTACCATGTACAGGTTAAGAGTGTTAGCTGATAGCAGATGTTTGCCTTTGTGTTGGCAACTTTGGGCCTATGAAAGGCTCTCATGTTTATGTCCTGTGAGTGTATTAGGGTTGGATACCTACCCATGAGGACGACAATGGCATCATTCCATACTGGCGGAGGTCCCCGTAACTGAGGGTTTCACTTATTGTCGCCAACAGTTGGAGTTGTTGACAGCGGATGTCATCACATGGATTCCGTATTCTGGGGAGCATTTGGCCATTGGATTTGAGGATGGGTACCCGACTGGTGTTGAGTACGTGATTTCCACCCGTAGGGTTCCTCTCTTCACAGATGGAGGATGAGAACTCTATTTAGGAGAGCGTGCTATTAGGAGCACCACAGGAGAGATCCATATACTGATCTTGCCTCATGCCAGGCATTATTGGCATGTGTCGCAGTCACCGTTATTGATATCCTATTATTGGGTGTTGATGGTTTTGCATTGTCAAAGGGTCCTTACACTCAGGATGTATTCCAGCATTGGTGGATCCCTCGTACCATTGGAGCCTAGACCCGCGCCACTCAGTTCATGGGGGATATGGTTCTGCGATCAGTGATGATAATGGATTGGCTAGCCTGTGTCCGAGATCCGACTCATGTGACACAGGTTGATAGCTTGACCCAGCGACTGAATCAGGTACATTTCTTTATCCGGCATTTGGTCAGAGATCCGACAGAGGCAGATTCGTTTGATCCTTCTAGAGCAGGAGCTGGCCCCTCAGATGACCCTTTTGGCTTTGTCGGCGCAGATCCTCTTTTGTATAGGCCTGACATCCCTGTTGATAGAGATCTAGTGACTCAGAAAGAGTTACATCAGGTGGACAGGATTGATGATGTAGATATTGAAACCATTGTCTTCTTCTGATGTGTATTCTCGTTATCTCTTTTGATAGGCCTCTTGTTAAATATTGGGTGGCTATGCTCCATTCTCACTATATCTTTTGCTAGGCCTCTATTAGTAGTAGGGCGTCTGTACCCCATTTCCCTATATTTTTAGCTGTACATAGATGATGTATATAGATGACGATATACTTAGGAATGTATATACAGTTTTCCATTCCCTATATCATATTGCCATCTATTATTTGTTCTGCATGTATCATGTTATGCATATGTATGTATTGTTGGGTAAAATATAATTACGCACAACACACAAGTATACGTGGTCAACAAGTAATAAAGTAAAAGTAGAGTATCGTTCCCACAGAGAATTAGTTAGCAAGAATTACCAAGTACTAACCTATACCCAATTTAATCTTATTTAAACAAATGATTTAATATTTAATTTAAAATAATTAAATAAACAATTACTAACTATCCCTAGAATGAAACAAGATATTGAAGACTTGAGATTATAATTTCACTTATTGTTTCATTTAAATCAACACACTTTCTATTAAGCCAAATTAATTATACAGAATTGTTAATCAAGAACACGAAAGTAAAATATGGCCATCTCTCAATGAACCATACTCATATCAAATCAAATCCATAGATGATAGAATTAATTTGAACACCCTAATTAACTAACCCACTATATCTCTATGTGAATTACAATTAAAAAGGGTTTAAGTACAAGTTCTTATTAGACTATATATGGCGTAAAGGCATATCTCTATCCTAAACACGAATCATGAATTCTATCTATGCAAAAATCACAAACACATGCTATCATGATCGGATCTAAATCTATACTTCATCTCTCGAGTTCATATAGATTATCACGGTAATTGATAGCCAATCAATTAAACAATTAAGTCCAAATCACAATAGACAATCCTCACAATAAAACATAATAATCGATAGCGAAGCATATTAAAATAAACTATACAATAAGATCCATTGTAATCTCAAACAAAGAATTAGTTCATTGAATTAAAACTAAGAATCCACAATTGAATAATCAATAAAAGACAAAGATAGAAGAAGATAAGAAGATAGAATCTATTGTTTATAAATTTGATGCTCTCTCCTTGCTCCTACTTTGAATCTTCAATGGTCTCCAAGTTGCTTCAATCTCCAAATCTCATAAGAACTAGTGTTTTGATCCTAATCTACTCTAATCTAATCTAATGGAATCCTCTCTAATCTAATCTCCCCCTCTCTAATCCTTGTGAATCTCCTCTTTTTATAAGTCTCTTTATATGTCTTTAAGTCCTCTTGGAAGTCCTTGAGTCAATCGGATCGAAACAATCCTTCCTGAACTCAAATTTGGCCAAAAAACGTCTTTTCTGCGCTTACCCTCGCCCCGACGGGGGTTTATACTTGTAAAGGGACTACCCCGGTGGGGGTCCTTACTGTTTTTCAGCTCCAATGCCCGCCCCGGCGGGGGTCTTGTGAAGGAAAAGCCCACCGCGGCGAGGGTCACATTTTTGCTCTGACGTCCTTTGGGAAAACGGCCATAACATTTGATTTGGGAGGAGTTACGAGGCACGCCACCTATCAAATCGAAGATATCGACGAGTTCTACAACTTTCATTCTTTGAGAATTGACAGATTCGGATTGGATCAAGGTCAAAATTGAGCTTGAAGTAGATGCTGTGTAAATTGCAAGTATGAGAACTCTTAGATTTGATCTTCGTTGATAAAAATGTCATAACTCTTGCATCCGAACTCCAATTGGGATGACTAAAGATGTTCCGGAAAGATAAGAAGAAGCTCTAAAGAATAATCCAAGATCTAAGCTAAGAACAAGCATCCAACTTGGTTTTAAAAGTCCTTCAATCTTCCCTTCTTGCATTTGCTTGTGTATTTTGGTCCAAAAGATGTCCGAATTGCTTTCTCTTGCTTCTTCATGCCAATGTTATGTCATAGCCTACAAAATAACATAAAATGTATGAAAAGTAACTAAGAAACATAGGTTTAAGTAACTAATTCAAGTAATAGATACCAGATAAGTAGGTATAAAGCCTACTTATCATGTATGTCCAGAGATATTCTACATTGACCCCTGGATGGTATTATGATACGGCCCATACAGATGTCTTCTTTGACGGTCAGTCGCATAGATCACACCCCGCCATTATTGGTGGCCGTCTGAGATATTGGTATGATAGTATGTCACCCCCAAATAGGGTGACCGTAAATCAGCTGTTGCAGCATACCATGACCATTTTGATGTTTCAAGTTCCAGTAGGATTTGTGGAGGGCATGCTAGAGCACTGGATACCGGAGAGGCAGGTGTTTTGGTTTGGGACCCAGGAGTTGACTCTGACTTTAGAGGAGTGTGTATGTTTGACGATGCTGTCACTTGACAGACCTTGCGTGCATATGGCTATTGGTGATATGAGCCATCAGTTTATGACTCTCACCAGGATAAGGCGGAGAGTTGTGTAGGATGAGATCACATCAGGCCATGTGATATCCCAACATGTTCTGATTGATAGATTTGGCTATTAGGATAGCTATGCTCGGTATTCTGGGGATTTCACCATACCAGAGGACCAAAGGCATTTGACCAGAGTGGATGCATTGATGCTGTGTGCATTATCATATGTGTACATGCCACGATATATGGATGAGTTGGACATCGACGTTATTATGGTAGTGAGAGCTCTCAGGGAGGGTCGCACCATTATTTCGATGATCATGGCAGAGACACTGAGGTCGGCCACGTTTTCTAGTACTTACCCTGCAGGGGTATTCACAGGTAGTTCGGTCATGCTGTACGTGTGGTTTATGTCACACCTGAGACCGATTGGCATATTCAGACGACACGTATATTGTTTCACCCATGAGATAGCTATGTCGTATTCCTTCCAGCCTACGGAGTGTACATATCCTGCATCTTGGTCTATTTTCTTAGTTGGTATTGTAGATCCGCTTGCTATCTTGTCGTGTTCAGGGCTCAGTTCACCCTATAGTTTCATCACTCATGCTCCAGGCATGGATTATCTCCCTCTGGCTGGTTTGAGGGACATGACTACCTACCACCCACTGGCCGTGATGTCGTAGTTTGACTAGTTCTAGGACTTTCATCCTTTTGATGGGGTGTTAGGTCAGTGCTTAGCTTCTCGCCATCTATCAGCGGAGGACCGATCCCGTGTGTATGCTTGTTGGGATTAGCGTGAGATAGCTACTTTTTCTGTTAGCCATCCGAGTTATTCGCTAGAGTATTCTACGTGGATGGAGACAGAGACTTCATCGGCTGCGATAATATCCACAGTGTCGAGCATTACTTCAGATGGTGGAGAGCCCATGGAGGACATTAATTCTCACACCGAGGAGGAGCCATTTACTGGGTTGCCAGCAGCTCTCTTAGATTCTCCCAGTACTAGCACTGTCGTGATTCAGCATTCAACATAGTACTTTGAGTAGAGTCTTCATCTGATGACTTTTGAGAGAGATCAGGCTAGAGCCCTGATGTTGATAGCTCTTGATGGGAGAGACACAGCTTTGTTAAAAAGGGACGAGGCATTAGCTCGCATAGATGCCACTGTTGTTGAGCGGGATGAGGCCAGATCTGCCAGAGATGCAGTGATAGTTGAGCGGGATGTAGTCTTCACAGATAGTACTACAGTGAGGTCCCTTACCACTGCCATGCTTGCCAAGATGAGTACATATATCGATGAGCATCGTGTTACCATGCAGATGGCCTCGGACTTGCTGACTCGTGTGGATATCCTTGTATAGGAGACCACAACATTATCTCCTTCTCCTGAGAGAGATGCTATGTTAGATCTGCTAGCTCGTATGCATACTGATCTGTAGATAGCCTTGTATTTTCCTGTACATATTAGATTAGCCATTTTGTCATGTATAGTTTACATTGTGTATATCAAACAGTAATATATATAGCATGGAAATATATTTTTGATCACTTCCCTTTTAGATATGCTTGAATACTTGCTCGATATTTGCCTGCTTCTTCAGGGCTTATGATCTTGATGTATTCTGACCTCCTCCTTGCTGGATGGACATTGAGTTATCTCTGGATAGTTCAGAATGGATCATGGATTTGTGTATATCCCTACCATCTTTGGTGTCTTCGGACTGGTTTCTATATGGAAATATGGAGAGGAATATGGCTTTCCTTTCTGAGATTGACCGCACCACAGATGGTCGTCAGTACTCCTATTTAGGAGGAGCCTAGTTAATTCCATCTCTTATGGATTGGTGTTACTCTTTGAGGTACAACTGCAACTTAGATGGTCGCCGAATCTCCTATTTAGGAGGAGTTCAGGTAATTCCATCCCTGTGGTCTGAAGCAAATGAAATGTGATGGATTGAAGTTTGATCCCAGTACCATTGACACGTATTTATGTTTTGGTAGGGGTTAGACCGAACCATGAATGACTGCCTACGTACTCCTGTTGAAGAGGAGATCAGGTCTGCGTAGTTCGAACTTGGTGCAAGAGGTTCAATGCTGTTTATGGCAGAAAAGGGTGTAGGAATATTTTTGTTGTTTTTGTTTTGTAATGAAAAGGGTGTAGAAGTGTTTTTGTTATTTTTGTTTTATTGCAATCGGGCCATATAAATTGGTTGCCTACGTACTCCAGTGTATCAGGGAGATCAGGTCGACGTAGTTCGCCCCTCAGGACGAGTTGAAAAGCGTGATCCCATGTGTAGGGTAAACTGCGAGGAAGAAAGATTAATCCCATGTACAGGTCAAACTGTGGGGAAGAAAGTTTAATCCCATGTGCAAGATAGACTGCAGGGAAGAGAAAGTTTGATCCTAGGTTGAGGATAAATTGCAGGTGTGAAAAGTTTGATCCCATGTTTGGGGGGACAAACTGTAAACACGAGAGGTTCAATCCCTAGTGGGATGACCAAAGTTGTAAAAGCGCAGTGAAGCCAGGCTACTGGCTTAAAGAGTATGTTTCCCTGAGGGGCAAAGTGTGGAAAAGAGTTGTATGTGGTAAAGGGTTAAAGAACCAGAATGACTGGCGATCTGATTATCCAATACCAGGATATATGTTTGATGGTAACTTCAGACATAGTATCATTTCACGGTGTCCGAGTTGATGAGTTGTGGAAATTCATCACCATCCATTTCCTGCAATCTGAGCGCACCTCTTGTCAATACCTCCTTGATAATAAACGGGCCTTCCCAGTTAGGAGCTAATTTTCCCTTAGACTGATCTTGGTTGTCGATGATCTTCTTCAAAACCAAATCATGTTGTTTAAACTGCCATAGTCGACTTTTCTATTGTAGGATCTGGCGATCCTTAGTTGATATAACTGACCACGGAAGATAGCCGCGGTTCGCCTTTCATCAATTAGAGACAATTGGTGATACCTGTCTTGTACCCATTGGTCTTCATCCAGCTAAGCGTCTATCAACACTCTGAGGGATTCCATTTCTACTTCTATGGGGAGTACTACTTCCATCCCATAGGTTAATACGTAGGGGGTTGCCCCAGTTGAAGTGCACATTGACGTTCTATAGGCTAATAGAAATAGGTCAGGCCATCCTTTGTGGTTAGCAGACATCTTTTGAATGATCTTCTTGATGTTTTTGTTAGCCGCTTCGACAACACCATTCATCTTTGGACGGTAGATGACGGAGTTAAGGTGTTTGATGTGGAATTTACTGCATAACTCCTCCATCATTTTGTTGTTGAGGTTCTTAGCATTGTCTGATACAATCACCTCTTGTTGTCCATATCGATAAATAACATTATTTCTGATGAAAGCAATGATGACTTTTTTGGTAACCCTGGGAAGGAGGCTGCTTCTACCCACTTGGTAAAAGTAGTTGATCATAGTGAAGATAAAGCGATGTCCATTACTGGCTTTAGGCTCGATGGGCCCGATCACGTCCATTCCCCATATTAAGAATGGCCAAGGCAAACGCATATTGTGGAGCTCCCGTGGAGGGGCGTGGATAGCATTCCCATGAATTTGGCACTGATAACATCTCTTGACGAGGTCATTGCAGTCAGCCTTGAGAGAAATCCAATAATGTCCTATTCTGAGGATTTTCTTTACAAGTAAAGGGCCACTCATGTGCGGGCCACATACTCCACCATGGACCTCATCCATGAGTCTCTGAGCTTGATCCTTATCCAGGCATCTAAGGAGACCTAGTCCTGTATCTCTCTTATAGAGTACATATTCGCTCAGGTAAAATTTCATAGCTAGTCGATGAATCCGCCTTTTCTTAGTCAGGCTAGCCTCAGCGGGTGTAGATCCATCTCACAAGTACTCATTGATATGCTAATACCAAGGTTGTTGGATGGGAGGTAGCTCATCTGATACTTCTCCAACATAGTTCCCATAGGCTGGTGCCTTTTGTAGGGATAATGTGACGCTTGACATATGTTCCTTGTCAGGTATGTGAATCAAGGAGGCCAAAGTTGCTAATGCGTCTGCGAAGTCATTCCTATTACGAGGAATGTGTAGAAAGGAGATCTCTTCGAACTCCGAAGCCATCTGTAAAACTTGTCGATGGTAAAGCAGCAAATGTAGCTCTTTGGTTTGATAGATTCCCATGGATTGTTTGATTACCAACTCTGAATCCCCAAAGACAGTTAACCGCCTGATGGCCATTGAGCGGGCGAGTTTTAGCCCCATGATACAACCTTCATACTCAGCTGTGATGTTGGTGCTGACAAGCTACAATTTGACGGCGATGGGATACTGCTCCCCCGTACCGGATACTAGAACTGCTCTAGCTCCAAAACCTTCCATATTAACAGCTCCATCAAAATACATGTTCCATGTTTGACGTGTATCGTACTGATGGTGTTGCTGAATTGTCATTACCCCTTCATTGGGGAAGTAAGTTTCTAAGGGTTTGAAATCCCCTGAAGGTGCGGCGACCAATGGATATGCAATTCCATGACCTTTAATGGACTTTTGTGTCACGTAAACAATGTTAAATTGTTGTAGAATCAACTGCCATTTGGACAGCCGACAATTCAGTATAGGCTTACTGAACACATACTTGAGAGGATCCACGCGGAATATAAGATGGGTTATGTGCCCATGGAGGTAATGTTGTAACCTCATGGCAGCCCATGCTAAAGTACAACAAGTCTTCTCAATCAGAGTATACTTGTGTCCACTGTTGCTAAATCTTTTGCTGAGGTAACATGTAGCCCATGGCATTGTCACTTATGGACAGGTATATGAACAAGGGAACATCATCCCTGGGTGGTACCAAAATAGGAGCTTTGACTAGCTGATCTTTGATTGTAAGGAAGGCATTCTGGTACTTATCATTCCATTTTATGGAGGAGTTCTTCCTTAACAGCTTGAAGATAGGCTCCTGGGTTGCTGTGAGTTGAGAAATGAACTACTAATAAAGTTGACTCTTCCCAAAAATCCCCGTATTTCCTTCTCTGTTTGAGGAATGAGCATTTTCGTAATGGCCTGGATTTTGGTGGGATCTAGCTCAATCCCTTTGTGGCTGACTAGAAATCCTAGCAACTTGCCTGATTTAACGGCAAAGGCACACTTGGCTGGATTCAACTTCAAAATATACTTACGCAACCTATTGAAAAGCTTTTTGGGATGGTCTAAGTGGTCTTCCTCCCTTCAGGATTTGACAATGATATCATCCACGTAGATCTCTATCTCCTTTTGAATTAAGTCATGGAAAAGAGCCATCACAGCTCTTTGATAGGTAGCTCCGACATTGATGAGGCCGAAAGACAACCGTCTATAGCAAAAGGTTCCCCAAGGCGTGATGAAAGCAGTTTTCTCACGATCCTTTTTAGCAACCATGATCTGATGGTACCCCACAAAGCAATCAGCGAAGGAGTACATGCCATACTGAGCAGTATTGTCAATGACAATGTGGATAAATGGCATGTGAAAGCTATCTTTAAGGCAAGCTTTATTCAAATCCCGATAATCTACGCAAACTCGTACCTTTCCTCCAGGCTTAGGCACGGGAACGATGTTGGATATCCATTCAGGATAGGTGGCCACCATGATAATACCAGCTTGAAATTGTTTCACAATTTCTTCTTTCACCTTTAAACTCCACTCAAGTTTCAATCGCCTGAGTTACTTCTTGACTGGCTTGAATCCCTCTTTGATGGGAAGGTAATGAAGGATAATGTCAGTGGACAAACCCACCATGTCTTCATGAGACCATGCAAACACATCCTGAAATTGGGTTAGTAGCGTAACCATGTCATTCCTCTGGTTTGGGGTAAGGTCTGAACCAATCTGAATTAACTTAGGGTTTTCTATGGTTCCGAGATTGAAAGATGTGGTTTGATCAAGGTTGGGTTTAGGTTTTTCTTCGACCCATTCTTTGATCTCCAGAGTTACCTCAATGTCCTCTTGTATTTCCATCAGGCCTGAGTCCAACTTTTCATCAATGTTACAATCCTTGTGGAGAAGAGGCATCTTATCAGCAAGTACAGGCACATCTAAGTTCAGAGTCCTGAAACAAAATATGCTTTCACTTAATATATATGAAACTGTTTAATCATATAAAGTGTTAGCATGTACGGACAAAACAACTACTAATACTGTACAGAAAAGTAAGCAGTTATGATATCTACAGGGCAGAAAGAAGTCCTGCCCATTTTACCCTTATCGACCAATGCAAGGAGTGTTGCTCCAATTGGCAAAGGTAAAGTCCTGGTGGACAGTAGTGATGGAGGGGTTGTCATCGTCCTCTTTCTCCTGAATGATGACCATTATGTCTGGGCAATCATCGTATGGGGTGTATCTGTTTGTATGTTCGTCATGGACAATGATGCGTATTCCTGACATCATTCGGACGATGTCTTGTTTGATTCTTCATTCCTCTTCTTCCACCTTGGGATCTAGAACAAAGACTTCTTTATCCTTTATCGGTATTGGCTTAGGAAATAACATAGCCATTATGTTGGCTGGCACCTTTACCGGAGATGGTGCGGACTCTGGATTTACAGATGGAGATAATAGCCGTGTGGCTGAAGTGGAAGGAATCTGCTTATGCTTATGTGGATTCCTGTGACTAGAACTGGCAGAATAGCCTAGTCCGGCTGTCCTAGTTTGACTAGACACTTGGATTAGGTGCTTAATACTCTGATGCTCTTTACCTAGCCCTTGTCCCGACTGGTGTCCCAATGACATCATTTCTTGAGTAGCTGCCATAACTTCGGTAGAAATCTTGGGTACGGGAAATGGCGTCCCAATATAATGGTATTGAGTGTTGCTTACTTTCAAAGCATGAATACTGACCGACTCAACATCGGAATTGACATTGATGAGTGGAAGGTCACCATGTTGAGGACATTCTGGTTCACCGTTTACTGTGACTGGGCTATTGTTGATAATATATTTAAGTTGCTGATGAAGAGGGGATGGGACTGCCCCGACCATATGAATCCACGGTCTCTATAGAAGCAGGTTGTATCCTGTATCTATTTTGAGCAAGTGAAAAGATACACAAAATGTATGGGGACCAAACAAAATTGGCAGCTCAATCTCTCCGACTGAATTTCGACAGGATCCATCAAAAGCTTTAATGATTGTATGGCTACTTCAGATCCGCTTGAGATTAACATTCATCTTTAGTAATGTAGCATAAGGACAGATATTCAGAGACAAACCTCCATCTATCAAGACTCCAGCTAACATGTATCCAGAGGACAAAACCGTAATGTGTAATGGCTTGCAATGACCGGTCCCTTCGGGCGGTATGTCATCATCAGTGAAAGAGATCACATTTTGATTGAAAATGTGATCAACCAGATGTTGAAAGTTTTCCATATCCACTGATTTCGGCAAGTAGGCTTCTTCCAAAACCATTAGTAGGATCTTTCTGTGATCCTCGGAAGTTAAAACCAAGTCTAATATTAAAATTTGATGTGGAGCTTCTCTTAAGCTTAGAACCACCTTGGCTTCATTATGACCCATAGCACGGAGGAATTTCTCAATCTTCCCCATGGGAATTTTCCCCTTTGATTTAATAGCAGGCTTCATCACCCGTTGGGGAAGATACAGTGGATTCTCCTTCGACACTGCAGTAGTTGTATGAGATGTGGATCCTTCAGCTTCTCCATAATTCCAGGGAACTTTCTGTAAGCTGACAATAGGATATTGTGGTCGGAATGGTAGGTTGATTGGCTCTGGAGCAGCCACTTTCAAAGGATTGTTAATTCCTTTGAGTTGAATTGTGAATGGTTTAACAGTCCTATCAGCCTTAGTGGATATAACTGCTACCAGTCCCTTCCATTTGGTAGGACAAATATTTTTACTCTCAAATAGCACAGTATCATTGTCTGCCAGTTGCAGGACACCACTATCGATTAGATTCTGAATAAGGTGGTGGAGTGCCCAACATTCTTCCGTGCTGTGACCGCGAGAATGGGAGTGATACTAACATACTCCATTAGGATTGAATCGTCCTGAACGGGGATTAATTGGAGGTAGAAGGGATGTGATTCTTCCTTCATTGATTAGCATCTGAAGTATCTCCTTCATAGGTTGGCCCAGGTATGTAAATTCCCTTCTATTGGCAAAATCCCGATAGGCTTTAGCAATTGCTCTCTTCGTCACTTTTTCCTCCAATGTTTCATATTTTGAAGGTGACGAGGGAGTATTCATAACCAAGTGAAGGAGACTAGCATGCTCCTAGCTAATTAATTGGCATGTGACTTGATGCTGATAGGTCACCAATTCAGTTAATTGCTCACTTTGCTTACACAGAGCTTTAATCTTCCGTTCCATCGTAAGCTGGAACTTTGCATAATCCCACTTGTCAACACTGTCTTTGATGATTTGAGATGCTTCACAGTTAAAATTGGAACTTTGTCCATTGCTCCAATTAATCATGTTGACCTCTTCCTCTTTGTGTAGAAGAAGAGGGTTGTCTTACACGTGAGGTTGATCTGGTTTGGTGACCACGATCTCACCGTTGTCTATCAAATCTTGGATCTTGTGTTTCAAGGCCCAACAATCTTGAGTATCATGTCCAGGTGCCCTGGCATGATAATCACATTTTCGATCAGCATTGAAACCCCTCCCATTAGGGCTGGCTAGTGGAAGAAGATGCGTGATTTTCTTCTGAGCTGTCAGAAGAGTGAGAATGTTCTCGAGTGAATCCCCTAGGGGTGTGAACACTCGAGGGCATTTGACTTCTCCACCTTTTGGCATTGGAGGGTTCGAAGACTGTGCTTGAAAAGGAGTGTAATTTCTCCGTTAGATAGGCATATTCTGATTGCCTTTCTAACCCTATAGTATCAGGGAAACATCCTCCTCTTTCTTTTTATGGACCCTCCGGGGGTTGTTTCCATAATTTTCGGATTGGATGTGCTCAATAACAGCTTTGAGAGCGGCTAGGTCTTGAATCTTTCCTAACTTCAATCCCATCTCAGCCATTTCTCCATGTTTGATCATTTCAAAAAATGGTTTACCAATGCCAGCTAAGACTCTTTTATAGAAAGGAGCTGCTTGTACATCGATAAAGATCATGACCATTTCTGACTCTATTATAGAAGGAATCACTTGAGCAGCAAGGCGCCTCCACCTTTGAGCATATTCTCTGAAATACTCATTGGACTATTTCTTGACCTTGGTAATCTGATATCGGTCAGGAGCCATCTGAGACTAGAAACTGTATTGTTTGAGGAAGGCGTGAGCTAGCTCTTCCCAGCTATAGATCTTTGAGTTGTCTAATCTGGTATACCATGAAAGGGCTTCTCCAGTCAGACTCTTTTGGAATAGCTGCATTTTGAGCTTCTTATCCTCTGCATAAGTTCTAAGTTGTCCAATGAACACCTTCAAATGAATGTAAGGATCTCCTAACCCGTCATACTTTTCGAAGTCAGGAGTTTTGAACTTCTCTGGATAATAAACACCAGGGAATATACAAAGATCGGCATAGGAGACACTCCCGTGTGCTCCAATTCCTTTGATAGAACGAAGGGTTTCTTCCATTTGAAGAACTTTCTTTCTGATGTCACCAGTGTCTGGATCTCCTGTGAGATGGGCGGCATCATAACTTTTGTTGGTCGTATCCAACTGCATTATGTGTGTGCGTGTGTGCGAGTCAATGTGTTGTTATTTGGAAGTAGTGCTATGCCTTGTTCGCACCTATATACATAGGGTTTGAATTTGTATAAAAATTCAGTTTTAACAAGATACATCAGTGGTGTTTTGAAAGAGATTTTTCAAACCCTGTGCTCAATAGTAATTGAGGCCTTTGATACTTCCATTTTATTAAATGTCTGGCTTGATTGCTTTTATTTTCGAGATGCGAAGCATCTTCGAGAAAATAATATACAAAGCATTGCCGAAGTCGTCATAGGTATGAGAACCATCTGAGGAAATCCAACACCGTGACTAAATTTACAAGCTGCTTACAGCTGAAAAGGTTCATCACGGGAACCGAATCTAGATTCAGTGGACTGAATCTGTGATCACATGATTTCTAGGCTCACATGATGTCGTAATTGATATAAACGCAGTAAGCAGGTATATATATATATATATATATATATATATATATATATAATAGCTGTAAAATATATATATACAGACATGATCGACCACCACGAAGCACCTCCATAGGGGATCGGAAATATAAACAAAGCTGTAAAAGCGATCAACCGCTACGGAGGAAACTCCAGGCGGGACGAAATGTACAGAAAGCTGAAAAAATGGTCAACCGTCACGAAGTAAGCTCCAGGCAGGACGAAATGTATATATATATATATATATATATATATATATATATATATATATATATATATATATATATAAGCGTGTAAACGCACCGGATATAAAATCCAGGCTCATCGGACAAAGTCCAACAACAGTTAATATATATAAGTATATATATATTAAAGCAGTAAACGCACCGGATGTAAAATCCAGGCTCATTGAACAAAGTTCATATATATATAATATATATATATATATATATAAGTATATATATACAAACTGAAATGAAACCACGGACAGAAGTTCGGGCCTACACACGCAACATGACTCTCAACATGAAGAATAGTGTGTGCAAAGTTGAAAAGAAAGGCTTGGAAATGTGTAAGAAGGCTTACAGTGGGCTGCCAAAGAAGACTACAATAACTTGAAATGTATGAACACTCGGCTTCCGCCGGTAAAAAGTAGCTATATATGAGCTTACAAGTGTTTAAAATGAGAAAACACTCAGTTTGGGGTGTGTGCAGAGCAAATTGGACAAGGCTTTCTTGCCTTTTTTCTTTTGCAAAATGGTCACCCCAAGCCCTCTATTTATAGAGGGGGGAACCGCAGGTGTACCTACTACGACTTCACGGGGTGCCCTGGGCTTCGCGGGTCTCGTCGTCTCGAAGTATGTGCATGCATGCAATGTGATATCCGCTTGAACTTTTAGAATTACAATCCGGGCATCCGACTGAGGTATGTAATACCTATTTTGGACCGCCGTTGACAAGAGTTATGCAATGAAATGGGATTAGAGGTTGTACGAAGTCAGGAAGATGGGACGATGCCCTCCGATCTCCAAGCTTCAAATTCTATCCGTTACCCTGCGTAATAGTCACTCGGGATTGGTTTTCCTTGGCTCTTGTGGGACATTGCTGTGTAGAAATGTATGTCTGAAATGTTGAGAGGGCGTGATGTGGCGTCAAGGTGGCAAGATGACGACTTTGCCCCTCACCGGGGTTATCTCCAGTTTGGGCTGATAAAGTAGACGTTGCTCAGGGTTATCTCTGAGATTGGACTGCTGCAAGTGTTGAAGGTCCTCAGTGTCATCTCTGAGGTGTGGCTATCTTCTTGGTGTTATTGCCAGGTCTTGTACTGAGTGTCTCAGTGTAAGCACCGAGGTTGAAGCTGATTACATGCATTTGAAACAAGCATTTCCGGGGTTATCTCCAAGGTTGGAATCTGTTATTCCCAGTATTGGGACTGAGATTGAATATCTCAAGGTTATCACCAGGATGAATCAGTCTTCTCCGGTGGAATTTTTGGTATTGAAACTACAGGCCTCGGGGTTATCGTCGAGGTTGGAACTGATGCTCCTGTTGTGTGTTCCGGGATTGAGACTGAGCTTCCGATAGTATCCGGACTGGATGTGAGCTATCTTCCAGGGTTGACTCTAAAAGATGAATCTTCCCTCCTATAATGTCAGTACCAGGTGTACAGAAAATTTCGAGGGTCTACACATCCCATTTGGTAGATAATGAGGAGCGTATGACACGAATGTTTCTACGAGGTTTGAAACCCGAAATACGTCAATACCTCATTTCTCACAAACTTTCTTTGTATTCAGATGTTGTGATTATAGCTCAGTTATTAGAACACGATTTTGAGTCAGCCCAACCAAAAGGCAACGACCAACAACACGATAATAATCGTACCGGTGGCGACGACCATCGAAACAACAATGACCATCATGGAGGAAATTATCATGCTAGAAATGGTAACCACTTCGGTGGTAATCATGGCCAAGATAATAGGAAAGGTGAACTAAGTGGGAACAACTTTAAGAAAAGAATATTCAACAATGATATAAAGACGTCGGCAACAACACCAGCACCCGTTTCCAAGGAAGGAGAACGACCACCGGTCGTATGTTTTAAATTCAGACAAGAGGGACACATCCGTCTAAACTGTACGTAGTAACCCAAAGTGTGTTTCAATTGCGAAAGAGAAGGTCAGCTAGCTCGATTTTATCGTGTAGTGAAGTTAAGT